>JAKIJQ010000091.1:0-105000 GCA_023373905.1 Rhizoglyphus robini | reverse complement strand
TCCGTACGTCCACGTTCTTCCAACAAAGCGCCACTGTGTGAAGTCATCTGGGTAACAATTTGTCACCATTTCGACCATGTACACCTTGGATTCTCAGACAATCTTTCCTATTGTGCCAATGTAGGAATTCCACAGATTGTTATCCAGGATGGCATGTGCACGCATGCACATATGATCGTATTGTGGTGAGTAGATAAGGTGCCCAGTTGTTTCAGAATTCAACTTGTTGTCTAGCGATTTAACCAAATCGCTTGCGGTAGATGCACCGCTGATGATCATAGCCAAAGTTTCGATTTGGGCGTTCACCATGCCGATGGAGTGAGGACGATCGGTCAGTTGAGAAAAGAGTAGTGCCACCAATATCATCACCACGAAAGGCTTCATGATGGACAGATGGGAGAAGACAGCTGTGTTCTGGGGGGTAAGGAGATGTTCGGCAATATGGAGTCCCGGGAAATTGGGGATTCGACCACACTGGAAACCAGCCACTCGGGAAACCAGCCACTCGGGAAACCAGCCACACGGGAAAACAGCCACTAACCAACTCGTGCAGAACAGGAACTGAACCCACCGATGTAGGCAGCACACACTTCACGAATCGATTCTGAAAAGTATGCTCGATGGTGTGCTCTTTTATATAAAAAGTTTACGCAGCTCGCTGATTGAAACATTGAAATGTAACTCTAATTAGCCAAACATGTACAATCAAAATACAGACAAAATGAAAATTTTGAAAAATTGCAATCACTATGATCAACTGTGAAATGAGACATTAACATTACATAATTCGGAGGACTCATTGTACGATAACAAGATCAATAATTAAAAGTTTGTCAATATTTTCAAACTGAATCATCATCTCCCTCATTTTGCTCGTATGTAAACAAACTCATGTGATAATGATGTAACTAATCAGGCATGAATCAGTTCTGACAGGCAAATTATCAAATCTAAATAGTGCTGTTGTCAAGTTGGCACTTTCGCTTATTAATCAACGCGTGTTGAATGATCTTGAAGAGCTGGAGAGCCGGCTCGGTTGACATTTCACTCGACTAATACATGTCATGTTTGTCTGTTTTGGAGACTCCAATAGGTCATCATCATTCATTAGACATACTCACTTTGTCTGTATTATTCGGATCGGGTGTTTGGTGATGAATGGACCGATGTGGTCTTGACCAAAGGTCATTTGCATTGGTGGGTTACTCCAATAGGTCATCATCATTTATTTGACATACTCACTTTGTCTGTATTGTTCGGTTTGAGTTTTTGGCGATGAATGGACCGATGTGGTCTTGACCAAGGGTCATTTGCATTGGTATGTCACTCCAATAGGTCATCATCGGACTCGGCATATGGAATGTTCCACTTATAGTAGTATTTTTTACTGTTGTATATATGTTAGGAGAATTGTTGTCTATGTATGCATTCTGAATTGTTCCTTCATTCAGTTCAGTTTATATTTGCTTAATTTACATTATCAATGAGCAACTGAGGCTTCGTTCGTTAAAGTTCACACAGTGGGTCAAATGTTAGCGAACCAAACAGTTGCATTTGTAAGTTTGGGTTCGTATTCGACGTGAAGGGTTTTACCGTGGTTTTACTCTTGCAACGGGTTTTTCTGGACGGGTCAACGGTCCGAAGTCCAGTTAAATCGATAGAGATAGATAACTGACCTCTCTGTTTATTTTGATTGGTCACATAAATGTTGTGTGTAATTGCCGCTGGAGTACGACAAATGAAAATCAAACCGATTCCTTCCAACACAGACAAACATGACATGTATTAGTAGAGTAAAATGTCAACCGAGCCGGCTATCCAGCTCTTCTCCTTTTTCAAGATCATTCAACACGCGTTGATTAATAAGCGAAAGTGCCAACTTGACAACAGCACTATTTAGATAATTTGCCTGCCAGAACTGATTCATGCCTGATTAGTTACATCATCATCACATGAGTTTGTTTACATACGAGCAAAATGAAGGAGATGATGATTCAGTTTGAAAATATTGACAAACTTTTTAATTATTGATTTTGTTATCGTACAATGAGTCCTCCGAGTTATGTAATGTTAATTTCTCATTTCACAGTTGATCATAGTGATTGCAATTTTTCAAAATTTTCATTTTGTCTGTATTTTGATTGTACATGTTTAGCTAATTAGAGTTACATTTTAATGTTTCAATCAGCGAGCTGCGTAAACTTTTTATATAAAAGAGCACACCATCGAGCACACTTTTCAGAATCGATTCGTGAAGTGTGTGCTGCCTACATCGGTGGGTTCAGTTCCTGTTCTGCACGAGTTGGTTAGTGGCTGTTTTCCCGAGTGGCTGGTTTCCCGAGTGGCTGGATTTCCGCTTGGCTGGTTTCCCGTGTGGCTGGTTTCCCGTGTGGCTGGTTTTCCGAGTGGCTGGATTTCCGCTTGGCTGTTTTCCCGTGTGACTGGTTTCCAGAGTGGCTGGATTTCCGCTTGGAGGTTTCCCGTGTGGCTGGTTTCCCGAGTGGCTGGATTTCCGCTTGGCTGGTTTCCAGAGTGGCTGGATTTCCGCTTGGCTGGTTTCCCGTGTGGCTGGTTTCCCGTGTGGCTGGTTTTCCGAGTGGCTGGATTTCCGCTTGGCTGTTTTCCCGTGTGACTGGTTTCCAGAGTGGCTGGATTTCCGCTTGGAGGTTTCCCGTGTGGCTGGTTTCCCGAGTGGCTGGATTTCCGCTTGGCTGGTTTCCAGAGTGGCTGGATTTCCGCTTGGCTGTTTTCCCGTGTGGCTGTTTTCCCGTGTGACTGGTTTCCAGAGTGGCTGGTTTCCCGTGTGGCTGGTTTCCCGAGTGGCTAATTTCCCGTGTGGTCGAATCCCCAATTTCCCGGGACTCCATATTGCCGAACATCTCCTTACCCCACAGAACACACAGCTTTCTTCTCCCATCTCCGTACACAAAATGGCCTTTCTTCGTACCGTTTGTCTGTTTGTTTTTGTTTTGGTTATTATCTCTGGTTGGAATCATCAAGTTCAAGCAGAATGCTGCCGCCGTCAAGATATCCAGTGTACACTAGTGGAAGTGGATTCGCACGGCAATGAGACCTTTACCGAGAAGGAGCTCAACCATAAATGTCTGGACTTTTCAAGTGAAACCTGGAAAGGTTTCAAATTCAACTGTGGCATTGGTTCATGCAACTGGTTTGCCTGTAGCTGTGACGATGGCTGCCGTAAGCCTTGCACCACCACAAAGCCAGACGCTAAAGCTTGGTTCAAAGAGAATCCCCAGCGTACCCGAGGTGCCTACTATCAATGCTTTCACATTGACCAGCAGGAAGAATTCTACAGTTTGACGATGGACGGCCAACAGATTGAAACAGCTAAGAGGATGTTCAAGTGTGATAAAAATATTCACGATTGAGCACACAAATCTATGCATCTAATTTCGCTGTCACTTTTCACTCTTTGTCCTCTTTAAACTTATGTCTCAATTAAAATTAAATATGTTTTAAACGATTTGTTTACATTGCGTTATTTCATTAAAAATATTTATACAATTAGATTAAAAATAAATCAAATTAAATAATGTATTTGTTCATTTAATAATTAACAAGATGTGAAATTCCACTCTACATCAAGTGAATCAATTCACAGAATATTGATCTAAAAATTGAATCGTTTTATCAAAGATTAACTTTCCAGCACCGCTTCCAACCAGATAGTCAAGATGGCCCCAGTGCTCGTCTCGAATCAAACAATCATGAACGTGAACATTGTTTGATCTGAGTGTTTGAATCAACATTTCCGAGTCCGAGCTTGCAACATAATGGTCGGCATTGCTTCGGAAAATTACAATAGGATAATTTGTGGGAATATTCTCCAATGGATATCCTGGTGCACTTGTTTGACCGTAAGCATGTTGATTCTGTTTCGCATTTCCATAATCATATCTAACAAATTGGCCACTCTTCCATAGTTGTGCAAAGTGCACCAAATCCCAGCTCGATACAGACGATGGAAGATAGTGAAAGTAGACTGGAATACGAGTTGTATTCACGTGTTTGTTCACAAATTCATTACAAAGATAATCAAGTGCAGGTTGAGCACAGACGAGTTGAGGCACAGGATTGGCAATCATTGAAAGCACAAATTGTCCGCCCAACTTTTGAAAATACGATGCAAATGGATAGAAATATTTGAATTTTGACGACATTTGGCCGATGAAAAGTGGCGGTGCCCAGGCGATTGCTGGTTCAATCACCTGTGCATACTCGGGTCTGAGTGAAAGTAGACCAAATAGAATCGATGCGCCTTGTGAGTAACCAATGAAGCCAACTTTATGATGACCAGTTTCACGTCGGACAAGTTCAATCACGGCTGGAGTGTCGTACAGTGCGATTTGATCAAACGAAAAACGCCTATACTCGTTACCTTTGGGGGTTCAGCCACGCATGACCATTACTGTAACCATTTCCTCTCGAATTAGGCAACCAAACATCTATCTTCTTTTTGTCAATGTTCCAATCGTCCAACATTGCTTGAATATTATCTGCAATGTTTTTTCCATCCTCCCGGTTGATTGCTCTTGTTCCAAGACGGGTTTCGTGCAGTACATTGCCGATGATGTAATGTGCGGTAACAGTGAGATGGTGCTGATTAGAATCAGCTTTCCAGGCATCAGCAGTTAGAGAAATATGCTCAGATTGACAAATGAATTTAGAGAAGAATGGTTGAACTTGGTTGTATTTGTCATGTACTAAAAGCTTCATTCTATGTCTATTTGGAAGTTCATATGCAGAATTGAGAGCATTTTCAAATTTTCTAAATCCAGCATCTTCCACAACACTCAATGGTTGAAAATCAACAGCGACCATATGCACCAAAGATTGCTCAATTTTGTCCTTAGCTTGCTGTGTCAGTACACGTGTATTACAAAAATCACGCAAAGTTCTTTGTTGCTTTGTAGGAGTGGCATCACAATCAGATGATTTAGTAGCGATGTCAGCGAATTCTTTCGGATGAAATGTTTGAAAATGGTTTCGCAGGTTCGTGGTAGTAGTTTCATTATATTTTTGAACCGTAACCACCGGAGGCTGAAGTAAATCACAAGCCTTACATCGAGCTAATTGTTGACCATCTTCTACGGTGAAACTGTAATATTTAAGGATCAATGCAGAACCATCACCACACTCTCTGGTTCGCTTAGGGGTTCGTTTCGGCGTTTGAGACATAATGACAAGTCACGAATAAATTGGAAGAGGACAATAAATGAGTGCAAAATATCACCAAATCACAATGTTAAGTCGACTGGACAAGACAAGTCTACAACTGTTCTAGTACAGCCTGTTGTGTTTGTTTGCTTATGTTTATTAAAGTTCAAATAGCATTTTCGTAAACTTTTCACCAGTAAGCTGATATATACAGGAAAGTTTTTTCCCTCGACTATTCGAATAGTATTCGAATATAAGAGATATTCGAGTATTCGTTCGAATACTTTTTTTGTCAGTCAAATAATTATTCGAATATAGAATAGTTCCAATCTGTTGTTTTACGAATATAGAATATTCGAATTATTCGTAAATAACATCACTAAGAAAATGGACTTTTATTGGTTTCCCTTGATCGTGGTTATAATCCACATTCAAAATAAAATAAAAGTAATCATTTATTAGTAAATTATAAATAAGAAAATAATTAAAGTTTACAAATACAATATTTTCACAATATAAATAAAGATAGTAATTTAAATTATCGTTTCTTCACTCGTTTTGGTTTGGGGGCTTGCTTCGGGACTATCTTGGCCTTTTTTCGCTTTGGAGCCACCTTATCGGTTTCTTTTTGAGCTTTTTCAACAGCCTTCGATTCTTTTGTTGCTTTCTTTTGCGCCGATTGTGCTTCTTGAGATCGAATGTATATCTCCTGAATCTCTGAGTCGTCAATTTGATCATAAGGGAATTTTTTCAACAACAGATCAAACATACGTGCATCTTTTCCTTCTTACTTCTTCATCTTCCTTCTCAACATCGGAGTCTTCTTCACTTGAACTCGATTCATCGAAATTCAAAGTAGCACCAGTTGTGTCCGGTTCGTCTTCAGCTTCCTCAGGAAATTTCTTTTCTTTGTTTATTTGCCGTTTCGATTTAGGATAACAACCATAGCGATTCAGTGTTCGGACCTTGTACTTAATCTTGTTGTTAATTTTGTTCGCCACATAAGCCTAGAAAGTATAGAATAGGTTAATATGGACAAATACCCAAAAGCCGTGATAAAGTTACCATAACATTTTCCAAAGGTAGACGTTTTGATGAAAGACACTTTTGTGGATACGTGTCCTTAAAACGTTGATAAATTTCTTCGAGTTTAATTAAAGATTCGCGTTTTTCACACATTTGAGTGCAGACTTCCACGATAGTACTGTCGCGAATTTGATAAGGAAATATGTGTTCGAGACGAACATTGATTTCTCGTGCAAACAAACGAAGTTTCTGAGCTAGATCATTTGGGATAGGCCATTCAGCTTTTGGTTCAGCGTTTTGGTTATTGTACCAAACGTTTTCGGCCCAAATCCACTCGTCTACGGCTTTATCAGGGGAGCACTTCCATTTAGTCTTTTGGAAGTCGAATAAAACACTGCTGAAAGTACCATCAGGAAGAACTGCTTTCTTGTTTGCACTTGGATAAGGATTGATAAAATACAAAATATTCGTGTTTTGAAATTTCGGGTAAGGATATTGAGTTATCAAATCGGCAGTGGTAACAAGAGCAGTTTCAGATGTATTACTACTTGTGCTTTGACCGAGACTGGTTGAATCAAACCCAACAAAAGTCGAGTTAGCCAAAGGAGAAATTACTGCTGCCGATAACGAAACATTTGAAGAGTTAAGCATATTTGATTGTATTTCGCCACCCTGAACCAGTGAATTCAAATTATCCATTGCGAACGAGCCATCTAGACATTGTTTAGCCAAATTTGAAGCAACAGATAACGAGTCGTCTAGTGCAGGAACAATAGTAGTAGTAGTGTTGTTAGAATAAAATGTTTTGACAAATTCAATAAATTCAGTTCGGTTATCTGGTTGAATGATAACACCGTTCCTATTACACATTCTAGATGAATACCAAGTACAAAGTCCTGACTGTTCATTAACAAATGACAAAAAAGACTGAATCGACGTCAGACCTAAGTCTACAAAATAAAAGCTATTTAGTTTGGATTTAAAAACAATTGTTTTACCTTGCAGAGGTTTGACAAAGTCCGGATATTACATAAGACGAATTAATAAAGGCATTCGACATATCCGAGACACACGATGGACAATACGCCTCTCAATAGACGTCGTGCGCTTAAGAGTTAATATTCCTCTACCGACGGTTGTTGTTGACGATGAGGATACACGTGATTTTGATAAACATGACACAGGAAGTGAGCGTATTGTCAATGTCGCTGATATTGTCACCACGTTAGATGACGAATCGAGGTTTTTTGATAGAGTCGATGCTCTCGATCCCCATAATCAAATATTTGTCCGAAGTCGTCTGGTTGAAATCATAAAAGGACGATTGGACTGTTTTGTTACATTTGAAGATTACAAAAGGATGTCAAGTAATATGATGTTCAATATTGTTCAAGAACTACCTGAAAGAGATCCTCGAATCACAAAGGAAGCTGTCAAACTGGTGGAGACTTTTCGAAAAAGTGACCCTATTCAAAGAGCCTACTTGAAGAGAACAAACATGTTCATTGAGCCGAAAACTATCAAAATGAACGGAAAAAAAGTTGGCCAATATGTCGACCTGAAGGAATTGTCAAATTTGATCTTAAAGAATGTATCAATTGTTCAGAGCATTCTAGATGAGCAGAAGAGAGTTATTCAACACAAATTTGAGAAGTATGATTCGGAATTGACTTGCAGTGTCGAAAGACAGTTATTTCTCCAAGGTAGACTACGAATTGAACTCGGAATTGACGATTTTACTGTCACGAATCAAAAGCATAAGTTCCTGGTAGTTTACGGAGCTTTTACAAATATTCCTGCAAGAGAAAGGCTAAAGAGAAGTGACATATTCTTGGTAGCAATTGCCGATCGAGAAGCTATGGCCAGTGCCAACGTCACTCTAAATGAATTCCTAATGGATTTAGTTCAAGATTTGGAATATCTCATTGAAAGTGGACTACCTATCAAAGTGGAGTATGAAGGTGGTCTAAAGAAAGCAATTACGATCAAAGCTGCCCTTACTGCTTTAGTCGGGGATAACCTCGGTATGCAAATTGGTTTCGTTGGTTGTATTTTATAATTTCTCAATATTTCTATTTTGTAGGCCAGTATGAACTTTTGGGCTTGCGGACAACATTCTTTAAGGGATTTATTTGTAGACATTGCGCCTGTACCCACGAAGACATTCAAAAGACATGCATTAATCTCAGTCTACTTGGCAGTGAGGATTCTCTTATGAAAGACATGGAAGAATATCAAGGTATATAGAGTATTTATATTTTATTTATATTTTTAATTAATTGTATTATTATTTAAAGCTGCGGTAAAAGAAGCTGAAGATCTTGCTCGCCAAAAAGAAGAAGCACGCAAGAAGAATCCAAATCTCAGTGAACAAACTTTGAAAAAGAAATTTGCACCAAAAAATCGATTTGGAGTAGTAAAGGAATGTGTCTTCACTCGACTGCTCAACTTGAGCATTTGGAACATTTGCCCGGCCGATGTCCTTCATGATTTAGGTATTTATTTTGAAAATTGTGAACGCTTAATTACAAAGTTAAATTTATTTCCCTGATTTAGCTGAGGGAGTAATACCCAAAATGCTTGATATTATTTTGCGACACTCTATCGATGCAAGCAAACTATCGATTGTCGAAGGTACGAGAAAGACAACATTTAGATGGAAGCATCAAAAGATTAAAGAAAAAATTGAGTCCTTTCCACTTCTGAATGGCAACATAAATGTTTCTCTAAAGACAAAAAGGCCATTCTTTAATTTCCACGGTAAAGCAGTGCAAGTAAGCATTTGTGTAAATGAATTATCTTCATGATAATTAATCATTTAATTTTATTTAGAAAGTGGAAATATTTTCTCGACTTTGTGAAATTTTTCAGGATGAGATGATTTGTGATTTGGACAACTCAGGATTTCGCCTTTATTTGGCTTTGCAGGAATTTAGTTCAATAGCATTTAGTTTCGAAATTTCCGAAGATGATCTCAAAAAATTAGATTCAAATGCTAAAATGATTATCGAACTACTGAAAGAACTTGAAGGCGAAGAAGAAGAACTTGAAGAGGACATTGAGGAAGAACCAGAGGAGGAAGATGTCAATGTTAATCAGTGTCAACACCAAGAAGATGACGACCAAAGCGAAGTGGAACAAGAGTACGAAGAGAACGAGGAGGAGGACGATGGTGATGATGGCACCGAATCTTCTAAGAAGAAAAACCAGTACTTGGTCTATAGTAAACTACATACATTGCTCCATTATTCGCAACTGGTTCGAATATATGGCCCACTTGTTTTATTTTCTACTTTAAAATATGAGCGTAAACATGTGTTTTTCAAAAACTTGTCCGGCATTATGCGCAATTTCAACAACACAACATTGACCTTTGCTCAGCGACACCAAATGTCTCTGGTTTTGGTTCTTCAAGAGACAAGCTATCTACAAACTGACTTTTTTTCGGACACTTCTCTTGACACCAAAAGTGGGTCATTTGACGCGAAACCTAAAGTGCTTTTTAAGCTAAAGCCTGAAGAAAAACATTTTACGAAAAATTAACTTTAAAGAAAATCACAGACGGGAGTATTGGATTCAAGCGGAATCTTTTGGAAGAGTCGAAATCGATGGAGTAAGGAATATTTTACTTCAAGGCCCGGTATTTGAACTTCGAAGCTCAGGTAAAAATCAAATACCACAAGTGATAACACGAAAACATAACAACATGTATGTTAACTTGAAATATATCTATCACAAAAATGATTTTATGTTTGTTAAAGACAAGAAAAAATGCAACTCAAAGAAGAAAGGAGTTAAAGATGATAAAATATTTTACCTTAATCGCGGAATTATGTAATTATAATAAAACCCAAGTTTATTGGTTATTCTGCATAGCACAGTGTTATCAAAGAGGTTATAACAAAAGTTATAGATTTATACAAAAGTATATAGATCAAAGGTAAATGAATGAGTATCATAAAAATATAAAAATAGAGTATTTGAATAAATTCTAAGAATAACAATAACACAACATTGTTAGTTCTAAGGCACTGACCGAAATTGCTGAATGATAAATGAAAATGATAATGATAATAAAAATAAAAGATATATAAATTTATAAGTAAAAAAAAGAGACTAATAATTAATGACTGACTGAATATATAGGAACTTTTAAGCTCGCAAACCGACTTGTTTAGAGAAGAACTTTAGAATTTTTGACGAGGAGAGAGCGACGTTGCGACAGATCGATCCGATGTTGTAGTTGGACACTCCCAAATCACGGAGGATGTTGAGGGTGACGTTGTGGATCGAACCACGGCTGCCAAAGATTAGACCATAGATCTTGAGATCCTCACATTTGCAGTTGATGTCGGGCGCTTGCTTGTCGATGTATTCGATGATTTGAGATCGAATTTTCGAGTACTTCCTCGTTTTTCCTTTACAGCTCTCCTTGAAACTGTCGTCATTGGCCTCATAGGTTACTCGGACGTCGAGACAGTAGCATTTCGACTTTCTCTCGTCGAATACAATGAGATCCGGCTTGAAGACTGTCTGCTGTCTTGCGCTGTCTTCTGGCGGTTCTCCGGTGATGGGGCCCTCTCTGGTTGATTGCTCATTGAGAGGCACATTGAAGATAACTCCTGTTCGAGTTTGGTAGTTGAGATTGTTGAGAAGCTTCACGACTGATTGAAGAGCTTCGTCATGTCTGCTTGTGTGCTTTGATCGGATGGTAGGGTGAGAGCAGCCACCTAGTACGTGGCTGAGACATTCCGATGCCTCGCACAGAAAACGACATTCATCTCGAAATATGTGCTTCGATTCTGGGTTGTTGTAAGACCACCCAGCGGTAGCACTTTGTAGTTTGACAAGTTTGATTAGCTGATTTGGTGACACCAGGTTAGGCTTATCAAGATGTCCGTTTGTTGTTGATCCGCCCACGACAAAATTCTTGTGACCTCGATTCTCGGGGTGCGTGCACATGTTGAGAAGAAGTCGCTTCTGGTTGTCGCTGTCTTCAGGTAGTAAGACGAACACATTCTGTAGGCTCTTCCTGAAGCCATCGTGAGCGTACATGTCTTTGATGAACCAATTACGAGATTGACTGAGTATGGTGGCCCTTGTCCAGAAGAGTCGGGGGATCTCAAAGCTTAGCTGAGTGATACCGAGACCACCATTTTTGGTTGAAAGATGGAAATATTCCCCAGCAGTGTATTTCACTAGATGGAGAACTTTGCGAGTTGCTTCGCGGATTGCGCAATCAATATCGTCCAAGATGTTACGGACAAAATATTCGTTCACGATGGAGTGAAGCTTACTTGGTATCACATGTTGTTTGATGAAGTAGAGCTTCTGATTGGCGGTGATGTTCGCATTCAAGATTTTGTTAAGCAACTCCTCCACATCTTCTCGATTGGTTCTGTGCATTCCATCCCTGGCGATGTTCACGCCCAGGTACCTGATGGATTCTGCTTGCGGGATAGGCTTTCCGTTGATTGTGATGGAAAGATTTTGTGAACCTTTTCCTTCCGTTTGGAGTATCACCGATTTCGACTCATTGATGGACATTCCGATCGAGGTGTAGAATTCATTACAAATGTCGATGAGTTTCTGCAGGTCTCGTCCGTTAGGAGCGAACAAGATTATGTCGTCCGCATATCCAATTGCCGGTAAGCGTCGACCTCGCTTTCTGATCTGAACTCCAATACGAGACTTTTCGAGTCGTCTCAATAGTTGGTCAACCACAATGTTGAAGAGCACCGGACTAAGAGGGTCGCCTTGCTTGACACCCTGATTCAGGTTGAAGAATTCCTCTTCGCCCGATATCTTCATTGAAGTGGTGCAGCCGCGATAAAGCTCCTTCAGGAATAATATGTTTCCATCTGACAGTCCGCTTGCTTCACAACATCTGAAGATTGTTTGGTGGTTGACGCTGTCGAACGCTTTCTTAATGTCCAAAGCGGCCATTGGGTGGTTTTTGAAGTTCTTGGCCACAAATTTGGTCACAGTAATGGCTTCAAAGATACCATCATTTTTGACAAAACCCTTTTGGAGATTACTGAGTGGTACCTTGGTTGACATTCGTTCGGCAATGATGGCGGTGAGTGTTCGGTAGATGATCGAGCTGATGGTGATTGGACGAAAGTCCCCAGGGTCGGTGGAGTCCTTTTTGGCGATCAGAGTCGTACGACTTTTCTTGAGATCGTCCGGAATGATGCCCACAATGAGGATGCAGTTCAGCATAGTGGACACGTGGTTCTCATAGTCCACGAGATCGGACGCCTTGAAGTTGTCCAGCCCCGCGCTCGATTTCTTTTTCTTACGGAGGAAGTTGGTCACTTGTTTTGGGTGAATGTAGTACAGCACATCCGTTGAGTTGTGTGTCACAGTCTTAATTGGAGTGAACTGGTGAGGCTCGGTGGTATCCTCGAAGATTGGTTTCCAAAAGCGGAAGAATTTCTGTGGATCCAGTTCCTCACTCACACTTGTCTCACCGAAAACGATCTTCTTATACAGACGCTTTTTGTCTGTATTCCACAGCATTTGGTTTAGCAATATTTTACCTTAATCGCGGAATTATGTAATTATAATGAATTTATGCATAATTTATTAACTTTATCTTTATATAAACTTTCTATAAACTTCCACGCTTTGCTTCATTTACTCATTATTAAGTTTGATAATTGGTTGGTAGATAGAATAGCAAAATATTTTGAAATCAATCAAAATATTAATATTTTAATTAATTCAAATTAAAAAAATTTCGTCAATGGAGAAAATGTTCATTCTCTATAGCGAATGTTATTTTAACATCTATGGAGAAATAATTTTTAAAACTAACTCTATAGAGAGTTTTGCTGTTTCTCGATAGGGAAATTTTTTATTTCTCTATCGAGGTCATTTTAAAGATTTATTCCTCATAGAAGCAACAATATTGGACATTTCTCCATAGGATGATTGTACATTTGGGAGTGCTCCAGCTGGCTTAGGAACTTTTTTTCAGAAAAAACATCAATGTTCTTGGTAGCGTTGGTCGGCTTGATTCTAATCGTAGGTAGATTTTGGTTTCTCATCCGTGAGGGTTTACTAGGCAATGGAGTTTTTAAGGGCCTTGGTTGAATTGAAATTGGACGTGTTGATTGATTATTGTTGGTGAGATTCTTAGCGACTGCATTTGAAAAGTCAATAGAGGAAGGAGGATGTTGATGAACTAAAGGTCTGGAACAACTGTTTGAAGTGGAGGCTGACTTGCGCTAACTGAGTCGATCTGTTTTGGTACAGTGAAACTTGCATTTCGTAATGGAAAGGTACAGCTTTGTTTCTCAACTAGAAGTAGCAAATCGCTAATTTGCTTTTGTAGACAGCTTGTCGAAAGTCAGATGATGTCGAAGAATGGCATTAATTTTGAAGATATTTTCACAGTGAACACATATGTGTACTTACTAGTTAGCACTTTAATTCGTGTCGAATTAGGTTATTGTCGTAAACAGTACGATAGCGGCAGCCCTAGTTGAAACACTTGAGTTTTCTTGATGTGTGCATGTCGACATGACTATTAAAGTTGTGTTTGTCTTAGGTTTGGTTGATAACAAACTTTTTTAAAAACATTTAGGGCAATTGAGAATCATTTTGTACGGGTAAACAAACAAATATATCAATGTACACAGGTAACGTGAGAGTGAGACAGGTGAGGCATGTTCCGTGAACAATGTTCACAAATGATGTTACTTTCGTCATTTTAAAAAAAAATAACTTTCCTGTAAGACACACGCGTCAGTGTTTGCGCATGCACAATAATCCTTATTACCATATAGCATTAGCCCTTACTAATTTGATCATCGACGATGATCCATTTGGATTGTTAATTGGAATCCTATAAATCTACGTGTTTATGTAATCTTTAGGTCAACTTATTTTGCTTATTCCAAAAATTATTTTCCAATCGATCATTAAAAAGGGCCAATAGATTCAAACCAGCAAGAGTGCTATTTCACCATTTATTTAGCAGTAAAATATAACTAACAAAACTGGAGGAACTCTTTTGCTTATCATACCACCTATCTAACCGGCTGTAGTCTTCCTTTTCAAACAAAAGTGGGCTTCTTTACAAGGCACAGCCTATGCATACTTTTTTGGATTCTAATCAAAATAATTTGAGCTAAAGATTACATAAACACGTAGATTTATATGATTCCAATGAGACTCTTCAGTTAAGTCATGCCAAATGGAATTGCAATGCTAACTTTTGGTCTCAAAGATTACATAAACACGTAGATTTATAGGATTCCAATGAGACTCTTCAGTTAAGTCATGCCAAATGGAATTGCAATGCTAACTTTTGGTCTCAAAGATTAATTTAGTCACTTTCCATTGGTCATTACTGAAGTAGTGTCAGTTCACGTGCAAAGTTTGGATGCATGCAGTCAATATGTCAAAAGCGAATTTATTCTTAATTTTTTTGTGACAAATAGAAATCATCAAAGCGAGTTTATTAACTGACCACTGGTCAAGCCACTTGTGGATTGAGTGAAATGTTCCTCTCATTTAGTTGAATCTTGTTTGTATTACTGACTGGAAAATGTTGTTTAGTTTTGGTGCGTTTGTATTTTTTTAGTTAATAGACGTACAAAATGATTAATCATGTGCCACTGTGATTTCATTTGATTGACTAATTGCAGGTACGCGTCAGGTATTGGGTTTGCAATTGACTACTACTTTTGTATCGAATATATTGGCTGGCAAATAGATGAATTGCTCGAATATAATATAATGAATCTAATTTAACAAGAAACATACTCAATATGTGACACACTTAAGTGTAGTAGTACGAGACTCATTAATATCGAAATGAAACCGTAGGCAAAAATATATTGATATACAATTTGATACATTGGCCCTGGCCAAATATGTCATTTAACCAATTTGCCTATATGCACAATCCATCTGTGTCTCTCCTTGTTCCAATGTTGTACGATTACAATACAAATGACAACTTTGCGTAATGTGCATTGTATGTTACTATTACAAATTGCCATTCGCATACTATAATTGATCGTTCAATTTTGAGCGACTAATTCATTTGTCTCTGTTTTGTTTCGGTTTGGTCGTTCGGTCGATCATTATGATCACCATCACCATCATGTGAGAACTATGTTCATACTAAACGACAAGTGTTTGACTCAAAGGCATACAAAACATTTGGCTTACGTTGACTCTTTTTTACGTATTAAAGGAAAAGTGCACTTGAGAAGAGAACACACATGATTGGACTGTAAACACACACGAACTACGAACATGATTACTGTGTGCCACTAACCACACAATTTTGTGCTTTCAAAAGGCCAATCGAGACAATACTCTAGTCACCAAAGGAAAGAAGACTTGTGAGAGTGCATGTCGTACAAAGTCAATTGCAGTCAGGCAATTGTTGCTTAGATCAGCACAAAAAATATTGAATCGTTTCTTCTATATTTGAACTGAACAGAAAAAATCCATGATAACGATCAGATTTGATCAAACACACATTTGAGAACATACATTACATACCACACATTAGTATTGCATTTCACTTTGTGTGTGTGTGATTTCCATTGTAATCGATCTCTCTCGGGTTGTGAGGCTTTCGGTTGTGGTTGGGGAATTTTCTTCGATTGAAATAATATTAATATTTTCCACTATTTCAGTAAAAAATGCAATTTTCAATCTAATTTATTAAATTGATTTAGATTCTAAATTATAATAATTTTGTAAATTTATTTTTTTGTAATTCGAGATAAAAAATAAAATATATTTTTACAATATAATAATTCAAATGCCAAACTAATAATTCACAAAAAATCAATTAATGCGATTCATTTTATGAATTGACCCGAAATGAAAAGTTGTTGTTGTTTCTGTTATTGTTGTAATGCAATGATAAATTAGTTGTGGAGAGTTGAACAACAACGCTTTTGTCTTTTTGGGGACTCATTTTAGCCCCTTCTTTATGACATTTTCATTTTTTTGTTTCCAACCAACTTGTCTACTAATTCTCTGTCTAGCAGCAGCAACAAACAATACAATTAAGCACAAAAGCACAAAGTTAGTCGAGACAAGAATTAGCAAAAAAGCATCAAAAAGAAATAATAATAAATAAATGTCATCGACAGATTTGAGAGAGTAATTGAGAGAAAAGAAGCGAGACGATGCCGGTTTGCGTAAAACAATAATTACAATACATAACAAGTCAATGCATTCTAGTATAGTCTCGAATGCTGGTCGAATGCATTTTTTGTGTCCCGAAATTGATTTTTAATTAAAACAAAATTAATGTCACCAAGTTTAGTGCAAAGTAACTCTTTCAGTGTCATCAACAGGAAGAACTGGAAAAGTTATTCTAGGAACAAGATGGAATCTCTTTGGTAGAAAAGACCAAATTCATGCCTCGACTAAAGATACTATTTGTACCGAAAGAAATAAGTAAAGATGAAGTCAAATGCGCACTCTCGACCTATCACACTTGGCATTTCCGATTGATGGCCAACTTCTCAAATGTTTGTTCTTCGCTGACGACTCCATTCTCTGTGGTTTGAGTATCAATGATTTGGAAGTGCTCGCAGCAATCTCCATTGAATTCTACCAAAAAGTTGGTCTTTCTATAAATGCTTCCAAAACTGTCCTCGTTGGAACTAATGATTCAATGGACACACTGGAGGGTGCCATAAAAAGAGGCCATTTACTCATTTGATTGCTCAAAGCATCTTCAAATAACCTTGGACCAATTTATGTATTTATGTTTTATGCATGAAAAGATGTAAAATTAAGTCTAGGACATACAAAAGTACCAGAGTTCATTTTTCCTAACTGAGGCAAGATTGAGATCTTCAGACATAAAACTTATTCCATGGGTGGTATATAAAGTGAATAGTATTTGTCGTTGTACAAATGATAGTTTAGTTCTGATTCCAAACTTTTTCAAACTCAATTCAAAATGTTTTATTCGTTAATATTTCTGACTCTTTTCATCAAATCAATTTCATGTGAAAATATCACAGATCCATTTCGCATTATTGAGCCCGACCAAACTTACACTTTTGAGGAGTTGATCAGGGCGCGTAGTTTCACTTTACTCGAGTATCCAGTTGTTACTGAGGATGGTTACATTCTCACTGTTCACCGTGTTGTGCCGCACAATTATTCTCAAGTTGATTATTTTTCCAGAAAGCCAATCATCGTCCAACATGGTCTATTTGGTTCGGCTAATAATTTTTTCATAAATTCACCCTTTTTGAAATCGAGTGATAATCCTGATGATTGTGGAGATAATTTTGGTTTTTGTTTCTTGCTCACTGGGAGGTATGATGTTTGGTTGCCTAATTCGAGAGGAAATGGTTACAGTAATGGTCATGCGTGGCTGAACCCCAAAGGTAACGAGTATAGGCGTTTTTCGTTTGATCAAATCGCACTGTACGACACTCCAGCCGTGATTGAACTTGTCCGACGTGAAACTGGTCATCATAAAGTTGGCTTCATTGGTTACTCACAAGGCGCATCGATTCTATTTGGTCTACTTTCACTCATACCCGAGTATGCACAGGTGATTGAACCAGCAATCGCCTGGGCACCGCCACTTTTCATCGGCCAAATGTCGTCAACATTCAAATATTTCTATCCATTTGCATCGTTTTTTCAAAAGTTGGGCGGACAATTTGTGCTTTCAATGATGGCCAATCCTGTGCCTCAACTCGTCTGTGCTCAACCTGCACTTGGTTATCTTTGTAATGAATTTGTGAACAAACACGTGAATACAACTCGTATTCCAGTCTACTTTCACTATCTTCCATCGTCTGTATCGAGCTGGGATTTGGTGCACTTTGCACAACTATGGAAGAGTGGCAAATTTGTTAGATATGATTATGGAAATGCGAAACAGAATCAACATGCTTACGGTCAAACAAGTGCACCAAGATATCCATTGGAGAATATTCCCACAAATTATCCTATTGTAATTTTCCGAAGCAATGCCGACCATTATGTTGCAAGCTCGGACTCGGAAATGTTGATTCAAACACTCACAAGATGTCAGATCAAACAAAGTTCACGTTCATGATTGTTTGATTCGAGACGAGCACTGGGGCCATCTTGACTATCTGGTTGGAAGCGGTGCTGGAAAGTTGGTCTTTGATAAAACGATTCAATTTTTAGATCAATATTCTGTGAATTGATTCACTTGATGTAGAGTGGAATTTCACATCTTGTTAATTATTAAATGAACAAATACATTATTTAATTTGATTTATTTTTTAATCTAATTGTATAAATATTTTTAATGAAATAACGCAATGTAAACAAATCGTTTAAAACATATTTAATTTTAATTGAGACATAAGTTTAAAGAGGACAAAGAGTGAAAAGTGACAGCGAAATTAGATGCATAGATTTGTGTGCTCAATCGTGAATATTTTTATCACACTTGAACATCCTCTTAGCTGTTTCAATCTGTTGGCCGTCCATCGTCAAACTGTAGAATTCTTCCTGCTGGTCAATGTGAAAGCATTGATAGTAGGCACCTCGGGTACGCTGGGGATTCTCTTTGAACCAAGCTTTAGCGTCTGGCATTGTGGTGGTGCAAGGCTTACGGCAGCCATCGTCACAGCTACAGGCAAACCAGTTGCATGAACCAATGCCACAGTTGAATTTGAAACCTTTCCAGGTTTCACTTGAAAAGTCCAGACATTTATGGTTGAGCTCCTTCTTGGTAAAGGTCTCATTGCCGTGCGAATCCACTTCCACTAGTGTACACTGGATATCTTGACGGCGGCAGCATTCTGCTTGAACTTGATGATTCCAACCAGAGATAATAACCAAAACAAAAACAAACAGACAAACGGTACGAAGAAAGGCCATTTTGTGTACGGAGATGGGAGAAGAAAGCTGTGTGTTCTGTGGGGTAAGGAGATGTTCGGCAATATGGAGTCCCGGGAAATTGGGGATTCGACCACACGGGAAATTAGCCACTCGGGGAAACCAGCCACACGGGAAACCAGCCACTCTGGAAACCAGTCACACGGGAAAACAGCCACACGGGAAAACAGCCAAGCGGAAATCCAGCCACTCGGGAAACCAGCCACACGGGAAACCTCCAAGCGGAAATCCAGCCACTCTGGAAACCAGTCACACGGGAAAACAGCCAAGTGGAAATCCAGCCACTCGGAAAACCAGCCACACGGGAAACCAGCCACACGGGAAACCAGCCAAGCGGAAATCCAGCCACTCTGGAAACCAGCCAAGCGGAAATCCAGCCACTCGGGAAACCAGCCACACGGGAAACCTCCAAGCGGAAATCCAGCCACTCTGGAAACCAGTCACACAGGAAAACAGCCAAGCGGAAATCCAGCCACTCGGAAAACCAGCCACACGGGAAACCAGCCACACGGGAAACCAGCCACACGGGAAACCAGTCACACGAGAAAACAGCCACTAACCAACTCGTGCAGAACAGGAACTGAACCCACCGATGAAGGCAGCACACACTTCACGAATCGATTCTGAAAAGTGTGCTCGATGGTGTGCTCTTTTATATAAAAA
Organism: Rhizoglyphus robini; assembly: GCA_023373905.1. Classification (NCBI taxonomy): domain Eukaryota; kingdom Metazoa; phylum Arthropoda; class Arachnida; order Sarcoptiformes; family Acaridae; genus Rhizoglyphus; species Rhizoglyphus robini. Next base: position 85,251 of record JAKIJQ010000091.1, on the reverse strand, counting down.
AGTTTACGCAGCTCGCTGATTGAAACATTGAAATGTAACTCTAATTAGCCAAACATGTACAATCAAAATACAGACAAAATGAAAATTTTGAAAAATTGCAATCACTATGATCAACTGTGAAATGAGAAATTAACATTACATAACTCGGAGGACTCATTGTACGATAACAAAATCAATAATTAAAAAGTTTGTCAATATTTTCAAACTGAATCATCATCTCCCTCATTTTGCTCGTATGTAAACAAACTCATGTGATGATGATGTAACTAATCAGGCATGAATCAGTTCTGGCAGGCAAATTATCTAAATAGTGCTGTTGTCAAGTTGGCACTTTCGCTTATTAATCAACGCGTGTTGAATGATCTTGAAAAAGGTGAAGAGCTGGATAGCCGGCTCGGTTGACATTTCACTCTACTAATACATGTCATGTTTGTCTGTGTTGGAAGGAATCGGTTTGATTTTCATTTGTCGTACTCCAGCGGCAATTACACACGACATTTATGTGACCAATCAAAATAAACAGAGAGGTCAGTTATCTATCTCTATCGATTTAACTGGACTTCGGACCGTTGACCCGTCCAGAAAAACCCGTTGCAAGAGTAAAACCACGGTAAAACCCTTCACGTCGAATACGAACCCAAACTTACAAATGCAACTGTTTGGTTCGCTAACATTTGACCCACTGTGTGAACTTTAACGAACGAAGCCTCAGTTGCTCATTGATAATGTAAATTAAGCAAATATAAACTGAACTGAATGAAGGAACAATTCAGAATGCATACATAGGCAACAATTCTCCTAACATATATACAACAGTAAAAATACTACTATAAGTGGAACATTCCATATGCCGAGTCCGATGATGACCTATTGGAGTGACATACCAATGCAAATGACCCTTGGTCAAGACCACATCGGTCCATTCATCGCCAAAAACTCAAACCGAACAATACAGACAAAGTGAGTATGTCAAATAAATGATGATGACCTATTGGAGTAACCCACCAATGCAAATGACCTTTGGTCAAGACCACATCGGTCCATTCATCGCCAAAAACTCAAACCGAACAATACAGACAAAGTGAGTATGTCAAATAAATGATGATGACCTATTGGAGTGACCCACCAATGCAAATGACCTTTGGTCAAGACCACATCGGTCCATTCATCACCAAACACCCGATCCGAATAATACAGACAAAGTGAGTATGTCTAATGAATGATGATGACCTATTGGAGTCTCCAAAACAGACAAACATGACATGTATTAGTCGAGTGAAATGTCAACCGAGCCGGCTCTCCAGCTCTTCAAGATCATTCAACACGCGTTGATTAATAAGCGAAAGTGCCAACTTGACAACAGCACTATTTAGATTTGATAATTTGCCTGTCAGAACTGATTCATGCCTGATTAGTTACATCATTATCACATGAGTTTGTTTACATACGAGCAAAATGAGGGAGATGATGATTCAGTTTGAAAATATTGACAAACTTTTAATTATTGATCTTGTTATCGTACAATGAGTCCTCCAAATTATGTAATGTTAATGTCTCATTTCACAGTTGATCATATTGATTGCAATTTTTCAAAATTTTCATTTTGTCTGTATTTTGATTGTACATGTTTGGCTAATTAGAGTTACATTTCAATGTTTCAATCAGCGAGCTGCGTAAACTTTTTGTATAAAAGAGCACACCATCGAGCATACTTTTCAGAATCGATTCGTGAAGTGTGTGCTGCCTACATTGGTGGGTTCAGTTCCTGTTCTGCACGAGTTGGTTAGTGGCTGTTTTCCCGTGTGACTGGTTTCCCGTGTGGCTGGTTTCTCGTGTGGCTGGTTTCTCGTGTGGCTGGTTTCCCGTGTGACTGGTTTCTCGTGTGGCTGGTTTCTCGTGTGGCTGGTTTCCCGTGTGGCTGGTTTCCCGTGTGGCTGGTTTCCCGTGTGGCTGGTTTCTCGTGTGGCTGGTTTCCCGTGTGGCTGGTTTCCCGTGTGGCTGGTTTCTCGTGTGGCTGGTTTCCCGTGTGGCTGGTTTCCCGTGTGGCTGGTTTCCCGTGTGGCTGGTTTCTCGTGTGGCTGGTTTCCCGTGTGGCTGGTTTCTCGTGTGGCTGGTTTCCCGTGTGACTGGTTTCCCGTGTGGCTGGTTTCTCGTGTGGCTGGTTTCTCGTGTGGCTGGTTTCTCGTGTGGCTGGTTTCTCGTGTGGCTGGTTTCTCGTGTGGCTGGTTTCTCGTGTGGCTGGTTTCTCGTGTGGCTGGTTTCCCGTGTGGCTGGTTTCCCGTGTGGCTGGTTTCCCGTGTGGCTGGTTTCTCGTGTGGCTGGTTTCTCGTGTGGCTGGTTTCTCGTGTGGCTGGTTTCCCGTGTAGTCGAATCCCCAATTTCCCGGGACTCCATATTGCCGAACATCTCCTTACCCCCAGAACACAGCTGTCTTCTCCCATCTGTCCATCATGAAGCCTTTCGTGGTGATGATATTGGTGGCACTACTCTTTTCTCAACTGACCGATCGTCCTCACTCCATCGGCATGGTGAACGCCCAAATCGAAACTTTGGCTATGATCATCAGCGGTGCATCTACCGCAAGCGATTTGGTTAAATCGCTAGACAACAAGTTGAATTCTCAAACAACTGGGCACGTAATCTACTCACCACAATACGATCATATGTGCATGCGTGCACATGCCATCCTGGATAACAATCTGTGGAATTCCTACATTGGCACAATAGGAAAGATTGTCGGAGAATCCGAGGTGTACATGGTCGAAATGGTGACAAATTGTTACCCAGATGACTTCACACAGTGGCGCTTTGTTGGAAGAACGTGGACGTACGGAAAAGCATTCTTTTGTCTGACATTTGGCAATTTGAACAACTTTGTAACGCTCAATACGTGCTATGGCGAACCAAAGCAACAACTAGAATTTCGGATGAGTGAGGCCCAGTTTAACCTCACGAAGAATTGGAAGAATGCGAACGACGGAAATAACCTCAAGCACAGAGTGTATTTCTCCCTCGCCTCAATGGAATCCGAAAATGAATGCATAGGTTAGTGATCCGTTTACACTCTTTGATTGATCAAACATTTCATTTCGTCTCTCTCTCTCTCTCTCTCTCTCTCTCTCTCTCGCCTTTTCTCTCTGTCTCTGTCTCTCTCTCTCCCACTCTCTCTCTCTCTCGCTCGCTCTCTTTATCTCCCACTCCCACACCCTCCCTATCGCCCTCTCTCTCTCTCTCTCTCTCTCTCTCTCTCTGTCTCTCTCCCTCCCTCTCTCTCTCTCTCTCTCTCTCTCTCTCTCTCTCTCTCTCTCTCTCTCTCTCTCTCTCTCTCTCTCTCTCACTAACTCACTCGCTCACTTCACTCCGTTAGGTATTTTTCATGACACCTTGTCCCAGTATCTTCCCGACCTTCGTTCGTGGTTAGGTGAGATGACATTTGGTAACTTAAGTAATTATTTGGTAGACTCCCGACTTTGTAACGAAAATGACATGAGCCAGACATTTTTACTTTGAAGAGTGACCATTCCATTCAACACTCTCCTTCCCTTTTTGCTCCCCCTATCTCTAAGTGATCGAATAATCCCCCAATTTTGTTTAACACTTTACGATCCTTTTGTTTATTATTGTATTGTTAATTCTGTTGTTTGATCTGCTTTATTAAAGTCTGTAAAATGAAACCGTTAAATCATGCACTTTGTTTTTGCCTTGGTGTTTGGATCGATGTGGTCTTGACCAATGGTCATTTGATTTGGTATGTCATTCCAATAGGTCATCATCCTGGTTTCCCGAGTGGCTGGTTTCCCGAGTGGCTGGTTTCCCGTGTGGCTGGTTTCCCGAGTGGCTGGTTTCCCGTGTGGTCGAATCCCCAATTTCCCGGGACTCCATATTGCCGAACATCTCCTTACCCCCCAGAACACACAGCTGTCTTCTCCCATCTGTCCATCATGAAGCCTTTCTTGGTGCTGATATTGGTGGCACTACTCTTTTCTCAACTGACCGATCGTCCTCACTCCATCGGCATGGTGAACGCCCAAATCGAAACTTTGGCTATGATCATCAGCGGTGCATCTACCGCAAGCGAATTGGTTACATCGCTAGACAACATGTTGAATTCTGAAACAACTGGGCACGTAATCTACTCGGTGTCTTTCGTCTATCAATTCTGACCATTTTAATTTCTAAACAACATTATATTTGTATTGCTCTATGCAATATTTCAGTCTACATTAAGTCATTACTAATGACAGTGACATTGACGAATGGATGTTAATTAACGGCCCCACAGGATTAGTTTGTACAGGTATCAATACCATACTCAATCAGAACAACCTTTGCTAATGAACGACTGTTTAGTTATACAAACAAAATGATTCAACCAAATGAAACAAATATTTCACTTGGTCTACTTTAAATGTACCTAGAACATCCCACTGTGCTCGTTGTCATTTCTGCAAATGATTTTAAGCACAATTGAGTGACATTCTACAGTATACAATGGATTTACCTATAGGTATTCATGCTTGTGGCAATTCATACGGCACACGCTTTACTGAGGTATGGTACTATCGATTTGGTTTATTATCTCGTTTGTTTGACATATTCAGACATGTATTATCGTAAACATGAAAATTTAAAAATCTCAACATAGTTTTTACAAATAGAATAATGAAATTTACCATCTCCGGCTTTCTTGAAAAGTTACCAAAGCAAAACTATTTGTACACCAAGTGCATCAAATTAAAGATCTATTTAAGCACTTTGGTAACTGGTAATGGCGAATATTACAAAATTTGTAAAATTAATAAATCAATCGAAAGCAAATTCAACAATTTGGGGAAAACAATCCATACCAGAAAGTACACAAAACGATGATGCCGATATGACTAGAATGTATATGAATATATGATATTAATTTCATCAAAAAATTTCGCTGTACCATAGAGACCAATAGGATGTGAGTGCAATGTTCATCTCATTAGAATTATGTTTGTATAACTAATTAGTCAATGTTTAATTTTATTGCTAATGCGCATAGACTATGTGCCTTGAAGGAAAGTCCACATTAGTTTGAAAAGACAGACCACAGCTTCATATTCGTGTTCTGCTTGGTCTGAAGCACTCAAACATCAGGTATACAGAACTAAACTTCTATCAACACAACGAACATTCGCACTACTGATCACTAAGGGCTACTGCACTGTGTCACTTGAAGCTTCGTTGGTTCTGGCGAACATTGAACCAATTGACTTGAGACTGGAAATGTGGTCAAAGCGATACTTCATCCGTCGTGGTACTATGCCTGGATCTCCACACAATCTATCATCGGAATACCAAAGACCTGCCCACTTTCTGGAAAATGGTCACCCTGCACTGAAATCTAACTTTGTGCATCAAAACTGCCGAAACACTCACCATTTTACAATCTACACGGATGGCTCGAAGAAGGAGAATCCTCTGACAAACAGAAAACAGACAGGATGCGCTTTCGTGGTGCATCAAGAAAAGACTCTTTATCATCGTGAGCCAACTCGTTTGGGTGATGAATGTAGTGTCTTTTTGATTTTGTGTGTGATTTATGCCACCACTGACCTCTCGTCCCATCATCATCATGTCCATAAAGCACATTAAATTATGTTGCCAACTGTTTCAGTGTTATTATTATTATTTGTACTGTGCCTTATTATGTGCCCCATACAGTACAGCTGTAATTATGGATTGGCCATTTATTTATTTATTCTTGTTGCTAAATCGTGTGCAATTGGACATCCATTTATTTCTCAAGTATTTACTACTTGTGACTGTCAATGTTCTTCCTATTGTGAGAGAGTGCACAAATGCACTCGTACCATTTGCATAATATAAAACTAGAGCGACATTTCATTTCATAGACTTTAATTTACATAAAATTTGATGATCAAAGTTGACTAAAATTCAATTGATACAATCAAAACCAATCGAAAACGCGAAACATAAAACATAACAAAAGTTGTGATATAATCGATGCAAATGATCATTCACTTTACTTTTGTAATACAAATCTCAGTCTGCAGAGACATTTGTAAAGACTTAATGTCATGTGTGTGGGAAGACAAACAAACAAACATAATAAAAAGACTTATCAAACTCATAAATTTCGAATTGGAATGCGCGCGGAAATGTCGCGGGAAGCAAAGAAGAAGAAAAAAATACTGCAATAAATTTACACAAATTTAAAAACAACAAAACAAAACAACATGGCAATAAAAAGTTTTGTCTTTTTTAAATTCCAATTTATGTTCCAAACATAATTTTCAACAAAATCAAAGATTCTGACGTTTATAAAACTTTTTTAAAAAAATTGAAAAATGTGGAAATGATAAATTGAAAATAATAAGTCAACCAAATACAACAGTATTTTTAAAAAAATTGCAATTAAGATTTAGCAAATGTGATAAAATTCTCATTATAAAGTTAATTTTAAAGTTCAATGTCAAATGATTCTATTATCCGATTATAACTTTTTAAGGAAATGCTCAAAGTCGCAACTTTAATTGTAAAATTAAATGTTTTTGGCAATACTCACAAGTAGTGTGTTGATCGAAAGGCAGAAAGATATATCCATCATCGGTGTGCCATGCCACCACCGAATACAGCTCCGAGTTGACGGTGCACTTCAGTATGGCATCGTTGCCCTCCGTTGCAGTTGCATCAAAACTTCGCACCACAATCGATGGCTTTTCAAATACTGAAAATAGAAATCAAAGTTAGAAAATGTTAGTTATTTGTGTTGCGTCTGTAGTGTTAAATATAAAATGTAGTGCAGTGAAGAGGTCATTCAGTTGTGTTGCCTCCCACGGAGCAGCAGACCATCATCCCAAATTGACCAAATCACTTTTCACTCGTATTCTCTCTCAAACTTTTTCACCTCTTTTCACTGAAATTCGTTTTTTCTCACTTGCCAATTTCAACTCGTCTCTTCTCTTCAAGCCCAATTCTTTGCATTCTCTCTCATTCTGCTTCTTCACTGTGAGAAGTGTGTGCTGTGCTATCCCTACCCTATTAGCAGAGGTGCGCAAAGGGTGGACATCAGTCCACTCGTGGACTTTTGAAATTTTTTGGATGTCCAATAATGTCCACCAAGAAATATTAAATGTGAAAAAACAAATGTTTAAAACAAATCCTCCATTCAAAATTCAATGCAAAAAAACAAAAGCAAGGAATCATTCTATCCGCGTGCTTTTTTAAATAATCAATTACTGATTGGAAATCAAGATTGTCTTACAAATCATCTATCTCATCTTCGATTGGTTTATCTAATGACTAGATTCTAGTCGTTTTAGTTAAGATGTTAGATAATTTTGAGAATACTAATCACAGAAATGTCTGCTAAATCAAAAGACTATTGTGTATTTGCTTGTTCAGCATTATTCATCTATCAAATTTGAGCAATTATAAATTTTTAGAAAATTTCATCTTGTTCTTAACAAACGATTGACCATGAGTTTGAATTTAATGACCAATCATTTTTTACAGATCAAGTTGAAGTTGAACAAATAAAGCAAATCTTTTCTTCTTTGAACTATAGTAGTGATAATAGTGGAGATTCCGGTTGCGAAACATACATTTAATGTGAAGATAAGGATGATTAAGACAATCGATTGAAAACGTCATCTCAATCAGATAGTAATAGTCCATCATTAAAGTTTGATTCTAAAAGCAAATGTGGTAATTCTCAAACGAGTTCGATGAATTATTTAAATATTTTTTACACAAACTGTTAAAATTTTTGAATTTTAGTAAAAAGATTTTTACAATTGATTTAACCATTTTCCAACAATTCTTATCAGGACGACCGTGTTCGGTTCAACATTCATTTGTGAATTAACTTTTTTTACACAACAACCTGAAAAATCAGTCCAGAATTCTATTGATAATATAAACTGAATCAGAATTTTAAAGGGTTTAGACTAACTTTAATTAAAATTTTCAATGAATTTCAACTTTCAACAATTCACTTATCTCATTGTTCCCGAAATTATTATATAGAAAACTAAACTATAGAAAAAGAGTGGACTTTTAGTACCATGAATGTCCACCCCAGTGGACTTGGTTTCGAAAAGTTTGCGCACGCCTGCTATTAGCTAGCCACTATGAGAAAGTGTTTGTTATTAATTGAAACAATGAACAGTTAACTTGACAGTGATTAATGTCTTCTGTATGTTACTATACTGATGCTGATGCTGCTGCTGGTTGCCTATGCCCTTCTATCCTTCTTCTTCTCCTCTCTCAGCTTCTCACTGTCCATACCAATACCAATTTTGTTTTGTTGTTCATTCCATTTTGGCTTGGTGTTTGTTATCCCAATTTTTCATTCACCAGGCAGCATCAGCCAGCAGTGGCTCACAAAAGCAGGATCCGCATTGCAACTCGGTTTCGGAATTGCTTTTTATTGCAAAGACGCCAAATGCACAGACACACTTTAACCCCCCAAACAAACATACAAACATACAGACAGACATGGTGGGACGACAATCGTCGAGCCAATTTGGCCTGTCCAACAATTGTGCCCACTTTCTCTTCTTTGAACGATTGTTGGAATCGTTTGGCGTTTAAAGCCAAAGTTGAGCGCTCAACCTCAACTCGCAACTCGTGCAAAAAACACTGACAAATGATATTTAGTAGTCAAGAACTCAAAACTTGTGAGATGTGATACTGTCCAAACTTACAAACATATTTGAAACAACACAGACATATAATCTGTTTAGTTTTAACTGCAAAAAATAGTATAATTAATTATTTGCATAGATTGAATGGACTAGATAAGAGTGAGAAGATAATGTTCATAATGTTTGTGAAGAGTGAAATTCAAGCGACCGGTCCACTTACCGAGAGTGACAAGGATGGAGCGTGAGGCGATCGTGCCAACGGTGGTCACTGCCACACAGCGATACAGGACGTTGTGCAGTTCGGTACTGACCAGTGAACTCTCCTGGCCAAAAGGCAGAAAGGCCAGTGAGCCGTCTGATCGATGTTCTCGCAAGCCGGGCAGATCGATTGCCGGGTTAAAGTGACTGTCGTCCAGTGTGCGAATGTCGCGCGCTTCCCAATAGATTCCCTCAATCAGATTACTACTCATTGGCTTGTTGTTGGCCACCACTGGTCGTTTGACCAGTGACCGTGTTGACCAGTGCCACACTGCACGGAATGATGCCACCGTACTGGTTCGACAGGCGAACACTTCCGTACGGTTCCTGCACAAAGTAGGGCACATGGTCGTACAGTTGTAAATACTGTTGTTGGAGCAGAGTTGTGTTGCAGTATGGACGAGGTGGACGATAGTGCTGAGTTGGACGAAGACTGGGAGGATGAGGATTGAAGCTCGAACAGAGAGTCACGACGATGGATTCGGTGATGAGGGGGTGGGGATGAAAGTGATGATGGTGATGGCACTGACGAACAGGAAGAACTGTTCAGGCAAGTTGGTACTGTAAAAACAAAAAAAATAAAACAAACAAATTAGTCAAATATTGTACACAAATGAACAAACAATAAAACATTTTCGAGTGAACAAACAAATACACGAACTGTCAATTAGAGGTGGTCAAAACGCAAAAAATGCTAGCAAACGCTTGCAAAAGCTTGCGCCTTAGACATGGCAAGCTTTTGCAAGCGTTTGCAAGCATTTTTGCGTTTTGACCACCTCTACTGTCAATCATAATAAATTGTCATGCACAAGTAACTTTCCAACATTGGCACACTCACACACAATAGAATCATATTCATACAATCTGTTTATCAGTTTGTGGTAGAGTGCATTTGAATGAACTGATCTTCTCAGTTGAAGCTACATTCACAATATTCAATCACATTATTATTATAATAGCAGAATAGAGAATATAATATAATATAAAGTGTCAACATATATGGGGGATTAGGAACTACTGCACTGCACATCGATACACACAAATGGCCAATTGGCATTAGATACCCAAACTATAAAAGGAGAAGAGTGCAATCGGATTATGGTGAGAATGAATGAATCGATTTTTTGTCAGCCTAACGCACAGAATAAGTTCCATTTATTATTCATATAAAAAGGGGGCTTTAATTACTCCACACAAATAAAAGGAAACAATTAATTAACTGTGCAGTGTGCACACAAACTACTAATTAAGTCCGTCTTAAGTACTTTTCTTTAAAATCAAACTAATTTAAAGTCACACTAATTTAAAGCCAAAACTAATTTAAAAATCATTTCAAAATATTTGATAAACAATCTAATAAAACTCAGAACTCAATTCAGCAATTGAAACACAGAGAAAATAGAAAAAGAATATTCCTCAACATAAATCAAAAAATATATTTTTACTGTCAAACCAGTGGAGAGTGCGGGGAGAGGGAACGAGCTAGTACATTTCCTTGATGGTTGTTTCACTATGGCAATATATTATAAATACATTGGTTCAATCAGAGAGCTATTAGTTTGTGTCCAAAGTAGTAGTAGTAGTAGCAGTGTAATGCAAAAGTATCATTCGATATACACTAAATGATACATGATTTTAAGGCCGAGTTTAGATTCCAGTGCTAGCAAATACCAAATCTAGTGTACTAAATGGCGGGTGCTCGGCTACACTACTAGCACACACATTATAATCATCATATGAGCCACTCAGAGGCCAAAGGGGCTAACTCCACTTTTCATCTTTTCGAGATAAACGCAAAAGTTTGAAATATCATATTTTTAGTCCTACTTTCAATATTTGGCTTGTTTGCGATATTTTCACCCATCAAAAGTGTTTGTTTAACAATATTATATAATTTTAAACACAAATAACCTTGTGAATAACTTTAATTTCATAATTGTGGCCAAAAATTGATAATATTTTGGAGTTAGCCCCTTTGGCCTCTGAACTTTTTCAAAATTGAAATGAAAACATTAAAAATCAAACTATATTGATTGATTGCCAATGACTGCTAAGCAGATTTATTAAATTAAATAGAACAACACCTAACTAATAATAAATAAATAAAAATTATATTATCATCATGGACGGAAATTTTAACTCAATAGAATCTGCTTAAATATTTCTAATTTCATGAAACCAAGATCAGGGTTATGCTTCTTTCAACCCTGTCGAATAACCTAATGATATTTTATCGGAATGTAGCTTTTCATGCATTTTACAAACAGAAAACAATTTTCCTTGATCATTTAGTTTTTTTAGATTCCTACTTATCTTAAAATTGTGGAGTCCGTATGTCCGTCAACAATGGATAGTTATAGATATAGAAAAACTTGAATAACTCAAAAAGTATTGGTCGTAAAAAGATGAGACACACTTCAAAAGAAAGATCTATTTTAGCCGGATCGAGTGATATAAGTTGTAGACAGGTAGGCTTGGGTCAAATACCTGTAAATTAAAACTAAAGATGAATTTGACTGAAAGTGATTGTTGAAAATCTAAAATTGATTGTTGCAATTAATCATTTTATTTTGTGATTTTACTTAAGTTTATGGTTGGGTTAGGTTAGGTGCCGTGTAAGGATGGGTTTTGGGTTAGGTTAGGTGGTGTGGTGGGTGTTGGGCGTCGTTAGGAGTAGGTTTAGGTTAGGTTAGGTGGTTTGGTGGGTGTTGGGCGTCGTTAGGAGTAGGTTTAGGTTAGGTTAGGTGGTTTGGTGGGTGTTGGGCGTCGTTAGGAGTAGGTTTAGGTTAGGTTAGGTGGGTTGGTCGATGTTGGGCGTCGTTAGGAGTAGGTTTAGGTTAGGTCTGGTGGTGTGGTGGGTGTTGGGCGTCGTTAGGAGTAGGTTTAGGTTAGGTTAGGTGGTTAGGTTGGTGTTGGGCGTCGGTTAGGATAGGGTTAGGTTAGGTTAGGTGGTTAGGTGGGTGTTGGGCGTCGTTTGGAGTAGGTTTAGGTTGGGTTAGGTGGGTTGGTCGATGTTGGGCGTCGTTAGGAGTAGGTTTCGTTAGGTTAGGTGGTTAGGTTGGTGTTGGGCGTCGTTTGGTGTAGGTTTAGGTTAGGTTAGGTGGTTAGGTGGGTGTTGGGCGTCGTTTGGAGTAGGTTTAGGTTGGGTTAGGTGGTGTGGTGGGTGTTGGGCGTCGTTAGGAGTAGGTTTAGGTTAGGTTAGGTGGTTTGGTGGGTGTTGGGCGTCGTTAGGAGTAGGTTTAGGTTAGGTTAGGTGGTTTGGTGGGTGTTGGGCGTCGTTAGGAGTAGGTTTAGGTTAGGGTTTTGGTGGGTTGGTCGATGTTGGGCGTCGTTAGGAGTAGGTTTAGGTTAGGTTTGGTGGTGTGGTGGGTGTTGGGCGTCGTTAGGAGTAGGTTTAGGTTAGGTTAGGTGGTGTGGTGGGTGTTGGGCGTCGTTAGGAGTAGGTTTCGTTAGGGTTAGGTGGTTAGGTTGGTGTTGGGCGTCGTTTGGTGTAGGTTTAGGTTAGGTTTGGTGGTGTGGTGGGTGTTGGGCGTCGTTAGGGAGTAGGTTTCGTTAGGTTAGGTGGTTAGGTTGGTGTTGGGCGTCGTTTGGTGTAGGTTTAGGTTAGGTTAGGTGGTTAGGTGGGTGTTGGGCGTCGTTTGGTGTAGGTTTAGGTTAGGGTTAGGTGGTTAGGTGGGTGTTGGGCGTCGTTTGGAGTAGGTTTAGGTTGGGTTAGGTGGGTTGGTCGATGTTGGGCGTCGTTAGGAGTAGGTTTAGGTTAGGTTAGGTGGTTTGGTTGGTGTTGGGCGTCGTTAGGAGTAGGTTTAGGTTAGGTTAGGTGGTTTGGTTGGTGTTGGGCGTCGTTAGGAGTAGGTTTAGGTTAGGTTAGGTGGGTTGGTCGATGTTGGGCGTCGTTAGGAGTAGGTTTAGGTTAGGTTTGGTGGTGTGGTGGGTGTTGGGCGTCGTTAGGAGTAGGTTTAGGTTAGGTTAGGTGGTTTGGTTGGTGTTGGGCGTCGTTAGGAGTAGGTTTAGGTTAGGTTAGGTGGTTTGGTTGGTGTTGGGCGTCGTTAGGAGTAGGTTTAGGTTAGGTTAGGTTAGGTAGTTTGTAGTTTTTAATTTATTTACTTCACTTTTTTATTGAGTTAGGAGGGGTGGGGGTCCCGCTGGCAGCTTGCTGTCAGCGGTTTCGTACTAAGTCCCAGAGGCAAAACGTTAGTTTTGCGGGACTTGTACGAATTTGCAAGTTGAATTACAATTCTGCTATTGTACTTACAATTGTCCCCTTTTACGGTATATAATGTAATTTGGATCATACACATGTTCTAATCAAGCCAAAATTAAAAATGAATTTTAATGATTTAGTGAATGGCATCCAAAACAGTAGGAAAAAATATCTATTTGTAAAATGAAAAATTGTAAATGCTGTTGTCGACCTTGAAAATGCTAAAGCTTTCTCTAAATCAAAAGTAAAAACGTTAATCGAACTAAATGACATTTCCTTATCGGATCTAAAATAAATTCGGGACCAAAATCTGCACTGTCCTGGTGAATTTATTTGAGATTAGTTACTGACATGAGCCTAAGTTCCTAATCAAATTCAAATTGAATTTTTAATTTGTCACAATCATGAGAAGTGACATTCAGTTGTGTTTTGAAATAAAGGAAATAATTAAAACAGAATTCAAAATTCAATTTGATTAGGTTCGCCAAAATATAACGCTATCTGTTAGCATTACACGTGAATAAAGTGGAGTTAGCTCTTTTGGCCACTGAAAGATATTGAATTCTATTTACAAGGAAAACCGCAAGGCGTGAAGCGGATAAAGCCTAACTTCACGCTCTTGCGAAACCTACGCTGCACTTCGGTTTGTTTTCCTTGTAAAAAAACGCCTTCGGCGTTTTTGACCCCTTCCCTTTCCTTGGCTCTGTCATTTCTTGTGATTAAGATTGTAATTCTTTGAAATAAAATAAATTTAATTTGAATAATAATTAGTAGGCAATCGAGTATATGTTAATTGATACATAATAATTACATAAATACAGAAAATAATACAAAAATACATATACATAATTAATAATACATACAAATATGGAAAACCGCAAGGCGTGAAGCGGCTGAAGCCTAGTTTCACGCTCTTGCGAAACTTTCGCTCAGCTTCGGTTTGTTCTGCTTGTAAAGACACCCTTCGGGTGAGTTAAATTAAAGGAATACATCTGAATAATTTAAATAAATAACAAATTCTTTAGCTGTTAAAAATTTTAAATGAAATTAAAGAATTAATTAGTGCAAATTGGGCGAAAGCAATCTTAGTTAGTGTAAGTGTCAAATTGAACGGATTCATGTACAACCAAGTTGTAGTTTGGCTGATGAATGTGTTAATTTGAATCACACAGTGATCGACATCGAGAGTTTGTTTGAATAGAATTACATTGCTCAAATGTCATAGTTCTGAGCTTACAGAGGCACATCTGAAGTAATGGACAACACTGACAAACGTGAATCTTTGGGAGTAAATTTCCATTGTGCACACATAAATAATGCATTCAACAGTATAGCGATGTGTAAAATTAATTGGATGCACGTTGGACCAATTTGTTTATATTTGTTGATATTTGGTTGAGGAATATCGAGTCATTAGATGAGATGATGTATTTCCTCAATTTGCACGATAATCCAAAGACTTTCAAATCTTAGAGAATGTAAAGGGTATTTTGTGTAATAGACGAAACTGAAAATTGTTGTCGTTGACTTTCTTACCATTGGTCAACAATGTTCTCCACATCAGTCCGGACATTGAAATGTTTCAGTAATTGAGTAATGAAATTCTCTGTCGATTTAATGCTTAAATAAATCTATTTCGTTGGCTGTTGACAGCAGACTCAGTGACAGTGTTCATCAGTGATTGATGACAATGATTTGCAATTCCAAATATAAAGTTGGCGTAGCACTGGTTAGACGGTTTCTGATTGCTTTCCTTTTCGGTTGTTAATGTTGATGTTGGCTCTTCAGAGTCTCATTTCAGAGATTTCAATTTTGACAGAACATATGCCACAGCATGCTGATTGAGTAATTAGCTCTAACTGTTCTTTCGATCACATTATGCAAACACATATATGAGAAGAAATTGACATCCCGGGCGGTATTCGGTTGGAGCGTGATTCACTATAAAGACTTTTTATGTCACTAACGATATAAAAAGTTACTAAAAAATCACTAAACTCATGAAAACTCACTTTTAACTAACTAATATAGAACTAATTTTTTATGACATATTAAGTGACTAAATATGCCACTTTTGCGGCAGAATCATATGATAAAATTTTAACAACAAAAGCCATTTTCAATTCGATTTCGATCGATAAAATATATTAAACGTTAGAAAATAAGTTTATAAATATATTAATAATTATTAAATGTGACGATTTACAATTTCAAGAACATACATAAAATTATTATGATCATAAAATGATGTACAGTTAGATTGAATATGTTCAAGAGGAATAACTTCAAGTAATGATGTCGACTTGATGTGATGAATGTAATACAATTCATTAGAATGGCTGGTATCAAGTATATACTTCAAGCCTAAAACACAAATTTGGTTTGATTTAGGAAATTGAATTATTTTAACAATTCGGAAGTATTGGTCATTTGCTTTGATAAAGTTATTCGATGTCTGAATGTAGCCAGATTTGTGAGCAATCGTTGTAATAACAAATTTGTCATAGATAAGACGAGTATAAAACTTAATATTTTCATAACATAGTTGGTTGTTGTACTGATGCAGAGCTTGTTTGTCGCGATCGTTGAGTGACTCTGACGATTGAATCTGTAAAGCAATGCCTCGATTGGCAGTGTTTCCAAGTCTGGGAAAAACAATTGCGGCAAAATCTTTAACCACCGATGAAATGTTGCCTTGGTAGAATAGTGCTAAAATGGATGCGACCACAAGGGATTTGTTCATGATCTGTTGTTGAATTGCGGTTGCCGTTTCCAATCTGCGAACATAAATTCCCATACAGTTTTCCACACAGAAGGCCGAATTGGTAAATAAAGGACCGAAATTGAGCACAACATCGGGCAAATGTAATAGGCAGTGCACATTGTAGCGGTGCATTCGTTGAGGATAAATTTGACCAAATTCGATGATAAATTCTTTGACCAATTCTCGGGCAGGAATAATATCATTAGTAACTGAGATGTTACGTTTGTTTAAGATTGACAGAATATTCGCCAGTTTTTGAAAATTATTAAATAGTAATTTCGGCAAAATATCTTTGAGTGCAATAAAACCATACAGAAGGAATATTTCATAATCAAACGCTTTCCACTTGTCTTTTGAACCAAGTAATGGCATCTTTCGAATTTGATTACATGGAAATTTGATTGTTTCGAGACGTGAATTGATCGCGTTCACCTGAGAAGCAGTTAGCCATTTGGTGACATTGTCGATTTTTCCGAGCCAACCATCCACAATCAGCTTGACAGTCCCAATAAGTTGGCTATGCATGTATTCGGGAGGGGCAATGCTGTTCAAATGAACATATTCGAGGCGAGCAAGCTGACAATTGCCTTTGATTCCAAAAGTCAATCGAGGGTCGGCTTTTGGCTTACTTGCGATTGAGATCTGTTGCCTCCATTCTTCGTTGGTCCTAAGCGGACATTCAGTTGTCATTGGGAAACGAAGCGTATTGTGTTCCGAGACGTAAATGGCAACAGCGTAGCACAGATTGCAACCATATGATGAATTGAATTGTTTGCAGTTCAACAGATCTGCTCTCGCGGGTGCATCGGCAATTATGCATGTATTCGGGAGGGGCAATGCTGTTCAAATGAACATATTCGAGGCGAGCAAGCTGACAATTGCCTTTGATTCCAAAAGTCAATCGAGGGTCGGCTTTTGGCTTACTTGCGATTGAGATCTGTTGCCTCCATTCTTCGTTGGTCCTAAGCGGACATTCAGTTGTCATTGGGAAACGAAGCGTATTGTGTTCCGAGACGTAAATGGCAACAGCGTAGCACAGATTGCAACCATATGATGAATTGAATTGTTTGCAGTTCAACAGATCTGCTCTCGCGGGTGCATCGGCAATTACAAGTAATAAACGAACGTAAAACTTGACAATTCTTCCCTCTGAGATTTGAATTTCTAATGGGTTTTGATCATATTCAATTAACTCATCCACCAACGGCTTGAATATGGCATTGTCGGGCTTGCCTTCACCTGCATGCAGTGCCAGCAACATCCCATTGTTTTGTCTCAGATTGAGAGGAAGCTCATTCAGGAAACCGATAATTGGCCACAGACTTTTGGAATTGACTTTAGAATAATTAGCGCCATCATATCCGAGAGTTATTGTGATCGTTTTGCTGTCACTATCATCGTTCTTGGCTTTGATTTCGTTATCCCGATTCCTCAATCTGAGATATTGCAGTCCATCAACAACATCGTGAATATTCTCACCATCAGGAATGTGATCAAAGTTCATTTGGTCGAATAGTCGAGGCAACTCAAAAGAAAGCCAATCTTTTAGAGTAACACAGCAAAAAAAACTCGCTGATTTTCTCATTACTTCAATTGGTAAAAGTTTGCAATTATTGCTGCAGTTTGGCGTATCGCAGTAGGCATAATCATTCATATTAGAGACGGCTTTTGTGATGCCACACGAATTGTTTGTATAAAAAAACTTTTTCACGTCAGGAGAAAATGTTTTACTCTTCTTTAAAATAGTTTTATATGAAGTATTTAATTTTTTCGTTTTGAAAATGGCATTGACAAATCTCGCCCAATCAGATATCGCTGCGTCGGTCATGCTGTGGCGAGATTGAAGTAGCAACATCATTAAATAAATTTCTTGTTCAGTTAAACTCTTATTCTCGACTTGATCCCAAAAGTCCTCTCCCAGGCCATCGAAAGTTTCTTCTCCATAATCTGATTCATCAAAAGAAGTTTCATAACCAGAAAATGGCGTTGCCTCAGTAAGATCGACATATTCGGGGGCAAAAGAGCAGCCATTATCATCGCCATTATCGTCGATTTCCATTGGCTCGTCACGACGCGAATTCATCATCAACTCTTGTTTACCAACATCAACATCACCGAGAAAATCCTTGAAGCTTTCTTGGAGTGCTTCATTAAGAAGACTCGCTTGTTGAAGATAATAATCATCCAATGATTGACGAGAAGCTCTTGAAAAATATAATAATAAATATAAAAATATAAAATAAATCTATTTTGAACTTACTCTGTCTCCATTGCCGATTGCTTTGCCGCCCGTCTCAGCTTTTCGTCTTTTCGAACCATTCTCGACGCAACACAGATTTACATAAATTGACGGCAATTCCGAATTCCAAATATCAATTTGCGATGACAATATAGACAATTAATTGTTAATTAACACAAAGAAATCGCAAGATCTCGAGACGTCTGTAAACAGAAATGTGCTCACGTGAAGCGCGTGTTTACAATAACAACAAACACGCAAGAACGTCTTCTGTGAATAAGCAATGTTTTGCGCGGGATACACACGCACTTTCTCAATCAACACTGGCAGCACTGTCGCATTCATGCCTGCAGCCACCTCACGAACAGACGCTCTCACTTCGCTTTAAGCTTTCACTGGAGTCACGTGTTTATTTTAATTGTGTGATATCTCAGTTTTATCTCAATTGATCTCACGCATAATCGATTGAACAACATGACTTCATCAAATCGGAAGAGCTCTGTTGTCGTGGAACTTTGTGGGGATAATTCTGTTCACGTCTCTACAACATTCTGGCTCCAACCTTTTAATACCGACTGGATTGAGTCCTCGAATTGGCCTGAAAAGCTCACCTGGACCAATGACAATTACGAGGAATTTGGCTGCAAATTACTCCATATTAATAGTAATAAATTAATTTAATTAATCAAATACTTTTATAACGAAACTTTTGTCTCTCTAGCCAAACAAGAATGCGAAGAATTTGCAAAAGCTTACTTGGCTTCTCGTGAAAAAGAGCAGGCATTCGAGAATAGTTCAAACGGTGAGATTGAGCTGAGAATGGATTCTCTGGATGAGAGAATGTCTAAAATGGAGAAAATGTTATCGAAACTTGAGCTTAAATTGACAGCATTCGAAGAAGTCCTTGTGCCAAAGCCGGTAAGTCGAACCAATACTATTTACTGCTATTTTATTTATATTTTATATTATTTATTTTAATTAAGACTATGCGTCAAGTTGGTTCCACTAAAATGGATGTTCCGCTAAATTGGGTAGCTGAAGCACAGGTTCAAGGCTTTGATGCTGGCACCTTTATGATTCTGGCTTCGAGATTTTTTGGTGCAGAGTCCTTCAAAGGTCAGACTTGGGCTCGTCTCGATAAACATCGTCAGCTCGAAATACAAGAACTTTTAGGTAGACATTTTTGTTTAAATATTCAATATTTTAATTTATTAATTTTGTAGCATTCTTCGTTCTTTACTATCTATCACGTGAAAAAGATGGAAAGCCGAAGCCCAGTGAACTTATTGCACATTATCGTGATATTTATGATAAGTTTACTACAAAGCTTAACAACGACAAACATACGGACAAAAAGTAAGTCATTTGTTATGATCTCATTTGAAACAAATAGTAAAATCGTTTTGTTTTCGTTTCATAGAAGGAAGAATTCTAATGGCTCGAGATGTAAAATTTCGAATCGATCTTTAGTCATTAACGAGACGCCTACACCTCGATCTAGTAAAAAGAAAACCAAAACTGATGTCAAAATTATTGGTACTTTATATTAATATATTTGTTCGATTCCTAATGTTGGTTTATTTTATTTTAGACTTGTTGAAAAGTGTTGAATCGAATGTAAGCAAAGGTGATGATAACCCTAAAGAATTTGATGATATGGCCGATTACGAATTCTCTTGAATATATTCATATATGATCAATCTTCATATTTCGAAAATCAATTCTAATGTATATTCTTTATTCCCGATCGATTCGAATTATGAAGTATCGATTAATTTTCATTTTTATTTTCTATTATTTTTGTATATCTCATTCATTATAACATCAGTAATTTTTATGTAAATTCTATTATTAACTTGCAATAAATACTAATTGTATAAAAGCAAGTCGATTAGATCAGTTAGATTGAAAATTGATATGAACTGCAATATAGCTAGCAATACGCTGCCGTAAGGACTTTTTAGTGACTCACTAAAATGAGCTAATAACTCTGTAAAAAAGCGCTTATTTAGGCATTTTTCATGTCTTTTTATTTGACTAAAAAAAGTCACTACAAAGTCATTGTAGTGAGCAAAATTACCACTCGGGATGTCCATTTCATGTATTTCTGACTTGGAGACTGTGAGACTTTGGAATCTAAATTTCTTCTTTTGTGTCAATAGTCACAAAAAAATTTTCTTAAACTTGAAATTTGACATTGGGAAATTGGTACAATCGCTAAAAGGCGAAGGTAAAGCAGTTCGCGAATGTAATTGAAATACCTACAGTAGGTGACAACATATGACAAATGAAATTCCTAACTGAAAAAGTGCTCAAAATAGTTACATTTGTGGACATCAGTATCTATTTTGCAAAGACTTCTGATCATACATTCATATGTAACCTGTTTTGGGAAAGCATTGCTTTGTGATTCCGACTTCAATGATGGAGATTCCGTTGTGGTAAGGTCAGACCTGCAGTGCTCGATTCAGTTATAACGATAGATCTTTTGATAGATTGATGTTATCGGTAAAAAAGCTTCTCAACATGATGTATTGGACAATATGGTTTCAGCGTTTCTTGTAGTTATAGTTTAGAATTTGTCCGTAGATCGTGTCCAGGTGATCAGCATACATGCATCGTTGACAGTGATAGCACTAATTCTGATTCCGATTTGGCAATTTGGACAACATTCTTCTTCCAGTGACGATAAATTAGTCTTCTTTGGTCAAAGAGAGTATTCAGTAATGAAAAAAGCAGTTAAAACTGTAGAGTTTTTTATGTAGATATCCGTGGTTTGTACTTGATTATGATGTTAACATAAAACAGTTTTTAAAAACATTGTGAAAATGAATCCGACAACACAACCACCTTTCAGCAAACTCGCAAAAACAGTCTTTTTTTAAAATCACGTTTCTGTATCCAAACAGAAGAAAATAATTCATGTTTGCTTGTTAACCATTTGTTGGTGGAAATGTAGATTGAGTATACTCGTTCATGGTTGTTTGATTGGCACATGATTTGGATCGCAAAACAAAACCAAAAGTTGGATAAGAGCAAAATACAAATAACATAAAAAACTCGTGATTTTGTTTATGTGAAATAACAGCTGACAAAGTAAACAATACTGGTAGCGTATTCAGAATACAACATTTTCCAATGAAATTACATTAACCTTCAACGCCACTGCAAAATATCGATTGTTATCGATAGAGTCGGTATTCACGACGTATGAGAGACATACGTGGGGAGGGACTTAAAAGTACACAGTAAACAGAGACTGGAGGTGGAGCCAAAAACGAATACGATATTTATATATAAGATAATAATTAATGCCAAATTACAATTGTTTTTGTAATTCTTGTACATTCTAAAAATAAACAGGAAATTGCACATTTTGAGGCTAATGAGGTCTGAAAATCAAAGGGAAATCAAAAGATAATCAAAACTGCTTAAGTGAATCAATAATTAATTTTAACAAATACAATTAATAACTTTAAAATTAATTTTCACGTAACAACAAAATGTTCACTTCTCTGCGGTACAGCATACTCTCAAAAAATCCCTTAACCTCTAAAACTGATATTTTCTCTAAAACTATATCGTTCCGAGCAAAACCCAAAGCAAAAGAACAATAATTCAATTTTATGGCACAACATTAATTCACAAAAATCAATTAATGCGATTCATTTTATGAATTGACCCGAAATGAAATTGAAATTGTTTGACTGAAAAAGCATACCGTAAAAGTAAACAAACACTTTCATTTGAGATCAAAGAGTACAAGAACAGTTGATTTTTAGTTGCAATTCAAATGATTTTATGTCACAGGTAAGAAGAATAAACACTGATTACCACAAGACTGATTATTACACGAGCAACATTTGAGGGACATTTTAAAGCATGATTTTATGATTGAGATTGTAAATTATATTACACAATCATTATACAAAAGTGATATCAAATCTAACATGCATAAAAACAATACATTGAATATTATTACATTTTGTTTATTAAGTGTCAATAAATATGATGAGGTAATATTCTACTATCTTCCATCTTCTGTATCGAGCTGGGATTTGGTGCACTTTGCACAACTATGGAAAAGTGGCAAATTTGTCAGATATGATTATGGAAATGCGAAACAGAATCAACATGCTTACGGTCAAACAAGTGCACCAGAATATCCATTGGAGAATATTCCCACAAATTATCCTATTGTAATTTTCCGAAGCAATGCCGACCATTATGTTGCAAGCTCGGACTCGGAAATGTTGATTCAAACACTCACAAGATGTCAGATCAAACAAAGTTCACGTTCATGATTGTTTGATTCGATACGAGCACTGGGGCCATCTTGGCTATCTGGTTGGAAGCGGTGCTGGAAAGTTGGTCTTTGATAAAACGATTCAATTTTTAGATCAATATTCTGTGAATTGATTCACTTGATGTAGAGTGGAATTTCACATCTTGTTAATTATTAAATGAACAAATACATTATTTAATTTGATTTATTTTTAATCTAATTGTATAAATATTTTTAATGAAATAACGCAATGTAAACAAATCGTTTAAAACATCTTTAATTTTAATTGAGACATAAGTTTAAAGAGGACAAAGAGTGAAAAGTGACAGCAAAATTAGATGCATAGATTTGTGTGCTCAATCGTGAATAATTTTATCACACTTGAACATCCTCTTAGCTGTTTCAATCTGTTGGCCGTCCATCGCCAAACTGTAGAATTCCTCCTGCTGGTCAATGTGAAAGCATTGATAGTAGGCACCTCGGGTACGCTGGGGATTCTCTTTGAACCAAGCTTTAGCGTCTGGCTTTGTGGTGGTGCAAGGCTTACGGCAGCCATCGTCACAGCTACAGGCAAACCAGTTGCACGAACCAATGCCACAGTTGAATTTGAAACCTTTCCAGGTTTCACTTGAAAAGTCCAGACATTTATGGTTGAGCTCCTTCTTGGTAAAGGTCTCATTGCCGTGCGAATCCACTTCCACTAGTGAGCACTGGATATCTTGACGGCGGCAGCATTCTGCTTGAACTTGATGATTCCAACCAGAGATGATTCCAACAAAAACAAGAACAAACAGACAAACGGTACGAAGAAAGGCCATTTTGTGTACGGAGGAAAATGACTGAATTGAAGAATTGTAATTGCATTGCGTTTTATATATACGTTCAAATGTTATCATTATGAGGACAAGGTGACAAGCTAATTGACAAACAAAACAAATACATTTCAGTTAACACAATATTAATTAACTCAACTTTACGGTCAGCAACCGTGCAATGTTGGATTGCACCTGATTCGTGTAAATTACTCAATTAGATTTGTGATTTGACTGTGGTCACGTAGACATTATGACACTGTCGTATGACGGTCGTTTGAGTCATCTACTACTCTCATTTCCCGATGCTTTGTTTTAATTATTTGATGTTTTGATTTCTTTATAAATCACTTTGAAAGTCGGGACATTTAGCATTTTTGGAATTACTGACTCGTGAGACGGAAGTAAATCAGTTTAATCTGTAGAGGTAGAGGATGAATAAAAGAAAAATTTTTAATGATTTGAGGTAGAAGAAAAGAAGTTGTTTATACTTTATTTGGAATTCAAATGGTTCTTGGTTTAAAAAAACATATTTAATCATTTAATTGTGAATTTCAAATATTATTTAGCAGTAATGTCTTTTAGCAGTAATGTCCAACAATATTTTCGATTTTGAATAAGCCCCGCCCCCAGTGCAAAATAAGCGTTTAGCAGTAATGTCCTGTAACCGTCTCAACTCAATGTGCAAGTGCAATATATAAGGCTAAATAAGGTAGTTCTATAAAAAAAAACTTTCCTGCAATACACAAGCCGCTGAGAGCTGTGGTCTGTCTTTTCAAACTAATGTGGACTTTCTTTCAAGGCACATAGTCTATGCGCATTAGCAATAAAATTAAACATTGACTAATTAGTTATACAAACATAATTCTAATGAGATGAACATTGCACTCAGTGCAAGTGGTCTCGCTGGGACAGTGATCAAGTATATTTTGACCATTACTCAATAAACGTATTATCGAAAAGTATTTTTTGAAATTCAGCACCCGCAGGGACCACTAGTAAGCTTTAGTTCGACAAAGCACATGATAGTAGATTGAATAGGGCTCCAATGCACCAGAAACGAAAGAAACTATCAAAGAGGAAAGAAAGAAATACTTACATTTACATCAAATGCAGCATGTCACAGAAATGTAATTGATGTTTGAGTGTAACTATAGACTAATAAACCATGATAAAATGTTTATTGAACGATTAGTAATGACTTAATGTAGACTGAAATATTGCATAGAGTAAATACAAATATAATGTTGTTTAGAAACTAAAATGGTCAGAATTGATAGACGAAAAACACCGCTGTTCAACCCGTTGGACACATTAAACCAATCGATCTTCACTGATTAACAGTTGACACCATTTGGCTCACAATTGCAGCACTCTCGGGACAGGAAATTTGACTTGGTGAAATGAAATTAGATCTATAAAGAAAAGCACAAAAGGCAATGTTTTATGAAAAAGAGCATTTGCTTAAAATGAAATAAACAAAAAAGATTAAAACAGAAAACATTTATACATACGAAAAGGAGAGTGATTACAGACTGACAGAAGACCACATCGACCCATTCATCACCAAACACCCGATCCGACCAATACAGACAAAGTGAGTATGTCTAATGAATGATGATGACCTATTGGAGTGACACACCAATGCAAATGACCCTTGGTCAAGACCACATCGATCCATTCATCCCCAAACACCTGATCCGACCAAGGGTCATTTGCATTGGTATGTCACTCCAATAGGTCATCATCGGACTCGGCATATGGAATGTTCCACTTATAGTAGTATTTTTACTGTTGTATATATGTTAGGAGAATTGTTGTCTATGTATGCATTCTGAATTGTTCCTTCATTCAGTTCAGTTTATATTTGCTTAATTTGCATTATCAATGAGCAACTGAGCCTTCGTTCGTTAAGGTTCACACAGTGGGTCAAATGTTAGCGAACCAAACAGTTGCATTTGTAAGTTTGGGTTCGTATTCGACGTGAAGGGTTTTACCGTGATTTTACTCTTGCAACCGGTTTTTTTTCTGGACGGGTCAACGGTCCAAAGTCCAGTTAAATCGATAGAGATAGATAACTGATCTCTCTGTTTATTTTGATTGGTCACATATCAAATGAATGATGATGACCTATTGGAGTCTCCAACACAGACAAACATGACATGTATTAGTAGAGTGAAATGTCAACCGAGCCGGCTCTCCAGCTCTTCACCTTTTTCAAGACCATTCAACATGCGTTTATTAATAAGCGAAAGTGCCAACTTGACAACAGCACTATTTAGATAATTTGCCTGTCAGAACTGATTCATGCCTGATTAGTTACATCATTATCACATGAGTTTGTTTACATACGAGCAAAATGAGGGAGATGATGATTCAGTTTGAAAATATTGACAAACTATTAATTATTGATCTTGTTATCGTTCAATGAGTCCTCCGAGTTATGTAATGTTAATTTCTCATTTCACAGTTGATCATATTGATTGCAATTTTTCAATATTTTCATTTTGTCTGTATTTTGATTGTACATGTTTGGCTAATTAGAGTTACATTTTAATGTTTCAATCAGCGAGCTGCGTAAACTTTTTATATAAAAGAGCACACCATCGAGCACACTTTTCAGAATCGATTCGTGAAGTGTGTGCTGCCTACATCGGTGGGTTCAGTTCCTGTTCTGCACGAGTTGGTTAGTGGCTGTTTTCCAGAGTGGCTGGATTTCCGCTTGGCTGTTTTCCCGAGTGGCTGGTTTCCCGTGTGGCTGTTTTCCCGAGTGGCTGGTTTCCCGTGTGGCTGGTTTCCCGAGTGGTTGGTTTCCCGAGTGGCTGGTTTCCCGTGTGGCTGGTTTCCCGAGTGGCTGGTTTCCCGTGTGGCTGGTTTCCCGAGTGGCTGGTTTCCCGTGTGGCTGGTTTCCCGAGTGGCTGGTTTCCCGAGTGGCTGGTTTCCCGTGTGGCTGGTTTCCCGTGTGGCTGGTTTCCCGTGTGGCTGGTTTCCCGTGTGGCTGGTTTCCCGAGTGGCTGGTTTCCCGAGTGGCTGGTTTCCCGAGTGGCTGGTTTCCCGAGTGGCTGGTTTCCAGTGTGGTCGAATCCCCAATTTCCCGGGACTCCATATTGCCGAACATCTCCTTACCCCCCCAGAACACATTGCTGTCTTCTCCCATCTCCGTACACAAAATGGCCTTTCTTCGTACCGTTTGTCTGTTTGTTCTTGTTTTGGTTGGAATCATCTCTGGTTGGAATCATCAAGTTCAAGCAGAATGCTGCCGCCGTCAAGATATCCAGTGCTCACTAGTGGAAGTGGATTCGCACGGCAATGAGACCTTTACCAAGAAGGAGCTCAACCATAAATGTCTGGACTTTTCAAGTGAAACCTGGAAAGGGTTTCAAATTCAACTGTGGCATTGGTTCATGCAACTGGTTTGCCTGTAGCTGTGACGATGGCTGCCGTAAGCCTTGCACCACCACAAAGCCAGACGCTAAAGCTTGGTTCAAAGAGAATCCCCAGCGTACCCGAGGTGCCTACTATCAATGCTTTCACATTGACCAGCAGGAGGAATTCTACAGTTTGGCGATGGACGGCCAACAGATTGAAACAGCTAAGAGGATGTTCAAGTGTGATAAAAATATTCACGATTGAGCACACAAATCTATGCATCTAATTTTGCTGTCACTTTTCACTCTTTGTCCTCTTTAAACTTATGTCTCAATTAAAATTAAAGATGTTTTAAACGATTTGTTTACATTGCGTTATTTCATTAAAAATATTTATACAATTAGATTAAAAATAAATCAAATTAAATAATGTATTTGTTCATTTAATAATTAACAAGATGTGAAATTCCACTCTACATCAAGTGAATCAATTCACAGAATATTGATCTAAAAAATTGAATCGTTTTATCAAAGACCAACTTTCCAGCACCGCTTCCAACCAGATAGCCAAGATGGCCCCAGTGCTCGTCTCGAATCAAACAATCATGAACGTGAACTTTGTTTGATCTGACATCTTGTGAGTGTTTGAATCAACATTTCCGAGTCCGAGCTTGCAACATAATGGTCGGCATTGCTTCGGAAAATTACAATAGGATAATTTGTAGGAATATTCTCCAATGGATATTCTGGTGTACTTGTTTGACCGTAAGCATGTTGATTCTGTTTCGCATTTCCATAATCATATCTAACAAATTGGCCACTCTTCCATAGTTGTGCAAAGTGCACCAAATCCCAGCTCGATACAGACGATGGAAGATAGTGAAAGTAGACTGGAATACGAGTTGCATTCACTTGTTTGTTCACAAATTCATTACAAAGATAATCAAGTGCAGGTTGAGCACAGACGAGTTGAGGCACAGGATTGGCCATCATTGAAAGCACAAATTGTCCGCCCAACTTTTGAAAAAACGATGCAAATGGATAGAAATATTTGAATGTTGACGACATTTGGCCGATGAAAAGTGGCGGTGCCCAGGCGATTGCTGGTTCAATCACCTGTGCATACTCGGGTCTGAGTGAAAGTAGACCAAATAGAATCGATGCGCCTTGTGAGTAACCAATGAAGCCAACTTTATGATGACCAGTTTCACGTCGGACAAGTTCAATCACGGCTGGAGTGTCGTACAGTACCATTTGATCAAACGAAAAACGCCAATACTCGTTAGGTCTCAATAAAATTTATTGTAAAAATTAGAGTTGAACAAAACCAGACGCCCTAGTCGCCCGGTTGAGGGTTCCTCGAACCAAACATCCAAAATAGAGTCAGAGACTCCCTTACAATTATGTCAATAATACTACCAATCCTGTTGGTAGTCATGTTGAGGCCTTTCAATATGTTCAGAGTCGTGTTATGGATGGCACCACGCGCCCCAAAAATTAGTCCAAAGACTTCGAACGAACTAGGGTACAGCCCATCCAAAGAAAGTTTTGCCTTAATTGCGTCAAGCACCGACTCTTCGGAGTATTTGTCCCGCTTGAACTTGTCCCGATCTTGAAACACGGTCTTGTCACTTTCAAATGAAACTTGGACGTCCAGAACCAGACAGTTCGCTGAGTCGGGACTGACAGCGACAATATCGGGCTTCTTCTCCTCGCCGCTGGAGTTGTAGACCGAATAATTGGTGTACACTGTCCAACCGAGACACATCAGATGGTCAACGATTATATTCTGGGCTTTGTTGTGCCGTCGATGCATCATATCACCCATCTGTTTGCAGCTACAAAGAATGTGCTTGAGAGTCTCGATTTTTCCGCAACCATAGCGACAATAGACTGGATCCGTCTCGTGGCCAGAAGCGCCAATGCTGCAAGTCCGCATTCGAAGGTAACTCACAAACAGCCGACCCGAAAACCACGAGTTACCTTCAAGGTGGCGGTTGACAAGGCTTCCGGCGACTCCAAAACATGCTTGTCCTTTGAAGGACTTGATCTTCTCGAGATCGTTCATAATGCGAGCTTGGTTGTCGAGGTAGTGAGGCAGTATTCGTTCGATCTTCTTCAGTCTACTTGAGAACCAACCAGAAGCGACAATGTCTTTGGTTACCCATGATTCGGAATGCTGAAGGCGAGACAACCGTTTAAATGCCATAACTGGAATATCAAATCGAAATTCTTTTAGGCCTAAGCCGCCTACTCTGGTTGACAGGTGGAACCAACTACTGGCTACAGAATCAGGAAGGTGGAGAAAGCCTTTGGCACAGTTCCGAACCGCCCGGTCGATGTCCATCAGGATTGTTGCAGTAAAGTCATCATTTGACAGTCGGTGTATAAACTTTGGAATGACATAGTATCGAAGCATATATAGTTTCTGGTTGGGTCTAAGACTTGAAGACTTGAGTTTGTCAAGGAGTGGCGCAATGGTTGAGCGCTTCATTCGATGTTTGTTCTTATCGTCAATAGTCACTCCGAGATAAGTCAATTTATCATCGCTCATGATGTCAGAAGTTCCAATCGTCAGCTGTCGAATGTTGCCAATGGTCATGGACTTGGATGAGTTAGCACTGAGTCCAACAGATTTGTAAAACTCATTCGTCATGTCAATCAGTGCTTGAAGGTCAGCGTCAGTCTCGGCCAACAGAAGAAGGTCATCAGCGTAGGCGAGTGCAGCGAGTCGACCTGATCGTAAACGGACTCCGAGTTCGGATAAGTTCGATTTCTCGAGGAGATCGTCCAGGACCAAGTTAAACAGGAAAGGGGACAGTGGATCCCCTTGTTTGACACCCCTCCTAATGTTGATGGCATCACTTGTCCACTTCCCAACTGTCAATGATGTAGTGCAGTCCACGTAGAGGTCACGTAGTAGGTCAATGCTATGATCGTCGAGTCCTTTGTTCTGACAAGTTATAAAGATGGCTTCTTGACTTATACTGTCGAATGCCTTTGATACGTCGAGAGAAGCTATTCGGGCTTTCTTGTGGGTTTTCACTAGGTATTTAACTGTTGTGATGGCTTCACAGACACCATCGTGGTCGACGAACCCTTTTTGATAGGGGGAAAGCTTTATCGATTTAGACAGTCGACTAGTGAGTACAGCAGTGTAGCACCGATACATAATGCTGCTCACCGTAATTGGCCGAAAGTCTTCAGGTCGGGAGGAGCGTTTCTTTGGAATCATTGTGGTGCGCGATGTCCTCCACGAGCTTGGAATCTTCCTCTTGTAGATACACCAGTTGAGCAGTACTTGGAACTCTTTAGAACGTGATCGAAGCTCGTCAGCTGTCACACCATCCGGACCGGAGTTAGATTTAGTCTTTTTGGCTAAAAACTTGTGAATTGAGATTTCGTCGATGTAGTCGATGATAGTCTTGTCGTGGCTGCAGGGCTTAGCCACGATTCCGCTTGCAGCAGGGTTAGATAGTAAGTCGTTAAAATAGTCATAGAAAACGTCGTGGTCGATAGTTTCCGGTTCAATGGTGCCGTTCAGGATGTGCGACATGAGCCTGCGCCGGTTGGTATTCCAAAGCCTTTGACAGGTCGAGAACTCTGAGACTCGTTCATGTTCTTCGGTACTTAAAGTGGCTGGCGCCTTCTTCTTCCTGCCTCTCACTTTCTTGGGCTTTTTCCTTGCTTGATGAGTTTCGGGAAAAGTGCTGACAAACACCTCAGCGAGTTCATCGACTGACTTGTTGTTCGAGATGATGTCGTATGCTGCACTCTTGTACTCGGATTCAGGCAATTCGAAGAAATCGATGAGGATTGCTTGGTCAATAGAGATTGAGTCGAGCTCGTGGACAACATCGCGTGGTGGTGGCGGAGGAGCGACATACTCGGTCCAGATCGAGTGATAATCAGAGCAGTGAGGGTGGTGACCAATTATTTTATGGATGCTGTCGAAGTTGGTGGAGCAACAGTAGCAACATCTGAAAGATGCTTCAAGATTGTGCTGATTTGATTGCAAATGCTTGATGAGCTTTGTGGCAGAGTTCTGATTGGTCAAGCATAAGGGACAGATCCATTGCGATTTGCGGCGCTCAGCTCCAT
This sequence comes from Rhizoglyphus robini, assembly GCA_023373905.1. Taxonomy (NCBI): domain Eukaryota; kingdom Metazoa; phylum Arthropoda; class Arachnida; order Sarcoptiformes; family Acaridae; genus Rhizoglyphus; species Rhizoglyphus robini. The sequence continues at coordinate 54,581 of JAKIJQ010000091.1, read as the reverse complement.
ATGGTTTAGGTTCGATGTAAAGCTTGCGGAGATGTGTGCAAGTACGAATGGATGTACAAGAGAATTGGCAGGATGAGATGCAAGTGTAGTTGACAAAGTCCTCATTTAGAGTGTCCATAGGTCGAGAGTTGAGGGGGTTGTTACTGGCCATAGTTGGTTCTTGATTTTCGCCATTCGACGTACTTTTTCAGCGCAGGACATCGCCTCTGATCGAAAGCTGAGTGATTGACATTTTTCCGGTTGGCACGTTTGCAGTTGATGCAACATAGAGTATCAGACTCACAGTTGTTGGCTTTGTGGTCCTCGAGGCTGCACTTAGAACATATCACCTTTGGGCTTTCACTCTTCTTGGGACAGTTTTCGGCTGAGTGACCAGGACTGAGACAAGTGATGCAAATGGGCGCATCAGTGTATTCGACGACATTGCAAGCGTTCAAACCAGGCAGGTAGATTTGTTGACCGTTGAGCTTAATGAAAGTATCCGGTTGCACCTCAAAAACCAAGTGCTTGTGTTCAAAGTGTTGGATCGTTCGCAAGAGACGCGTCCCATCACCACCAATTTGGGCTTGCACTACGGATGACTCGGTTTGGCTAGGAACGAAAAGTATCTTAATGCGGGGGTTGAACTCGAGTTTATCCATAACCGTTAAAGAGGGGATTTCACCTACAAACCCCCTAAAACTCTCCTCGTCGGCGGTGTGTAACACTTTGGAGCCATCGTTCAGGACTTTGGATCGGACAAATTGGACGCCTTCTGGGAGATTAATTGGAGGAGCGACCGAAATCACTCACGCTGAGCGAGCGAAGCGAGCGAGGTGTGAGTGATTTCGGGAGTGACGATTCCCTGCCAGAAAAAAAAGGAATTGGTGCAATTCTTGTGGACAGAGCTCCTCCGAAACTACTGTATGGATCGGTCTGAAAATTTAACACAGTGTTCTGGTTGTGGTCTAGATGTGCTGTATAGTTTTGTGGCCATATAGGTCAATGGTCAAAGGAGTAGTAATTTTTCAAATTTAGTATTGAAATGTGTTGGGACCGAGTGTCAACAGTGTGTGTGTGTGTCTGTGTGGCACAGCCAAGCACACACTCTCCAGAGCGCGCTCGCTGTGCGCATTGGAGATGCGCAGTAGCACATACACCTAAATGTGAATTAGTGAGTTCGATGCGGTCAATTTGAATAGAATGCACGTTTGTCCGAGTGTTTGTTTACGTGTTCCAACATATTCGGTGCTGGCCAATGGTTAGTCACTATCCGTTAGTGGCCATGGTGTATTAAATGAGTCGTTCAGAGGCAAAATCGGTCAACTCCACAAATTGACTTTTCGAGTTAAAAGAAAAAATGTAAAATAATCGTTTGTAGAGTAATGTTTCGAATTATTAAACTCTTCAAAATATTTTAGCAACTAGAAATGTTAATTGTGCTTCATTTTATCAGAATTAAGTATATAAGGTAGGAACATAATTGTTTTTCATTGTTAGGTCAATTATTAAAGAATTAAATGGAGTTGACCGATTTTGCCTCTGAACTACTCAAACTCATACTATACGGCACAGTATATCGAGAATATAAGCAAACTGCAAAGATTTTAAATAATCAGAAAACAATCATGAAAGCACTCTTTTGGTTATTTTTTCAAGGTTTTCTACTGTTTTGTCATCTTGAAGATTGTTGAATGATTGATTTGTATTTGTTAACCGAGAAATATTTGTGATTTGTTTGAAATTGAATTTACTCCATTTTACTTTTGGATCATGTGATATGATTCATTTGTGTTTAAAAATTGATCTTTAAAAATGTAGAGTTTATAATACGGCGGTTTAAAATTTAAAAATATGACAAATTAAATTGAAATTAAAAACACGAATATATTCCCTAAACTCCCATTATAAACCAATCTAAATTAAACTCAATTTAGAGTATATTGCCATATAATTTGTTGTTGATTGAATCTTGGATGTTATTTAATAATGATAATTGCATGCATTAATATACTAAATCAGGGACGAGCTACCAATTTGTAGTTGACCACATTGGCAATTTCCAAAACTCAAATGCCAAAAAATTGCAATTAAGATATTTTAGAATTATTCAGCGCTAAAATTGATTTTAAATTCGATATGTGAAAGGCACAGTTTCACAATCCCACAATTAGACCAAAAAAATGTTTTATGAAGAGTAATTTTCTGATCAATTGGCAATTGAAGATTTTGAAATTGTTCTAATTGGTAAAGATTTAGGTATTTATTTTCAAAACTAAATGACCATTTTGTGTCCATAGACAGGAAAAAATTGCTTATTATTGTTTAATATGAACTGATTTGGAACACAACTGGTCAAAAGACAAACAAATGTTTTGCATACTCTCGCTCCGACATTTATGCCAATGGCATTACCTATTTTGATTTATGATAGCTACAAAGTTTCATAATACCAGCAGCTGGTTCAATACTAGTATCCTTCAGCAGATCCTCTATTTTGGCGGAATCGTCTTTGGGCTTTACTCGAACGGTCGAGAGTGGAGGCATAGAGTGTGTGTTGATGGCTTTTCTTGGTTGGGCACTTTGGGTAAAGTTTCGTCCTTTCCTGGCAACCTTGGACCATCCAGTAGTTGCGTTTGTTGTTAGATTGGTGTTTGGTCTTTTCGATGACGAAGATGAAGATGCTTCATGTGATTTATTGTCCGAGCGGTTGTTGAGCAATTGATGATGATGACCAATTGACTTTGATTGGCTTCCGGAGCAGCAGTTCTGTTGACTCAAGTTGTTGACCATTGACTTGAGTGATGAGTTGTCCTTAACGATACTCTCTAGCACCGATTCGATTCGATCAAGACGTGATGCACTCAAAGTTTTTATCGATCGATCTTCACTTGCTTCAACTTTATCTGCATCTAGTGATCTATGATTGTTATCTTTTTGCAACTCCTTGATGATGTCGCACAGTCTGATGAGTAGTGCACAGTGGACACGTGCATAGCCATTGGTGCCTTTATCTGATGCCTTGAGAGCTTGCTCGACTGCATCTTCACAATGAAGAGATTCGAAGGCAAGACTGACTTCAATGTCTTCAGATGATTCGACTAGAGGCTGATTGGTTGACATAACTGAGGACTGAACAGCTTGTAGCTTCGTGATCCACTCCTCTTTGGTGCTTCTGCCGATTGAACCAACACCAACACTCTTGATTGAGTTGATGACACTTGTCAGATTTGATACTATCGGTCCGGACGGAGTTGGTGACTGACTGATAGACATAGTAGTTGTTGAGGCTGATTTGGTCATTACTGGAGATGGCCTGATTCGATTGCTGTCAGAGTTGATCACAGAGTTGGTCAAAGTAAGCGATTTTGATGATGATGATGAGAGGATCTTTGCAGATGGCTTCACAGAGGTGCTACTTTGAAGGGCACTTGAGCTTTTGGTAAGGACATGGGAGGACGTTTTCGCAGGAAGAACACTTTTCATCTTGAATCCGTAAACTTTACGAATCCAAGGATATAAAAACTTTAAAAACAAGGATTTTGCCTTGACTTTTGGTAAAGTTCAAGACATACAAACCCTTTCCTCTCGAATTAGGCAACCAAACATCATACCTCCCAGTGAGCAACAAACAAAAACCAAAATTATCTCCACAACCATCAGGATTATCACTCGATTTCAAAAAGGGTGAATTTATGAAAAAATTATTAGCCGAACCAAATAGACCATGTTGGACGATGATTGGCTTTCTGGAAAAAATAATCAACTTGAGAATAATTGTGCGGCACAACACGGTGAACAGTGAGAATGTAACCATCCTCAGTAACAACTGGATACTCGAGTAAAGTGAAACTACGCGCCCTGATCAACTCCTCAAAAGTGTAAGTTTGGTCGGGCTCAATAATGCGAAATGGATCTGTGATATTTTCACATTAAATTGATTTGATGAAAAGAGTCAGAAATATTAACGAATAAAACATTTTGAATTGAATTTGAAAAAGTTTGAAATCAGAACTAAACTATCATTTGTACAACGACAAATACTATTCACTTTATATACCACCCATGGAATAAGTTTTATGTCTGAAGATCTCAATCTTGCCTCAGTGAGGAAAAATGAACTCTGGTACTTTTGTATGTCCTAGACCTAATTTTACATCTTTTCATGCATAAAACATAAATACATAAATTGGTCCAAGGTTATTTGAAGATGCTTTGAGCAATCAAATGAGTAAATGGCCTCTTTTTATGGCACCCTCCAAAGCAATCATATAATTATGCGATCATAATCTCAAAGTTGAACGAATGAATGTAATATTACCTCATCATATTTATTGACACTTAATAAACAAAATGTAATAATATTCAATGTGTTGTTTTTTAGGTATGTTAGATTTGATATCACTTTTGTTTTATGATTGTGTAATATAATTTACAATCTCAATCATAAAATCATGCTTTAAAATGTCCCTCAAATGTTGCTTGTGTAATAATCAGTCTTGTGGTAATCAGTGTTTATTCTTCTTACCTGTGACATAAAATCATTTGAATTGCAACTAAAAATCAACTGTTCTTGTACTCTTCGATCTCAAATGAAAGTGTTTGTTTACTTTTACAGCATGCTTTTTTCAGTCAAACAATTTCAATTTCAAAGTCAAATTTCATTCAAATGTAAATGTCTTTCCCATTACTACCATTCTCTCACACTAGATGGCGACTCTTAAGTAAGTTTGCCAAGTACTTGAAAATTAAATAAGCGTTTCTTCTTAAATAACTCATTGCAAATAAAGCCGCCATTATTTCAATTTTTCTGTACACTTAAAAAAATCATATTTACCAAACAAGATGTATGCAAATTTACTTAATTTAGCACCCATAAACGATCCACAGTGCATGAAGCATCATGAATTAATTAACTCGGTTCAGAACATCAACTGTTTTAATTACCAATTAAGAATATATATTCGTATATTTTAGCATGAGACTCATTTGCCTTGAGACTTATATATGCACATTTATATTTTTATCTTATGATCATTTGCATTTTTGGGCCTGTCAAACATCATCATTTTTCTCTACTTCTTCTCCTTCTTCTTTTAGCGTGACAAACTTGTGTGACGATAATGATGATGAGGATCACATTCTTAAATATTTGACTTAAACTCTTGACATTTGCTTTAGTAGAAGTCATTCAATGCACACAGCACTACCACCATCAGTGTGCCCATCTAATTACAATGACTTTTTTGCGTGATTTGAATATTCACAAGGCGATTTGGTAGTATTTTTAGACGAATTATATTTGCTTGATTATTCACAGTCACCTTCAACTAACAAATTCAAGTGTATGGCAAATTTGGTATTTTCCTTTAAACTTATATTATATTTCTGGTAAGTTTAGAAATTCCGGAAATATTATTATTTAATTCATGAAAGCTTAAAAAATAATTTGCAATCTAAAGTAATCAATCTCGTGAAATTTAGAGATTAAAAAAATATTTCTTTGAATGATTTATCTGACTTCAAGATTTAGTAACAAAAAACTTTTCGAATTCGCATTTCAAATCAAGACAACAACAGCGCACACTAAATTTGCCTTGGATCGATTCTTTTGTAATTTCATTAAAGTTAGTTAGTAGTTATATCCATTTAATTTCGATTAAGGCCAAGTGTTTGACTTTTACTATAAAAAAACTATGCAACATCGAAAGAGAAAGAATTGGTTGCTTTGATCGTGCAAAGTGAAATGTTTGGAGGGCACTGAAAGAGTTACTCTGCACTAAACTTGGTGACATTAATTTTGTTTTAATTAAAAATCAATTTCGGGACACAAAAAATGCATTCGACCAGCATTCGAGACTATACTAGAATGCATTGACTTGTTATGTGTTGTAATTATTGTTTTACGCAAACCGGCATCGTCTCGCTTCTTTTCTCTCAATTACTCTCTCAAATCTGTCGATGACATTTATTTATTATTATTTCTTTTTGATGCTTTTTGCTAATTCTTGTCTCGACCAACTTTGTGCTTTTGTGCTTAATTGTATTGTTTGTTGCTGCTGCTAGACAGAGAATTAGTAGACAAGTTGGTTGGAAACAAAAAAATGAAAATGTCCTAAAGAAGGGGCTAAAATGAGTCCCAAAAGACAAAAGCGTTGTTGTTCAACTCTCCACAACTAATTTATCATTGCATTACAACAATAACAGAAACAACAACAACTTTTCATTTCGGGTCAATTCATAAAATGAATTGCATTAATTGATTTTTTGTGAATTATTAGTTTGGCATTTGAATTATTATATTGTAAAAATATATTTTTATTTCTTATCTCGAATAACAAAAAAAATGAATTTACAAAATTATTATAATTTAGAATCTAAATCAATTTAATAAATTAGATTGAAAATTGCATTTTCTACTGAAATAGTGGAAAATATTAATATTATTTCAATCGAAGAAAATTCCCTAACCACAACCGAAAGCCTCACAACCCGAGAGAGATCGATTACAATGGAAATCACACACACACACAAAGTGAAATGCAATACTAATGTGTGGTATGTAATGTATGTTCTCAAATGTGTGTTTGATCAAATCTGATCGTTATCATGGATTTTTCTGTTCTGTCCAAATATAGAAGAAACGATTCAATATTTTTGTGCTGATCCAAGCAACAATTGCCTGACTGCAATTGACTTTGTACGACATGCACTCTCACAAGTCTTCTTTCCTTTGGTGACTAGAGTATTGTCTCGATTGGCCTTTTGAAAGCACAAAATTGTGTGGTTAGTGGCACACAGTAATCGTGTTCGTAGTTCGTGCGTGTTTACAGTCCAATCATGTGTGTTCTCTTCTCAAGTGCACTTTTCCTTTAATACGTAAAAAAGAGTCAACGTAAGCCAAAAGTTTTGTATGCCTTTGAGTCGTTTAGTATGAACATAGTTCTCACATGATGGTGATGGTGATTATAATGATCGACCGAACGACCAAACCGAAACAGAACAGAGACAAATGAATTAGTCGATCAAAATTGAACGATCAATTATATGTATACGAATTGCAATTTGTAATAGTAACATACAATGCACATTACGCAAAGTTGTCATTTGTATTGTAATCGTACAACATTGGAACAAGGAGAGACACAGATGGATTGTGCATATAGGCAAATTGGTTAAATGACATATTTGGCCAGGGCCAATGTATCAAATTGTATATCAATATATTTTGCCTACGGTTTCATTTCGATATTAATGAGTCTCGTACTACTACACTTAAGTGTGTCACATATTGAGTATGTTTCTTGTTAAATTAGATTCATTATATTATATTCGAGCAATTCATCTATTTGCCAGCCAATATATATTCGATACAATAGTAGTAGTCAATTGCAAACCCAAATCTAATTTTCGGTTCTCGCGGGGCAATCCACAACGTTTTTCTGAACCTTCTGAAGGACACCTTTCGGATGCCTCCGCGTGTGATTAAAAACTTGATGATAGAATGTGCCTGTGACTCGTTTGACATGATCATCAAGTTCCGTAATTGGGATCCTCCCATAACCTAAGTTATTATTATTTTTGTGAATTGATTGCTCAAATGATCATTCATCTATCTGTATATATATTCTTTTCTTTTTATCTATCTCGTATATTTATCTTTTACTCTTTTAACTGTATCTTTTCATTTTTATCAATAAATTCGACCATATTTGAAAAAAGAAAAAAACTAAACAACATTTTCCAGTCAGTAATACAAACAAGATTCAACCGAATGAGAGGAATATTTCACTCAATCCACAAGTGGCTTGACCAGTGGTCAGTTAATAAACTCGCTTTGATGATTTCTATTTGTCACAAAAAAAATTAAGAATAAATTCGCTTTTGACATATTGACTGCATGCATCCAAACTTTGCACGTGTACTGACACTACTTCAGTACTGACCAATGGAAAATGACTAAATTAATCTTTGAGACCAAAAGTTAGCATTGCAATTCCATTTGGCATGACTTAACTGAATATTCTCATTGGAATCCTATAAATCTACGTGTTTATGTAATCTTTGAGACCAAAAGTTAGCATTGCAATTCCATTTGGCATGACTTAACTGAATATTCTCATTGGAATCATATAAATCTACGTGTTTATGTAATCTTTGAGACCAAAAGTTAGCATTGCAATTCCATTTGGCATGACTTAACTGAATAGATCTTCGTCTCTCGATTGATCCATTGTTACTCGGATGTTATCTCAAACCACAAAAGATACTTTGAAACACGAGGGCAACAAAAACAAAAGAACGCTACCGCGCTGGAGATAAAGTGACACCGTGAACATGTGCTACACACCACGCACTCTACATGTGAGTGTGTGTGTCAATGAGTCATTCGTGAGTCATTCCGTCTCGCGCTCTTCAGTATGGAGCCGCCGTATGTGATGCTACTCTATCGATAGTATCGATAGTTGATTGTTTACAGTCCAACTCGCACGCGTGCTATCACCGATTCTAGCTTCAAAGCATTTTCATATTTCAATTTGCGAAGTTGACAACCGATAAAGTGTACCACAATGTACCGTGTTAAGAGAAGTGATCTCATTCCAAAAGTCCAGTTTTGTGAGTTCATAATGGGATCGATATTTCACAAGTCCTATTTTGAAGCAACAACTTCTCATGATCAAACTGCAGTCTGTTTACCTACTTTGTGTCCTTACATTATTCGGTGCAAAGAGGATGATCTTTATGAGCGACATATTCAAAATATGCATCCGAATGAGTATGCTAATATAATGAAAGAGTATGTTACAACTTGATAATTCAAAATCAGTGTTTAATTAAATTTTGATTACAGTTATGAAGATAATTTTCCTCGACGGCCGATTTCACGTGCTTTACTACATAACGTTAATATTCCTCTACCGACGGTTGTTGTTGACGATGAGGATTTTGATAAACATGACACAGGAAGTGAGCGTATTGTCAATGTCGCTGATATTGTCACCACGTTAGATGACGAATCGAGGTTTTTTGATAGAGTCGATGCTCTCGATCCCCATAATCAAATATTTGTCCGAAGTCGTCTGGTTGAAATCATAAAAGGACGATTGGACTGTTTTGTTACATTTGAAGATTACAAAAGGATGTCAAGTAATATGATGTTCAATATTGTTCAAGAACTACCTGAAAGAGATCCTCGAATCACAAAGGAAGCTGTCAAACTGGTGGAGACTTTTCGAAAAAGTGACCCTATTCAAAGAGCCTACTTGAAGAGAACAAACATGTTCATTGAGCCGAAAACTATCAAAATGAACGGAAAAAAAGTTGGCCAATATGTCGACCTGAAGGAATTGTCAAATTTGATCTTAAAGAATGTATCAATTGTTCAGAGCATTCTAGATGAGCAGAAGAGAGTTATTCAACACAAATTTGAGAAGTATGATTCGGAATTGACTTGCAGTGTCGAAAGACAGTTATTTCTCCAAGGTAGACTACGAATTGAACTCGGAATTGACGATTTTACTGTCACGAATCAAAAGCATAAGTTCCTGGTAGTTTACGGAGCTTTTACAAATATTCCTGCAAGAGAAAGGCTAAAGAGAAGTGACATATTCTTGGTAGCAATTGCCGATCGAGAAGCTATGGCCAGTGCCAACGTCACTCTAAATGAATTCCTAATGGATTTAGTTCAAGATTTGGAATATCTCATTGAAAGTGGACTACCTATCAAAGTGGAGTATGAAGGTGGTCTAAAGAAAGCAATTACGATCAAAGCTGCCCTTACTGCTCTAGTCGGGGATAACCTCGGTATGCAAATTGGTTTCGTTGGTTGTATTTTATAATTTCTCAATATTTCTATTTTGTAGGCCAGTATGAACTTTTGGGCTTGCGGACAACATTCTTTAAGGGATTTATTTGTAGACATTGCGCCTGTACCCACGAAGACATTCAAAAGACATGCATTAATCTCAGTCTACTTGGCAGTGAGGATTCTCTTATGAAAGACATGGAAGAATATCAAGGTATATAGAGTATTTATATTTTATTTTTATTTATATTTTTAATTAATTGTATTATTATTTAAAGCTGCGGTAAAAGAAGCTGAAGATCTTGCTCGCCAAAAAGAAGAAGCACGCAAGAAGAATCCAAATCTCAGTGAACAAACATTTCTCCATAGGTTGATTGTACATTTGGAAGTGCTCCAGCTGGCTTAGGAACTTTTTTTTTTGAAAAAACCTAACCCCTAACCTAAACCCAATCCTACACGGCACCTAACCAACCTAACCCCTAACCTAAACCCAATCTTACACGGCACCTAACCAACCTAACCCCTAACCTAAACCCAATCCTACACGGCACCTAACCTACATACAACCAACTAATTCTCACATTGTTGCACTCATTGTTGGGAACACAGGAAAATGGCTTGACCCTCAAACAGAAGAATGACTTAGGTGAAATTTGAATAGCAGCTATATCTAAAAAACAACTTTTTGAGATTCTGAGCACGTCATGCACTGGTTTACATATTTTTAAGTATCTGTGCCAAATTTCATTCAAATCGGTCAAGAAACCTCGGAGCCTTATCGTTGGAGAAAAGTGCCAAAAAGCTGAGGAGTAGTCTTCACTCACGTTCAGACAATCACTCACGTTCAGACAATTACAAATTGCAATTCGTATACTATAATTGATTGTTCAATTTTGATCGGCTAATTCATTTTTCTCTGTTCTGTTTCGGTTTGGTCGTTCGGTCGATCATTATGATCACCATCACCATCATGTGAGAACTATGTTCATACTAAACGACAAGTGTTCGACTCAAAGGGATACAAAACTTTTGGCTTACGTTGACTCTTTTTTTACGTATTGAAGGAAAAGTGCACTTGAGAAGAGAACACACATGATTGGACTGTAAACACACACGAACACGATTACTGTGTGCCACTAACCACACAATTTTGTGCTTTCAAAAGGCCAATCGAGACAATACTCTAGTCACCAAAGGAAAGAAAACTTGTGAGAGTGCATGTCGTACAAAGTCAATTGCAGTCAGGCAATTGTTGCTTAGATCAGCACAAAAATATTGAATCGTTTCTTCTATATTTGGACTGAGCAGAAAAATCCATGATAACGATCAGATTTGATCAAACACACATTTGAGAACATACATTACATACCACACATTACCGTGTGTTCGAAAAGTAAAGGGACACTTGAACGTTAAAATTACCCAAAACTCAAATGTTGCCGTTTTAGTTTTTTGATTTTAGTTTTGAGATGCTTGACCCTCGTAATGAACAATAGTACTTAGTTTCGAATTCCTGGAACACTTACAGGGGTTATACAATTTATCAAATAATCGCATTTTTTGTGGTCATAATTATTTTCGCATATATTCGTGTTTTACCTTTTGGGAAAAAATTTGAAAAAAATGTTTAGGATGAAATAGTATTCAGTTTTTTATTTAGAATCTCCAAATATTCCAATTGGAACGATTACATGTGAAAAAATATTTTTGATTTCCAAGTATTTTCTTTTAAAAATACCAGTATTTTAGTCCAAAAAATATATATTTATATGTTTTAAAACCCAAAATAGAGCTTCTTCATATAAAATTAATGCCTTCTATAATGCAATTCCTTACGAGCCTTGAGATATTAGTATATAGTGAGTATTTCAAAACAGAAATAATTTTTTACTAAAACTTAAAGCACGAAAAATTAATGAAAATAATCATGACCCAAAAATGTTATTATTTGAGAAATCGTATAGCCCCTGTAGGTGTTCCAGGAATTCAAAACTCAGTACTATTGTTCGTTACGAGAATCAAGCACCTCAAAACTAAAATCAAAAATTAAAACGGCAACATTTGGTTTTTAGACAATTTTCATGTTCAAGTGTCCCTTTACTTTCCGAACACACGGTAGTAATGCATTTCACTTTGTGTGTGTGTGATTTCCATTTTAATCGATCTCTCTCGGGTTGTGAGGCTTTCGGTTGTGGTTGGGGAATTTTCTTCGATTGAAATAATATTAATATTTTCCACTATTTCAGTAAAAAATGCAATTTTCAATCTAATTTATTAAATTGATTTAGATTCTAAATTATAATAATTTTGTAAATTCATTTTTTTTTGTTATTCGAGATAAGAAATAAAATATATTTTTTACAATATAATAATTCAAATGCCAAACTAATAATTCACAAAAAATCAATTAATGCGATTCATTTTATGAATTGACCCGAAATGAAAAGTTGTTGTTGTTTCTGTTATTGTTGTAATGCAATGATAAATTAGTTGTGGAGAGTTGAACAACAACGCTTTTGTCTTTTTGGGACTCATTTTAGCCCCTTCTTTAGGACATTTTCATTTTTTTTGTTTCCAACCAACTTGTCTACTAATTCTCTGTCTAGCAGCAGCAACAAACAATACAATTAAGCCCAAAAGCACAAAGTTGGTCGAGACAAGAATTAGCAAAAAAGCATCAAAAAGAAATAATAATAAATTCGCGTTTCGCTGCGCTGCGCGCCGCTATCCGCTCGCGTTTCCAGTTGACTTGTTAAAAAACACTCTGTTGCATCCTTTCTCTTGGATCCAGTTGGAATAATAAAAAAGACAATTTTATTGGTAATAAAAAATAATACAATAATGAACATTGCATTAAGATAAAGCGTTTATTTATTTCAGATTTGCCAAATTAAAACGAATTGATGTAAATGTTTTCTTGATGTTACAGAGCATTCCAAGTGCGTGAAATAAGATCCACTGCTTCTGGATTGGCTTTGTTCTTGTGGGACATTGTTGTAAAAGTCTCGTCGACCACTGTTTCGTGCCTGGCTTTGTTCAAATGGGACACTGTTGTACGATGCATTTCGATCGTCATTGATTTGCCTTCGCTCTTCGTCAGTGAGGTTCAGTCGCATGACACTTCGGACAAAGTTGTCATTGCTCCGATCACGTTTAGACCCAGAAGGATCGCCTGGTGGTTGAGACTCCATCTATGGAAAGTAATCCAATTAATAAAATAGAAAAACAATTTAGACAAACAACAAACCTTGAGTTGAGGTTACATAAGATACTTGCTAGGATGAATTCGAAAAGATACGACTGTTCTATTAAGGTACACAATTGCTTGGTGGTTTGCTTCGATTTGAAATGGAATACACAGAATTGTAGTTACAGTTTGATACAAACTGAACAGAATAGTTTCGTTTAGAACAGTTCGACTTGGGCAAAATGGCATTGCAATGAAGCGTACCACTTTATGTGAGGCTTAGTCGTCGAATTGCCAGTTGCCCGTTCTGGGGTTTATATTTATTGATTGATTTATTTATTGGCACGCAACTTTGCATATCATAACTAAGCAAGCATTATTAAATTATTGCCTGTTTTGTTGCGGTACATGTACTGCAGCAGTATTAGATAGAATTTCGATAGTGCAATCAGTGGTGACCGTTTGGTTTCGATTCGAACCAACATAACAAACAGATATTTATTGCAATAATTGCAATTAGTGGTGATAATGACATACCTGGCCGCCTTATCGAAATTATGATGGTCGTCTGTTTCGATTCGAGCTAACAAAGAAAACAGATAAGCGCAAACTTAGTAATTGCTATGTGCAACAATATTAATAATCAATATTGAATGAGGAATTTAGAAATTTGTTTTTATTTTATATTTTATGAAAATATTTGTAAAATATGATTTACCACCCTAAAATTTGAACGACTTTCCGATTTAGTTCATGATTTTAAAAATTAAATGTCTAAATCTTTGTTTCGATATGTAATTTTTTGTGCAAATTGGCATTATAGCCTAAAATGCACCAAAAATGTGATAATAAATCCAATATCTCCAAAACTTAAACTAATATTATTAGGATCCCGCTCAGCACTGGAATCAACGTATAAAATATTATTAGAATGGATTATAATTATATATAAACTTGCCAATCAAATTCATAATTCAAATAAATATTCCCATTCCCCAATAATTTGTGTATTATAGTATAATAATACTTTTATTATTACTTTAGCTTTTGAGCATTACTTTTGTGTGTGACACAGAAGACTTTGTATCTCTACTTCCACAGTGTCCTTACTTCTACTGTGTTAGTCTTCTTTTGCCACGTCATCGACTACTCATCTTAGCCTACTTCTACAGTACAAAAATGTTTCGTGCCTTTGAGCGATCCCACCACGACGACAACGACGACAACAACGAAGCTTTTCGACTTTACTTTAATATTATAAAGATAAATGTCATCGACAGATTTGAGAGAGTAATTGAGAGAAAAGAAGCGAGACGATGCCGGTTTGCGTAAAACAATAATTACAACACATAACAAGTCAATGCATTCTAGTATAGTCTCGAATGCTGGTCGAATGCATTTTTTGTGTCCCGAAATTGATTTTTTAATTAAAACAAAATTAATGTCACCAAGTTTAGTGCAGAGTAACTCTTTCAGTGCCCTCCAAACATTTCACTTTGCACGATCAACGCAACCAATTCTTTCTCTTTCGATGTTGCATAGTTTTTTTTATAGTAAAAGTCAAACACTTGGCCTTAATCGAAATTAAATGGATATAACTACTAACTAACTTTAATGAAATTACAAAAGAATCGATCCAAGGCAAATTTAGTGTGCGCTGTTGTTGTCTTGATTTGAAATGCGAATTCGAAAAGTTTTTTGTTACTAAATCTTGAAGTCAGATAAATCATTCAAAGAAATATTTTTTTAAAACTCTAAATTTCACGAGATTGATTACTTTAGATTGCAAATTATTTTTTAAGCTTTCATGAATTAAATAATAATATTTCCGGAATTTCTAAACTTACCAGAAATATAATATAAGTTTAAAGGAAAATACTAAATTTGCCATACACTTGAATTTGTTAGTTGAAGGTGACTGTGAATAATCAAGCAAATATAATTCGTCTAAAATACTACCAAATCGCCTTGTGAATATTCAAATCACGCAAAAAAGTCATTGTAATTAGATGGGCACACTGATGGTGGTAGTGCTGTGTGCATTGAATGACTTCTACTAAAGCAAATGTCAAGAGTTTAAGTCAAATATTTAAGAATGTGATCCTCATCATCATTATCGTCACACAAGTTTGTCACCCTAAAAGAAGAAGGAGAAGAAGTAGAGAAAAATGATGATGTTTGACAGGCCCAAAAAATGCAAATGATCATAAGATAAAATATAAATGTGCATATATAAGTCTCAAGGCAAATGAGTCTCATGCTAAAATTTACGAATATATATTCTTAATTGGTAATTAAAACAGTTGATGTTCTGAACCGAGTTAATTAATTCATGATGCTTCATGCACTGTGGATCGTTTATGGGTGCTAAATTAAGTAAATTTGCATACATCTTGTTTGGTATATAGGATTTTTTAAGTGTACAGAAAAATTGAAATAATGGCGGCTTTATTTGCAATGAGTTATTTAAGAAGAAACGCTTATTTAATTTTCAAGTACTTGGCAAACTTACTTAAGAGTCGCCATCTAGTGTGAGAGAATGGTAGTAATGGGATAGACATTTACATTTGAATGAAATTTGACTTTGAAATTGAAATTGTTTGACTGAAAAAGCATGCTGTAAAAGTAAACAAACACTTTCATTTGAGATCGAAGAGTACAAGAACAGTTGATTTTTAGTTGCAATTCAAATGATTTTATGTCACAGGTAAGAAGAATAAACACTGATTACCACAAGACTGATTATTACACGAGCAACATTTGAGGGACATTTTAAAGCATGATTTTATGATTGAGATTGTAAATTATATTACACAATCATAAAACAAAAGTGATATCAAATCTAACATACCTAAAAACAACACATTGAATATTATTACATTTTGTTTATTAAGTGTCAATAAATATGATGAGGTAATATTACATTCATTCGTTCAACTTTGAGATTATGATCGCATAATTATATGATTGCTTTGGAGGGTGCCATAAAAAAGAGGCCATTTACTCATTTGATTGCTCAAAGCATCTTCAAATAACCTTGGACCAATTTATGTATTTATGTTTTATGCATGAAAAGATGTAAAATTAGGTCTAGGACATACAAAAGTACCAGAGTTCATTTTTCCTAACTGAGGCAAGATTGAGATCTTCAGACATAAAACTTATTCCATGGGTGGTATATAAAGTGAATAGTATTTGTCGTTGTACAAATGATAGTTTAGTTCTGATTCCAAACTTTTTCAAACTCAATTCAAAATGTTTTATTCGTTAATATTTCTGACTCTTTTCATCAAATCAATTTCATGTGAAAATATCACAGATCCATTTCGCATTATTGAGCCCGACCAAACTTACACTTTTGAGGAGTTGATCAGGGCGCGTAGTTTCACTTTACTCGAGTATCCAGTTGTTACTGAGGATGGTTACATTCTCACTGTTCACCGTGTTGTGCCGCACAATTATTCTCAAGTTGATTATTTTTCCAGAAAGCCAATCATCGTCCAACATGGTCTATTTGGTTCGGCTAATAATTTTTTCATAAATTCACCCTTTTTTAAATCGAGTGATAATCCTGATGGTTGTGGAGATAATTTTGGTTTTTGTTTGTTGCTCACTGGGAGGTATGATGTTTGGTTGCCTAATTCGAGAGGAAATGATTACAGTAATGGTCATGCGTGGCTGAACCCCCAAAGGTAACGAGTATTGGCGATTTTCGTTTGATCAAATGGTACTGTACGACACTCCAGCCGTGATTGAACTTGTCCGACGTGAAACTGGTCCTCATAAAGTTGGCTTCATTGGTTACTCACAAAGCGCATCGATTCTATTTGGTCTACTTTCACTCAGACCCGAGTATGCACAAGTGATTGAACCAGCAATCGCCTGGGCACCGCCACTTTTCATCGGCCAAATGTCGTCAACATTCAAATATTTCTATCCATTTGCATCGTTTTTTCAAAAGTTGGGCGGACAATTTGTGCTTTCAATGATGGCCAATCCTGTGCCTCAACTCGTCTGTGCTCAACCTGCCCTTGGTTATCTTTGTAATGAATTTGTGAACAAACACGTGAATGCAACTCGTATTCCAGTCTACTTTCACTATCTTCCATCGTCTGTATCGAGCTGGGATTTGGTGCACTTTGCACAACTATGGAAGAGTGGCAAATTTGTTAGATATGATTATGGAAATGCGAAACAGAATCAACATGCTTACGGTCAAACAAGTGCACCAGAATATCCATTGGAGAATATTCCCACAAATTATCCTAATGTAATTTTCCGAAGCAATGCCGACCATTATGTTGCAAGCTCGGACTCGGAAATGTTGATTCAAACACTCACAAGATGTCAGATCAAACAAAGTTCACTTTCATGATTGTTTGATTCGAGACGAGCACTGGGGCCATCTTGGCTATCTGGTTGGAAGCGGTGCTGGAAAGTTGGTCTTTGATAAAACGATTCAATTTTTTAGATCAATATTCTGTGAATTGATTCACTTGATGTAGAGTGGAATTTCACATCTTGTTAATTATTAAATGAACAAATACATTATTTAATTTGATTTATTTTTAATTGTCGGAGCGGAACGTCGAGCGAGCGAAGCGAGCGAGTAAGTGTAGTGACGACTCTGCGTTGACTCAATTGGAAAAGGCTTGTGTAGAGGGTTTCGGCTATAACCGTTCAATGGATCAGTCTGAAAATTTTACACAATATTCTGGTTGGGGTGAAGATGTGCCTTTTGTGCCATAAGCCATAGGTCAAAGGAGCAAGGATTTTTTCAAAAAATAATCAAATTTTGAATAGAAATTTGTAGGGACTGAGTGTCAACAGTGGATGTGCGAAACAGATAAGCACACACACTCCCCGCCCTGCTGTGCGCAAAGAAGATTAGCAGTGACAAACGCACCCACACAGGAGTGATGTGACACATTGTGGGTGTGATTGTGTCTACCTTGGACCAAATTCCATACTGTTATTTCCAAATATTCTGTGCGTTCCAAATATTATATTAGCTTCAAATTTTCCTCTTCAAATGGCTAAAAAGATTATCCAAACTAGGCCATTTAATCTAATTTCAATTGATAGGATAGTTTACTAAATGAGTGGTTGAGGAATTTGACAAAATGATTTGACAGTTTCTATCTTCTAATTGGTAGGTCCGTCACAGGCAGAAATGGCAGATTTACAGTTTATATCCAATATTATAAATACAGGATATATTTAATAAATAAACACAATATAATCGGGTTTAAAAACAAAATATACTCTGTAATTTAGACTGAATATGCCAGATTTTTATTGTATGAATTATGCTTGGTTATAGATTGTGCCAGACTGTATCTGTTCAAAAACATTGAACCATTGAAGAGACTATTCTGTGTACAGGATTGAGGCTATACGGTTCAATGGATCTTGCTGTAAATTTTACCAAAAATTCTGGTGTAGGTGTAAACGACCTGGTTTAATTTTGGGTATATAATCAAAGGTCACTAAATATAAAAATAATTTGTGATATTTTAAATAGATGTGTATTGAATAAGTTGACGTTTGTGTCTGTTGCACTCTGATGGCTGATTGATTACTGAACTGATAAGGAAAGTATTCGCGATACCGCCGCTCCGACTTCACGCCAACGGCGTCACTTAAGACTAGTTTAATTGTATAAATATTTTTAATGAAATAACGCAATGTAAACAAATCGTTTAAAACATCTTTAATTTTAATTGAGACATAAGTTTAAAGAGGACAAAGAGTGAAAAGTGACAGCGAAATTAGATGCATAGAATTGTGTGCTCAATCGTGAATATTTTTATCACACTTGAACATCCTCTTAGCTGTTTCAATCTGTTGGCCGTCCATCGCCAAACTGTAGAATTCCTCCTGCTGGTCAATGTGAAAGCATTGATAGTAGGCACCTCGGGTACGCTGGGGATTCTCTTTGAACCAAGCTTTAGCGTCTGGCTTTGTGGTGGTGCAAGGCTTACGGCAGCCATCGTCACAGCTACAGGCAAACCAGTTGCATGAACCAATGCCACAGTTGAATTTGAAACCCTTCCAGGTTTCACTTGAAAAGTCCAGACATTTATGCTGAAGCTCCTTCTTGGTAAAGGTCTCATTGCCGTGCGAATCCACTTCCACTAGTGAGCATTGGATATCTTGACGGCGGCAGCATTCTGCTTGAACTTGATGATTCCAACCAGAGATAACCAAAACGAGAACAAACATACAAACGGTACGAAGAAAGGCCATTTTGTGTACGGAGGAAAATGACTGAATTATGCCACACGGGAAACCAGCCACACGGGAAACCAGCCAAGCGGAAAACCAGCCACACGGGAAATCAGCCACACGGGAAACCAGCCACACGGGAAACCAGCCACACGGGAAACCAGCCACACGGGAAACCAGCCACACGGGAAACCAGCCACACGGGAAAACAGTCACACGGGAAAACAGCCACTAACCAACTCGTGCAGAACAGGAACTGAACCCACCGATGAAGGCAGCACACACTTCACGAATCGATTCTGAAAAGTGTGCTCGATGGTGTGCTCTTTTTATATAAAAAGTTTACGCAGCTCGCTGATTGAAACATTAAAATGTAACTCTAATTAGCCAAACATGTACAATCAAAATACAGACAAAATGAAAATTTTGAAAAATTGCAATCACTATGATCAACTGTGAAATGAGAAATTAACATTACATAACTCGGAGGACTCATTGTACGATAACAAAATCAATAATTAAAAGTTTGTCAATATTTTCAAACTAAATCATCATCTCCTTCATTTTGCTCGTATGTAAACAAACTCATGTGATGATGATGTAACTAATCAGGCATGAATCAGTTCTGACAGGCAAATTATCTAAATAGTGCTGTTGTCAAGTTGGCACTTTCGCTTATTAATCAACGCGTGTTGAATGATCTTGAAAAAGGTGAAGAGCTGGATAGCCGGCTCGGTTGACATTTCACTCTACTAATACATGTCATGTTTGTCTGTGTTGGAAGGAATCGGTTTGATTTTCATTTGTCGTACTCCAGCCGCAATTACACACGACATTTATGTGACCAATCAAAATAAACAGAGAGGTCAGTTATCTATCTCTATCGATTTAACTGGACTTCGGACCGTTGACCCGTCCAGAAAAACCCGTTGCAAGAGTAAAACCACGGTAAAATCCTTCACGTCGAATACGAACCCAAACTTACAAATGCAACTGTTTGGTTCGCTAACATTTGACCCACTGTGTGAACTTTAACGAACGAAGACTCAGTTGCTCATTGATAATGCAAATTAAGCAAATATAAACTGAACTGAATGAAGGAACAATTCAGAATGCATACATAGACAACAATTCTCCTAACATATATACAACAGTAAAAATACTACTATAAGTGGAACATTCCATATGCCGAGTCAGATGATGACCTATTGGAGTGACATACAAATGTAAATGACCCTTGGTCAAGACCACATCGATCCATTCATCGCCAAACACCCGATCCGACCAATACAGACAAAGTGAGTATGTCTAATGAATGATGATGACCTATTGGAGTCTCCAAAACAGACAAACATGACATGTATTAGTAGAGTGAAATGTCAACCGAGCCGGCTCTCCAGCTCTTCAAGATCATTCAACACGCGTTGATTAATAAGCGAAAGTGCCAACTTGACAACAGCACTATTTAGATTTGATAATTTGCCTGTCAGAACTGATTCATGCCTGATTAGTTACATCATTATCACATGAGTTTGTTTACATACGAGCAAAATGAGGGAGATGATGATTCAGTTTGAAAATATTGACAAACTTTTAATTATTGATCTTGTTATCGTTCAATGAGTCCTCCGAGTTATGTAATGTTAATGTCTCATTTCACAGTTGATCATAGTGATTGCAATTTTTCAAAATTTTCATTTTGTCTGTATTTTGATTGTACATGTTTGGCTAATTAGAGTTACATTTCAATGTTTCAATCAGCGAGCTGCGTAAACTTTTTATATAAAAGAGCACACCATCGAGCACACTTTTCCAAAATCGATTCGTGAAGTGTGTGCTGCCTACATCGGTGGGTTCAGTTCCTGTTCTGCACGAGTTGGTTAGTGGCTGTTTTCCCGTGTGACTGGTTTCCCGTGTGGATGGTTTCTCGTGTGGCTGGTTTCTCGTGTGGCTGGTTTCTCGTGTGGCTGGTTTCTCGTGTGGCTGGTTTCTCGTGTGGCTGGTTTCTCGTGTGGCTGGTTTCCTGTGTGACTGGTTTCCCGTGTGGCTGGTTTCTCGTGTGGCTGGTTTCTCGTGTGGCTGGTTTCCCGTGTGGCTGGTTTCCCGTGTGGCTGGTTTCCCGTGTGGCTGGTTTCTCGTGTGGCTGGTTTCTCGTGTGGCTGGTTTCCCGTGTGGCTGGTTTCCCGTGTGGCTGGTTTCCCGTGTGGCTGGTTTCTCGTGTGGCTGGTTTCTCGTGTGGCTGGTTTCCCGTGTAGTCGAATCCCCCAATTTCCCGGGACTCCATATTGCCGAACATCTCCTTACCCCCCCCAGAACACAGCTGTCTTCTCCCATCTGTCCATCATGAAGCCTTTCGTGGTGATGATATTGGTGGCACTACTCTTTTCTCAACTGACCGATCGTCCTCACTCCATCGGCATGGTGAACGCCCAAATCGAAACTTTGGCTATGATCATCAGCGGTGCATCTACCGCAAGCGATTTGGTTAAATCGCTAGACAACATGTTGAATTCTGAAACAACTGGGCACGTAATCTACTCACCACAATACGATCATATGTGCATGCGTGCACATGCCATCCTGGATAACAATCTGTGGAATTCCTACATTGGCACAATAGGAAAGATTGTCGGAGAATCCGAGGTGTACATGGTCGAAATGGTGACAAATTGTTACCCAGATGACTTCACACAGTGGCGCTTTGTTGGAAGAACGTGGACGTACGGAAAAGCATTCTTTTGTCTGACATTTGGCAATTTGAACAACTTTGTAACGCTCAATACGTGCTATGGCGAACCAAAGCAACAACTAGAATTTCGGATGAGTGAGGCCCAGTTTAACCTCACGAAGAATTGGAAGAATGCGAACGAAGGAAATAACCTCAAGCACAGAGTGTATTTCTCCCTCGCCTCAATGGAATCCGAAAATGAATGCATAGGTTAGTGATCCGTTTACACTCTTTGATTGATCAAACATTTCATTTCGTCTCTCTCTCTCTCTCTCTCCCTCCCCCTCTCTCTCTCTCTCTCTCTCTCTCTCTCTCTCTCTCTCTCTCTCTCTCTCTCTCTCTCTCTCTCTCTCTCTCTCTCTCTCTCTCTCTCTCTCTCTCTCTCTCACTAACTCACTCGCTCACTTCACTCCGTTAGGTATTTTTCATGACACCTTGTCCCAGTATCTTCCCGACCTTCGTTCGTGGTTAGGTGAGATGACATTTGGTAACTTAAGTAATTATTTGGTAGACTCCCGACTTTGTAACGAAAATGACATGAGCCAGACATTTTACTTTGAAGAGTGACCATTCCATTCAACACTCTCCTTCCCTTTTTGCTCCCCTATCTCTCAGTGATCGAATAATCCCCAATTTTGTTTAACACTTTACGATCCTTTTGTTTATTATTGTATTGTTAATTCTGTTGTTTGATCTGCTTTATTAAAGTCTGTAAAATGAAACCGTTAAATCATGCACTTTGTTTTTGCCTTGGTGTTTGGATCGATGTGGTCTTGACCAATGGTCATTTGATTTGGTATGTCATTCCAATAGGTCATCATCCTGGTTTCCCGAGTGGCTGGTTTCCCGAGTGGCTGGTTTCCCGTGTGGCTGGTTTCCCGAGTGGCTGGTTTCCCGTGTGGTCGAATCCCCAATTTCCCGGGACTCCATATTGCCGAACATCTCCTTACCCCCCAGAACACACAGCTGTCTTCTCCCATCTGTCCATCATGAAGCCTTTCTTGGTGCTGATATTGGTGGCACTACTCTTTTCTCAACTGACCGATCGTCCTCACTCCATCGGCATGGTGAACGCCCAAATCGAAACTTTGGCTATGATCATCAGCGGTGCATCTACCGCAAGCGAATTGGTTACATCGCTAGACAACATGTTGAATTCTGAAACAACTGGGCACGTAATCTACTCGGTGTCTTTCGTCTATCAATTCTGACCATTTTAATTTCTAAACAACATTATATTTGTATTGCTCTATGCAATATTTCAGTCTACATTAAGTCATTACTAATGACAGTGACATTGACGAATGGATGTTAATTAACGGCCCCACAGGATTAGTTTGTACAGGTATCAATACCATACTCAATCAGAACAACCTTTGCTAATGAACGACTGTTTAGTTATACAAACAAAATGATTCAACCAAATGAAACAAATATTTCACTTGGTCTACTTTAAATGTACCTAGAACATCCCACTGTGCTCGTTGTCATTTCTGCAAATGATTTTAAGCACAATTGAGTGACATTCTACAGTATACAATGGATTTACCTATAGGTATTCATGCTTGTGGCAATTCATACGGCACACGCTTTACTGAGGTATGGTACTATCGATTTGGTTTATTATCTCGTTTGTTTGACATATTCAGACATGTATTATCGTAAACATGAAAATTTAAAATCTCAACATAGTTTTTACAAATAGAATAATGAAATTTACCATCTCCGGCTTTCTTGAAAAGTTACCAAAGCAAAACTATTTGTACACCAAGTGCATCAAATTAAAGATCTATTTAAGCACTTTGGTAACTGGTAATGGCGAATATTACAAAATTTGTAAAATTAATAAATCAATCGAAAGCAAATTCAACAATTTGGGGAAAACAATCCATACCAGAAAGTACACAAAACGATGATGCCGATATGACTAGAATGTATATGAATATATGATATTAATTTCATCAAAAAATTTCGCTGTACCATAGAGACCAATAGGATGTGAGTGCAATGTTCATCTCATTAGAATTATGTTTGTATAACTAATTAGTCAATGTTTAATTTTATTGCTAATGCGCATAGACTATGTGCCTTGAAGGAAAGTCCACATTAGTTTGAAAAGACAGACCACAGCTTCATATTCGTGTTCTGCTTGGTCTGAAGCACTCAAACATCAGGTATACAGAACTAAACTTCTATCAACACAACGAACATTCGCACTACTGATCACTAAGGGCTACTGCACTGTGTCACTTGAAGCTTCGTTGGTTCTGGCGAACATTGAACCAATTGACTTGAGACTGGAAATGTGGTCAAAGCGATACTTCATCCGTCGTGGTACTATGCCTGGATCTCCACACAATCTATCATCGGAATACCAAAGACCTGCCCACTTTCTGGAAAATGGTCACCCTGCACTGAAATCTAACTTTGTGCATCAAAACTGCCGAAACACTCACCATTTTACAATCTACACGGATGGCTCGAAGAAGGAGAATCCTCTGACAAACAGAAAACAGACAGGATGCGCTTTCGTGGTGCATCAAGAAAAGACTCTTTATCATCGTGAGCCAACTCGTTTGGGTGATGAATGTAGTGTCTTTTTGATTTTGTGTGTGATTTATGCCACCACTGACCTCTCGTCCCATCATCATCATGTCCATAAAGCACATTAAATTATGTTGCCAACTGTTTCAGTGTTATTATTATTATTTGTACTGTGCCTTATTATGTGCCCCATACAGTACAGCTGTAATTATGGATTGGCCATTTATTTATTTATTCTTGTTGCTAAATCGTGTGCAATTGGACATCCATTTATTTCTCAAGTATTTACTACTTGTGACTGTCAATGTTCTTCCTATTGTGAGAGAGTGCACAAATGCACTCGTACCATTTGCATAATATAAAACTAGAGCGACATTTCATTTCATAGACAGACTTTAAATTACATAAAATTTGATGTTCAAAGTTGACTAAAATTCAATTGATACAATCAAAACCAATCGAAAACGCGAAACATAAAACATAACAAAAGTTGTGATATAATCGATGCAAATGATCATTCACTTTACTTTTGTAATACAAATCTCAGTCTGCAGAGACATTTGTAAAGACTTAATGTCATGTGTGTGGGAAGACAAACAAACAAACCTAATAAAAAGACTTATCAAACTCATAAATCTCGAATTGGAATGCGCGCGGAAATGTCGCGGGAAGCAAAGAAGAAGAAAAAAAATACTGCAATAAATTTACACAAATTTAAAAACAACAAAACAAAACAACATGGCAATAAAAAGTTTTGTCTTTTTAAATTCCAATTTATGTTCCAAACATAATTTTCAACAAAATCAAAGATTCTGACGTTTATAAAACTTTTTATAAAAATTGAAAAATGTGGAAATGATAAATTGAAAATAATAAGTCAACCAAATACAACAGTATTTTTAAAAAAATTGCAATTAAGATTTAGCAAATGTGATAAAATTCTCATTATAAAGTTAATTTTAAAGTTCAATGTCAAATGATTCTATTATCCGATTATAACTTTTTAAGGAAATGCTCAAAGTCGCAACTTTAATTGTAAAATTAAATGTTTTTGGCAATACTCACAAGTAGTGTGTTGATCGAAAGGCAGAAAGATATATCCATCATCGGTGTGCCATGCCACCACCGAATACACCTCCGAGTTGACGGTGCACTTCAGTATGGCATCGTTGCCCTCAGTTGCATCAAAACTTCGCACCACAATCGATGGCTTTTCAAATACTGAAAATAGAAATCAAAGTTAGAAAATGTTAGTTATTTGTGTTGCGTCTGTAGTGTTAAATATAAAATGTAGTGCAGTGAAGAGGTCATTCAGTTGTGTTGCCTCCCACGGATCAGCAGACCATCATCCCAAATTGACCAAATCACTTTTCACTCGTATTCTCTCTCAAACTTTTTTCACCTGTTTTCACTGAAATTCGTTTTTTCTCACTTGCCAATTTCAACTCGTCTCTTCTCTTCAAGCCCAATTCTTTGCATTCTCTCTCATTCTGCTTCTTCACTGTGAGAAGTGTGTGCTGTGCTATCCCTACCCTATTAGCTAGCCACTATGAGAAAGTGTTTGTTATTAATTGAAACAATGAACAGTTAACTTGACAGTGATTAATGTCTTCTGTATGTTACTATACTGATGCTGATGCTGCTGCTGGTTGCCTATGCCTAGAGTAACGATTTGCCGCAAAAAACGAGACCCTCGATTTAACAAAACGCAATGCGCATGCTCAGTAGCTGCTGTGAGAAGAGGACAGCAGAGCAGACTTGCACTGTGCGAACACCGATTTGTTGTCAAATTCATTTTGTTTTTACATCACTTCTTGGCATTGTTCACTTTATCTTGTTTATCAGTTTACTGATCTTTTGTGAGATGAAAATAGTGCGAATTAAATATTGCTATATCGAGTAGAACTATGATTCTTATGAATATTTGTGTATTTGTACAACAAATCGTGTCCTCGCCTTTTGACAGAAATACTATTTCTTCATGAAGTGCACTTAAACGTACTTATCGAGCACACATTATTCTCTATTTCATCTTTTTGAAAGAAGAACGTATACGAATGTAACTCATAGTCCAAAGGTTCAATTCTCCATGTCAACGGTTTCAGCAGTGAAAAACCAAAACAGCAAAACATTTCATGAATTCTTTTTGAAACCACCATTCCCTGATTAATGTCAATAGACGAACACACCTTATAACAAACTAATTTAATTTAATTTTCCAAAGCTTGTTATTATCGAAATACAAAACAACGCCTTTGAATTTAACGACCACACCAATAATCAACTTATTTACCACCAACGAAGAATACTCACCAAACTCATCTCCATTTTGAACGATCTCGAAATCACTTCGACCGACTTGGCTTCCCAGTGATCATCAGTGTTTAAAGTATAATCAACATTCTTATTATCGACACTGAAAAGTGGCAAGGGAAATATAAACTCCACTCGATTTCTTCTGATACCAGCTACAAGAAAAATATGACAAAGAAAGTATGGAAAGCAAAGTCAATCACCGATGGTACACCACATGTAGTTCATGTAGTCAATCACCGATGGTAGTTCACCGATCGGTCAGCTCAGCATGATCATGAGCAACGATTTAAGTATTTTGAAGTATCTAATTAGTTCATTTATCTTCCCTAGCTGGTGGGCTCGAAAATGTCCCTGTCACGGTACGTTTTACCTTATTCCTAAATGGTGGACCTTAAAGATTACCAAACTGAGATGATGGACCTTGGAGTTAGGGCCATTACAATTTGGAGCATTCCACTTGTTGTTTGTTCTTGAGAAATCTTGTAAGATTATGATGGCTTTCCCTAATTGCAAATGCCATTGACCTTCTATGGAATGCATGCTATTGCTGACTTTAAAAACCAATCGTTTTGGTTCGTTCGGATTACAATTTCTATTGGAACAGCAAACAAAAGGTTTGGCTTTGCTCTATTTGTCAGTGCCTTTTCGGTCAACATTGAGTGTTACAAACATTGCTTTTACTCCAACAGGTTTCTCTGGCTCAAGGCTCGTAATCAGTCCCTCAGTAGTTTTTACCTCGACATTCAAGTCCAAGTGACTCTTATATGTCCCTGGTTGGTTCTTCACTTTTTACATTAAACCTTTTTTATTTCTAATTGGTTTCTGGTCACCTAGTCCGGTGGTTAACTATTTTCTTTGCTTTCTGATCCTACTTTCGAAATGGTCGAGGGATAAAGAAGCAAAGCAGTTACATTCATCATTATCAACTAATCAACATTGCGCGTTGTTGTTGAGCTTAGTTATTTTAGTATTTAATTTACTTGTGCTGTCAATTCGCCAACTGACCATTCGAATACGATCTGTGTAACATTGTTTTGTTGGCTGTTTGTTAAGAAATAAACTATTCGTGTGTTCGCGGACATATTTGTTTTTAACCAAATTGACTCCGTATACGCTAACTACTGGATTGATCAGTGATCATCCATAAATCGACTCACAATTTATGTTTGAACTCAATCTGATAGTGCAGGTTGTGTTCCTCTGCATTATAAAGTTTTCTTGTATTTCTTTCACTTTCGTCTTGTCTTCTTTGCAAATTCTGCGACTTTCTGTTTCGATTGTCTATTCCTGTGGCTGTAGAGAAAAGGAGAAGTAGGATAAAATTCGACTACAACAACGAGAAACAAGAGGAGACTAGGAGAATTGATAAGAATAAGAAGAAATATTAAAAAGGACCAGACAGACGATTACACAAAAGAGCTTCAATTAAATTTTTATTTTAACGATAAATGATCCTTTCAAAATAAATTCAAAAATAAATCAAATACAAATCAAATATGAAACATTTTATATTAATTATTCTTATTGAACAATGATTTTCGGATTGCTTGATTTCGTCTTTTTGGGATATATTTGGTCAATCTTTTCGGTTTCTTCGATTTCTTTTGGGTAAGATGAAAATTTACATACGCTTTTCGCTGTAAAAAGTAAATTAATTAAACAATGTAATTCTAAAAAATTCTATTCCACTTAAAGATAAAATCAGTTGAATTTGAAGATTAAGGAAATTAAAGTTGAAAGCTAAAAGGCCAAAGTTTAAATGAAAAACCAAAACTTGTCAAAGCATTTGAAAATAGCTTCCAAATGCCATCTCACACCGAACAGTCCTCAACATTTGCAAATCAGCCGAAGATAAATCTTAACAAAGTAAAATGTTAGTTACCTTGACCTTTTCCTGGGAATTTCCCAAATTTTCTCGAAACAAGTTTACCATTTCAAAATTATTCTTATTCTTGAAATGTTGCTCACAACTAAAATCTCGTCGCATTCTCGAAAAGAATCTTTCGATTCTCATAGAATTCAGTGGGGCATACTTATAAGTTTCTTCAGTCTTGATAGATTCGAGCAGAACAAACAAATCTTTATTCTTATCGAGCACATAATCCAATTTAGCAAGGGCCATGTGAGCAGGACCTTTGGCATCGCTTTCTCGGTTGCAAGCCAATTGGAGATATCGTTTGGCCTTGTCCATCGCTGATACGAATTCGACATTATTCGTTTCATTAGGCCAATAAAACGATCAACAAGAGGAAAACATTTGCGAATGACTTCACAGACTAAATGCAATGCGTGAGTCAAGCAAGTGATCGCAAGCAAATTCGGAAATTGTTCTTTGAGCAATCGGCCAACTTTTTTCATTGTTTGAGCACTGTCGCTCACAAACAGACAAATTCGCTCAATTGGGAAATCACCAGATGGATATAAACGTTTCAATGCTTTGAGCACTAATTCAACAATCTCTTCGGCGTTGGGAGCCTTTTTGCGAGTCTCCACCACATAAGGATGGCTCACATGATCCTCGTCTAGGCTTCCAATGTAGATGGCCGTCACCGAGTCCTCGTCGTTTTTACTCTCGTCCGCCATAATATACAAATTTCTTCCTTCAAGTGATGCGTTTTTCGCCTTAAAGTCCTCTATAAATAGTAAAATGTAAATAAATAAGAAAATAGAAGAATAAACCGAAGAGTTACCCTTCACTGCTTGTGGTAATGCTCGTTTCCACAAGGTCGAATCCGAAATTTGACGCCCAGTCTCATGAATGACTGTTCGTTTGAGGTAAGTTCGTGTACTTCTCATTGACGCCTTCTTCACTCCTTTCACAACTTGAAGTGCCTTACTACATTCCGAATCGCTGATCACTCGGGTGACAAACTTTTTCGGTGGCGTAGGAAGAGGACGACGTTTACCATCTGGATAGTATTTGCGACATCGTTCAGCCTTGTTCGGTGAGACCAAATCGAGTTGAGCACATTCTTCCTTGTGTTTGTCCTTCTTGTCCTCGTGCTCAACACACATTTTATGGTTGTCGGAAAGAAGATGATCGATAACATTGCCAGAATAGTGCTCGACCTTATTCGGTTTGAATAACCGTTTGCAAGGTCCACAGACAAGTTCGTCAGCCTCACATGATTTGTCCAGAACTTGTGCATCACCGGTGATAAATAGGTTTGTGTCGTTGACATTGTCGATTGCTTTTGACATCAAACGTTTCTTCTTTTCCTGGTTCAATTCAGTCTGGCTTTTTGTTTTAAGTGACACTTTCTTCTTGTGACCTGTTTGTCGTTGGTGAAAAGTGAATGGCTTTGAATTTCCGCCAATTTCAAATTGTTTCTCGCAATAAACACAAAATAGATCACTTTCTCGTTGAATTAGCCAATCAAATTTCGTTAAAAGTTTGTTTCGTTCGTATACTTTACGAGAAGAAAGTGGAAATTCAGGTTCAACTGATGCGTAATCTAGATGTTTGGGATATTTGAGATGACGTTTAAGATGTGCTGTTCGGGGACTGTCCATAAATTCTTCACAAATTGAACAATACATTGTATACTCGGACGATGTACCAAAATGGACAAAACTGAAAACATTTTCAAGTTTTTCTGTACTCAGGAAATCTTGAATCGTCGACTTTTTGTTCTTTGTAGCCTCCATCACACGGTGAATCCTCAATTAAATTCGAAGCGAAGAAACAAACATAAAAATGAGAAAAGCAATCAAACAAAGGGACGAATGCACTAGCGCGAGAACACAGTTGTGATATCATCGATTCAGTGAAAGTGAAACACACTCACACTCACAGTCTCACTGACTTGAAGTGTAAGTGTCAGCTGAGTGGATTTTTGGAGGGAAAATGCGGCCAATTTACAAATTTTACTATTTCTTATTTTACCTCCTCATAATTCTGGTTGATTAAAGAATAACATAAAATTTTCCCATTATAAATCAAAATAAATTACAATTTTAACAAAGTGTCAAACTATACGATTCATTTGGAACAGTTTACTTGACCGCTAAACCATAAATCATGCAAACAATCGAAAATTTGCATTTTAAGGTTATTAATTAATTAATATGAGTTGGATAATGTATACTGAAGTTAGAAATTATATAGATAAAACAGAATGATTTAAAAGTGCAAAATTAATGTGTAATACAAAATTTGTATTACAAATCAAATCAATGTTCACGTTCACACAGTGCAAGTCCGCTCCTCTGTCATCTTCTCACAGCAGCTATTGAGCATGCGCATTACGTTTTGTTAAATCGAGGGTCTCATTTTTTGCGGCAAATCGTTACTCTACCTATGCCTTTCTATCCTTCTTCTTCTCCTCTCTCAGCTTCTCACTGTCCATACCAATACCCATTTTGTTTTGTTGTTTATTCCATTTTGGCTTGGTGTTTGTAATCCCAATTTTTCATTCACCAGGCAGTTTCAGCCAGCAGTGGCTCACAAAAAGCAGTATCCGCATTGCAACTCGGTTTCGGCATTGCTTTTTATCGCAAAGACGCCAAATGCACAGACACACTTTAACCCCCCCCAAACAAACATACAAACATACAGACAGTCATGGTGGGACGACAATCGTCGAGCCAATTTGGCCTGTCCAACAATTGTGCCCACTTTCTCTTATTTGAACGATTGTTGGAATCGTTTGGCGTTTAAAGCCAAAGTTGAGCGCTCAAGCTCAACTCGACATTACACAACAAAACTGAAACTCAACACATCACTCAAAAATGTTTTAAAAAAATGAAAAATGTCTATTCAGCTAAAAATCTTGAAAATTTTTGTTTTTTGTTCACTAAATTCAGATTTCGTTGTATTCATATTTTTTTTAAATAAATAAAATAAATAAACAAACATTAAAATTAACTCGAATTTTATTCGTTAATCCACACAATCGTTTTTCACCCTCAATCCCATAAACTCGTCACAATTGAAACATTCTTTTTGTTTGTGTGCACATTTTTATCTTCTCAACCATTAATTTAAATTGCCCTTTCCCAAAACTGACCCCGCGTATTCTAAAGTGCGCACACGTCAAAGAGATAAATTTAAATAAATAAATTTAAAAAATTGCTTTTGTTTTTATATTCTATTTATTTTATTTATTATATTGGATGTTTTATAATGTTTTCTGTTCAGAAAAATTTTCATATTATAATATAATATAAAGTGTCAACATATATGGGGGATTAGGCTACTGCACTGCACATCGATACACACAAATGGCCAATTGGCATTAGATACCCAAACTATAAAAGGAGAAGAAGAGTACAATCGGATTATGGTGAGAATGAATGAATCGA
Organism: Rhizoglyphus robini; assembly: GCA_023373905.1. Classification (NCBI taxonomy): domain Eukaryota; kingdom Metazoa; phylum Arthropoda; class Arachnida; order Sarcoptiformes; family Acaridae; genus Rhizoglyphus; species Rhizoglyphus robini. The sequence goes on along the minus strand of JAKIJQ010000091.1, from coordinate 22,490 downwards.
TATTTTGTCAGCCTAACGCACAGAATAAGTTCCATTTATTATTCATTTAAAAGGGGACTTTAATTACTCCACACAAATAAAGGAAACAATTAATTAACTGTGCAGTGCACACACAAACTACTAATTAAGTCCGTCTTAACTACTTTTCTTTAAAGTCAAACTAATTTAAAGTCACACTAATTTAAAGCCAAAACTAATTTCAAAATCATTTCAAAATCTTTGATAAACAATCTAAAAAACTCAGAACTCAATTCAGCAATTGAAACACATAGAAAATAGAAAAAGAATATTCCTTAACATAAATCAAAAAATATATTTTTACTGTCAAACCAGTGGAGAGTGCGGGGAGAGGGAACGAACTAGTACATTTCCTTGATGGTTGTTTCACTATGGCAATATATTATAAATACATTGGTTCAATCAGAGAGCTATTAGTTTGTGTCCAAAGTAGTAGTAGTAGTAGCAGTGTAATGCAAAAGTATCATTCGATAAACACTAAATGATACATGATTTTAAGGCCGAGTTTAGATTCCAGTGCTTGCACATACCAAATCTAGTGTACTAAATGCATTAATGGCGGGTGCTCGGCTACACTACTAGCACACACATTATAATCATCATATGAGCCACTCAGAGGCCAAAGGGGCTAACTCCACTTTTCATCTTTTCGAGATAAACGCAAAAGTTTGAAATATTATATTTTTAGTCTTACTTTCAATATTTGGCTTGTTTACAATGTTTTCGCCCATCAAAAGTGTTTGTTTATCAATATTATATAATTTTAAACACAAATAACCTTGTGGGTAACTTTAATTTCATAATTGTGGCCTAAAATTTATATTATTTTGGAGTTAGCCCCTTTGGCCTCTGAACTTTTTCAAAATTGAAATGAAAACATTAAAAATTTAACTAATTAATTGATTAATTTTCAATGACTTAAGCAGATTTATTAAATTAAATTGAACAAAACATAACTAATAATTAATAAAAAATTATATTATCATCGTTTACGGAAATTTTAACTCAATAGCATCTGTTTAAATATTTCTAATTTCATGAAACCAAGACAAGGTTTATGATTCTTTTAATCCTGTCGAATAAACTAATGATATTTTATAAGAAATTAAGCTTTGCATGCATTTTACCAAACAAAACAATTTTCCTATAAACTATAAGTGATAGAGCTATGAAAATTGAAACGAATAGTAATGAGCCAATGCCTGACTGAATAGTCAACAAAAAAATTGGGCGTCATTAGTGCATGGCGCCCGGATTGGGTATCATTTGATGATAAACCGCATTGCAGGAGAGCCGTAGGTGATAGAGACATGGAAATTGGCAAGAATAGTAATGAGCCAATTCCTGATCGAATGGTTAACACGAAAGTTGGGCGTCATTAGAGCATGGCGCCCGGATTGGGTATAATATGTTTTCAACCGAATTACGGGATCTTTAGGTTGCATAGCCCTGAAAATTGGCATGAATATGAGTAGAGCCAATATATGATTGAATAATCAACCCAAAAGTGAGCCATGACAATGACAATGACTTCATATTTTTATACAATGTAACCGTTCAATATTCTTTGTCAGCGTGAAATTGGGCAGAAGAAATACGAATCACAATAAAGACAGATATACATGCTCAAATGGATCAAACGAATTTAGTAGAATCACTAAGTAACCATAAACTTCATATGACATGGTTTAAATATAATTCAGTATATTTAAGACAGATGGTTCGAGATCTGAGATAAAATACAACACAAAACGAATGCATTGCTTTCCAATCGGAAGAATCTTTGGATGAATGAGATTTATTGAGACATCAAGTAAAAATAATACATCATTGTCGCTATGTTGTGCTCCCAACTGACCAAGTTAAACTTACTTATTACAGAGATTAATGAGGTAATTGAGGAACCACGTTACAAGTGTTACATCTGTCAGGGGTGTGAGGGGATGGGTGGGGTGTAGGGCCGGGGTGGGTGTGGCGGGGGCAGGGTGTGGGGGGGGGGGGGGGGGGTGTCGGCGCGAAGCGCCTTGCGAGCGCAGCTCGCGGCGCGAGCATTTACTTTAATGAATCTAATTTAACAAGAAACATACTCAATATGTGACACACTTAAGTGTAGTAGTACGAGACTCATTAATATCGAAATGAAACCGTAGGCAAAATATATTGATATACAATTTGATACATTGGCCCTGGCCAAATATGTCATTTAACCAATTTGCCTATATGCACAATCCATCTGTGTCTCTCCTTGTTCCAATGTTGTACGATTACAATACAAATGACAACTTTGCGTAATGTGCATTGTATGTTACTATTACAAATTGCAATTCGTATACTATAATTGATCGTTCAATTTTGATCGACTAATTCATTTTTCTCTGTTCTGTTTCGGTTTGGTCGTTCGGTCGATCATTATGATCACCATCACCATCATGTGAGAACTATGTTCATACTAAACGACAAGTGTTCGACTCAAAGGCATACAAAACTTTTGGCTTACGTTGACTCTTTTTTTACGTATTGAAGGAAAAGTGCACTTGAGAAGAGAACACACATGATTGGACTGTAAACACACACGAACTACGAACACGATTACTGTGTGCCACTAACCACACAATTTTGTGCTTTCAAAAGGCAAATCGAGACAATACTCTAGTCACCAAAGGAAAGAAGACTTGTGAGAGTGCATGTCGTACAAAGTCAATTGCAGTCAGGCAATTGTTGCTTAGATCAGCACAAAAATATTGAATCGTTTCTTCTATATTTGGACTGAACAGAAAAATCCATGATAACGATCAGATTTGATCAAACACACATTTGAGAACATACATTACATACCACACATTAGTATTGCATTTCACTTTGTGTGTGTGTGATTTCCATTGTAATCGATCTCTCTCGGGTTGTGAGGCTTTCGGTTGTGGTTGGGGAATTTTCTTCGATTGAAATAATATTAATATTTTCCACTATTTCAGTAAAAAATGCAATTTTCAATCTAATTTATTAGCAGCAGCAGCAACAAACAATACAATTAAGCACAAAAGCACAAAGTTGGTCGAGACAAGAATTAGCAAAAAGCATCAAAAAGAAATAATAATAAATAAATGTCATCGACAGATTTGAGAGAGTAATTGAGAGAAAAGAAGCGAGACGATGCCGGTTTGCGTAAAACAATAATTACAATACATAACAAGTCAATGCATTCTAGTATAGTCTCGAATGCTGGTCGAATGCATTTTTTGTGTCCCGAAATTGATTTTTAATTAAAACAAAATTAATGTCACCAAGTTTAGTGCAGAGTAACTCTTTCAGTGCCCTCCAAACATTTCACTTTGCACGATCAAAGCAACCAATTCTTTTTCTTTCGATGTTGCATAGTTTTTTTATAGTAAAAGTCAAACACTTGGCCTTAATCGAAATTAAATGGATATAACTACTAACTAACTTTAATGAAATTACAAAAGAATCGATCCAAGGCAAATTTAGTGTGCGCTGTTGTTGTCTTGATTTGAAATGCGAATTCGAAAAGTTTTTTGTTACTAAATCTTGAAGTCAGATAAATCATTCAAAGAAATATTTTTTTAAAACTCTAAATTTCACGAGATTGATTACTTTAGATTGCAAATTATTTTTTAAGCTTTCATGAATTAAATAATAATATTTCCGGAATTTCTAAACTTACCAGAAATATAATATAAGTTTAAAGGAAAATACCAAATTTGCCATACACTTGAATTTGTTAGTTGAAGGTGACTGTGAATAATCAAGCAAATATAATTCGTCTAAAATACTACCAAATCGCCTTGTGAATATTCAAATCACGCAAAAAAGTCATTGTAATTAGATGGGCACACTGATGGTGGTAGTGCTGTGTGCATTGAATGACTTCTACTAAAGCAAATGTCAAGAGTTTAAGTCAAATATTTAAGAATGTGATCCTCATCATCATTATCGTCACACAAGTTTGTCACGCTAAAAGAAGAAGGAGAAGAAGTAGAGAAAAATGATGATGTTTAACAGGCCCAAAAAATGCAAATGATCATAAGATAAAATATAAATGTGCATATATAAGTCTCAAGGCAAATGAGTCTCATGCTAAAATATACGAATATATATTCTTAATTGGTAATTAAAACAGTTGATGTTCTGAACCGAGTTAATTAATTCATGATGCTTCGTGCACTGTGGATCGTTTATGGGTGCTAAATTAAGTAAAATTTGCATACATCTTGTTTGGTATATATGATTTTTTTAAGTGTACAGAAAAATTGAAATAATGGCGGCTTTATTTGCAATGAGTTATTTAAGAAGAAACGCTTATTTAATTTTCAAGTACTTGGCAAACTTACTTAAGAGTCGCCATCTAGTGTGAGAGAATGGTAGTAATGGGATAGACATTTACATTTGAATGAAATTTGACTTTGAAATTGAAATTGTTTGACTGAAAAAGCATGCTGTAAAAAGTAAACAAACACTTTCATTTGAGATCGAAGAGTACAAGAACAGTTGATTTTTAGTTGCAATTCAAATGATTTTATGTCACAGGTAAGAAGAATAAACACTGATTACCACAAGACTGATTATTACACCAGCAACATTTGAGGGACATTTTAAAGCATGATTTTATGATTGAGATTGTAAATTATATTACACAATCATAAAACAAAAGTGATATCAAATCTAACATACATAAAAACAACACATTGAATATTATTACATTTTGTTTATTAAGTGTCAATAAATATGATGAGGTAATATTACATTCATTCGTTCAACTTTGAGATTATGATCGCATAATTATATGATTTCTTTGGAGGGTGCCATAAAAAGAGTCCATTTACTCATTTGATTGCTCAAAGCATCTTCAAATAACCTTGGACCAATTTATGTATTTATGTTTTATGCATGAAAAGATGTAAAACTAGTATTAGAACCAGCAACATGCGTTATAAAACATTTTTGATGTATTAAGAATAAGTAACGCCATTGGCGTTAAATCGGAGCGAACGATGTACTCACAGGAATTCACTATTTACCAGATCGTATATTAAAAATACTCATTAAATTATTAAATAAACACAAAAATAAAATACATTAAAATTATTGAATTATTAAGTTTATAAAAAAGAATATACTAAAAGGAATAAAGCTATAAATTCATATTTAAAATTGAAACCTTTTAAATTTTTAATGAAATATTAATCAATCCCCCATTTTTTATATATTTTTTTTGTTTTATAAATTTTAGATTTAAATTTAAGACTATAATAAACATGTAAGTGTAACTGGAAAATTAATTAAATGTATAAACTGTATAAACCTCATGAACGCTTAAAATAAGAAATGAACTCATTACTCAGAAATGTCAGGCCAATATTTCTCAATGAATGCCATCTTTTCCTTATGCGTTTTCATATTTCCAATAGAGTCAAATCTTTCTTTGGAATAGACACCATCAATCACAAGGTCAGATAGTTTTCTAACGCGACTCAGTGCGACGTAACTCAATCCGAGTGGTAACTCTTTGTCACCAATGTTTACCATTGCCTTAGACAGTGTGAATCCTTGTGATTTATGAATAGTAAATGCATGACCTAGTGACAAAGGAAATTGCTTACGGGAACAGGAAATATCTCCATGTTTCCAATTTCCGTACACAGGCACAACTGGAAATACTTGTGCTAGGTCTGCCAAAAAAGATTGACCTTTGTACGAATCAAATTGAACTAAGATATATTGAGGCAATGCAGGCGGACCGACTCCTGGCGCATATACAATGGCTTTGACTATACCAGGTGCACCATTAACCAATCCACCAGAAACCCATAAATTACGATTCAGCACAACTCTACATCCAACAGACAAATGCAACACTTGCTCTAGGCCCATAGCCTTATCTTCACTTGCAGAGGATGCGATATTCGGTTTACTTTCCGCCACAATTCGAGCAACTGGTTGACCTGTTTTGCGCAAGTGCTCTTTGTTAGCATTGTCCACAAGTTCATTCAAGCGGAATGCATAATAAAAATATTAAACGATGAAGTAATGCAAAAAACACCAAAAAGCTACGGTTTCGGGTATAGAGAAGCTAAAAATCAAAACAACGAAAAAGAATTTGCTTTTATGTGAAGAAATCCCTTAAACAAAAAACCAAAACCCTCAAAAAGCAAGTGTTTTTTCTTCGCCACGTGGTAGGAAAGAGGCAGTAACAACTTATCATATTCAGATTATCAGAAGAGAGCCACACATTGAACAGTGCTTGCTACTGCGCATCTCCGTTGCGCACTGCGGGCGCTCTCCTGTGCGTGAGTGCTTTCCACAGTCACACACAGACACACATGCACAATATTGACAATCAGTCTCAACACATTTCAATACAAAATTTGGGATTTTCAAAAAATCACAACTCCGTTGCTCTTTGACCTATATGAACCAAAATTCACTCTGCACACCTTCACCACCACCAGAACACTGGGTTAAATTTTCAGACCGATCCATACGGTAGTTTCGGAGAACTTTTGGGTACAAAAATCCCGTTTTCTCCCGATTTGTCTGGGGTAGAATCGTCGCTCACTCAAAAACTCACACCTCGCTCGCTTCGCTCGCTCAGCGTGAGTTTTTTCGTTCGCTCCTCTAATTAAGTCTAGGACATACAAAAGTACCAGAGTTCATTTTTCCTAACTGAGGCAAGATTGAGATCTTCAGACATAAAACTTATTCCATGGGTGGTATATAAAGTGAATAGTATTTGTCGTTGTACAAATGATAGTTTAGTTCTGATTCCAAACTTTTTCAAACTCAATTCAAAATGTTTTATTCGTTAATATTTCTGACTCTTTTCATCAAATCAATTTCATGTGAAAATATCACAGATCCATTTCGCATTATTGAGCCCGACCAAACTTACACTTTTGAGGAGTTGATCAGGGCGCGTAGTTTCACTTTACTCGAGTATCCAGTTGTTACTGAGGATGGTTACATTCTCACTGTTCACCGTGTTGTGCCGCACAATTATTCTCAAGTTGATTATTTTTCCAGAAAGCCAATCATCGTCCAACATGGTCTATTTGGTTCGGCTAATAATTTTTTCATAAATTCACCCTTTTTTAAATCGAGTGATAATCCTGATGGTTGTGGAGATAATTTTGGTTTTTGTTTGTTGCTCACTGGGAGGTATGATGTTTGGTTGCCTAATTCGAGAGGAAATGGTTACAGTAATGGTCATGCGTGGCTGAACCCCAAAGGTAACGAGTATTGGCGTTTTTCGTTTGATCAAATGGTTTGATCATACTGTACGACACTCCAGCCGTGATTGAACTTGTCCGACGTGAAACTGGTCATCATAAAGTTGGCTTCATTGGTTACTCACAAGGCGCATCGATTCTATTTGGTCTACTTTCACTCAGACCCGAGTATGCACAGGTGATTGAACCAGCAATCGCCTGGGCACCGCCACTTTTCATCGGCCAAATGTCGTCAACATTCAAATATTTCTATCCATTTGCATCGTTTTTTTTCAAAAGTTGGGCGGACAATTTGTGCTTTCAATGATGGCCAATCCTGTGCCTCAACTCGTCTGTGCTCAACCTGCACTTGGTTATCTTTGTAATGAATTTGTGAACAAACACGTGAATGCAACTCGTATTCCAGTCTACTTTCACTATCTTCCATCGTCTGTATCGAGCTGGCATTTGGTGCACTTTGCACAACTATGGAAGAGTGGCCAATTTGTTAGATATGATTATGGAAATGCGAAACAGAATCAACATGCTTACGGTCAAACAAGTGCACCAGAATATCCATTGGAGAATATTCCCACAAATTATCCTATTGTAATTTTCCGAAGCAATGCCGACCATTATGTTGCAAGCTCGGACTCGGAAATGTTGATTCAAACACTCACAAGATGTCAGATCAAACAAAGTTCACGTTCATGATTGTTTGATTCGAGACGAGCACTGGGGCCATCTTGGCTATCTGGTTGGAAGCGGTGCTGGAAAGTTGGTCTTTGATAAAACGATTCAATTTTTAGATCAATATTCTGTGAATTGATTCACTTGATGTAGAGTGGAATTTCACATCTTGTTAATTATTAAATGAACAAATACATTATTTAATTTGATTTATTTTTAATCTAATTGTATAAATATTTTTAATGAAATAACGCAATGTAAACAAATCGTTTAAAACATCTTTAATTTTAATTGAGACATAAGTTTAAAGAGGACAAAGAGTGAAAAGTGACAGCGAAATTAGATGCATAGAATTGTGTGCTCAATCGTGAATATTTTTATCACACTTGAACATCCTCTTAGCTGTTTCAATCTGTTGGCCGTCCATCGCCAAACTGTAGAATTCCTCCTGCTGGTCAATGTGAAAGCATTGATAGTAGGCACCTCGGGTACGCTGGGGGATTCTCTTTGAACCAAGCTTTAGCGTCTGGCTTTGTGGTGGTGCAAGGCTTACGGCAGCCATCGTCACAGCTACAGGCAAACCAGTTGCATGAACCAATGCCACAGTTGAATTTGAAACCTTTCCAGGTTTCACTTGAAAAGTCCAGACATTTATGGTTGAGCTCCTTCTTGGTAAAAGTCTCATTGCCGTGCGAATCCACTTCCACTAGTGAGCACTGGATATCTTGACGGCGGCAGCATTCTGCTTGAACTTGATGATTCCAACCAGAGATGATTCCAACAAAAACAAGAACAAAGAGACAAACGGTACGAAGAAAGGCCATTTTGTGTACGGAGATGGGAGAAGACAGCAATGTGTTCTGGGGGGTAAGGAGATGTTCGGCAATATGGAGTCCCGGGAAATTGGGGATTCGACCACACGGGAAACCAGCCACTCGGGAAACCAGCCACTCGGGAAACCAGCCACACGGGAAACCAGCCACTCGGGAAACCAGCCACTCGGGAAACCAGCCACACGGGAAACCAGCCACTCGGGAAACCAGCCACACGGGAAACCAGCCACACGGGAAACCAGCCACACGGGAAAACAGTCACACGGGAAACCAGCCACACGGGAAACCAGCCACTCGGGAAACCAGCCACTCGGGAAAACAGCCAAGCGGAAATCCAGCCACTCTGGAAACCAGTCACACGGGAAAACAGCCAAGCGGAAATCCAGCCACTCTGGAAACCAGTCACACGGGAAAACAGCCACTAACCAACTCGTGCAGAACAGGAACTGAACCCACCGATGTAGGCAGCACACACTTCACGAATCGATTCTGAAAAGTGTGCTCGATGGTGTGCTCTTTTATATAAAAAGTTTACGCAGCTCGCTGATTGAAACATTGAAATGTAACTCTAATTAGCCAAACATGTACAATCAAAATACAGACAAAATGAAAATTTGGAAAAATTGCAATCACTATGATCAACTGTGAAATGAGACATTAACATTACATAACTCGGAGGACTCATTGTACGATAACAAAATCAATAATTAAAAAGTTTGTCAATATTTTCAAACTGAATCATCATCTCCCTCATTTTGCTCGTATGTAAACAAACTCATGTGATGATGATGTAACTAATCAGGCATGAATCAGTTCTGACAGGCAAATTATCTAAATAGTGCTGTTGTCAAGTTGGCACTTTCGCTTATTAATCAACGCGTTTTGAATGATCTTGAAAAAGGTGAAGAGCTGGATAGCCGGCTCGGTTGACATTTCACTCTACTAATACATGTCATGTTTGTCTGTGTTGGAAGGAATCGGTTTGATTTTCATTTGTCGTACTCCAGCGGCAATTACACACGACATTTATGTGACCAATCAAAATAAACAGAGAGGTCAGTTATCTATCTCTATCGATTTAACTGGACTTCGGACCGTTGACCCGTCCAGAAAAACCCGTTTCAAGAGTAAAACCACGGTAAAACCCTTCACGTCGAATACGAATCCAAACTTACAAATGCAACTGTTTGGTTCGCTAACATTTGACCCACTGTGTGAACTTTAACGAACGAAGGCTCAGTTGCTCATTGATAATGCAAATTAAGCAAATATAAACTGAACTGAATGAAGGAACAATTCAGAATGCATACATAGACAACAATTCTCCTAACATATATACAACAGTAAAAATACTATTATAAGTGGAACATTCCATATGCCGAGCCCGATGATGACCTATTGGAGTGACTTACCAATGCAAATGACTCTTGGTCAAGACCACATCGATCCATTCATCGCCAAACACTCAAACCGACCAATACAGACAAAGTGAGTATGTCAAATAAATGATGATGACCTATTGGAGTGACCCACCAATGCAAATGACCCTTGGTCAAGACCACATCGATCCATTCATCACCAAACACCCGATCCGACCAATACAGACAATGTGAGTATGTCTAATAAATGATGATGACCTATTGGAGTCTTTAAAACAGACAAACATGACATGTATTAGTAAAGTGAAATGTCAACCGAGCCGGCTCTCCAGCTCTTCACCTTTTTCAAGATCATTCAACACGCGTTGATTAATAAGCGAAAGTGCCAACTTGACAACAGCACTATTTAGATTTGATAATTTGCCTGTCAGAACTGATTCATGCCTGATTAGTTACATCATCATCACATGAGTTTGTTTACATACGAGCAAAATGAGGGAGATGATGATTCAGTTTGAAAATATTTTCAATTTTTCAAAATTTTCATTTTGTCTGTATTTTGATTGTACATGTTTGGCTAATTAGAGTTACATTTCAATGTTTCAATCAGCGAGCTGCGTAAACTTTTTATATAAAAGAGCACACCATCGAGCACACTTTTCAGAATCGATTCGTGAAGTGTGTGCTGCCTACATCGGTGGGTTCAGTTCCTGTTCTGCACGAGTTGGTTAGTGGCTGTTTTCCCGTGTGACTGGTTTCCAGAGTGGCTGGATTTCCGCTTGGCTGTTTTCCCGAGTAGCTGGTTTCCCGTGTGGCTGGTTTCCCGAGTGGCTGGTTTCCCGTGTGGCTGGTTTCCCGAGTGGCTGGTTTCCCGAGTGGCTGGTTTCCCGTGTGGCTGGTTTCCCGAGTGGCTGGTTTCCCGAGTGGCTGGTTTCCCGAGTGGCTGGTTTCCCGAGTGGCTGGTTTCCCGTGTGGTCGAATCCCCAATTTCCCGGGACTCCATATTGCCGAACATCTCCTTACCCCCCAGAACACATTGCTGTCTTCTCCCATCTCCGTACACAAAATGGCCTTTCTTCGTACCGTTTGTCTCTTTGTTCTTGTTTTTGTTGGAATCATCTCTGGTTGGAATCATCAAGTTCAAGCAGAATGCTGCCGCCGTCAAGATATCCAGTGCTCACTAGTGGAAGTGGATTCGCACGGCAATGAGACCTTTACCAAGAAGGAGCTCAACCATAAATGTCTGGACTTTTCAAGTGAAACCTGGAAAGGTTTCAAATTCAACTGTGGCATTGGTTCGTGCAACTGGTTTGCCTGTAGCTGTGACGATGGCTGCCGTAAGCCTTGCACCACAACAAAGCCAGACGCTAAAGCTTGGTTCAAAGAGAATCCCCAGCGTACCCGAGGTGCCTACTATCAATGCTTTCACATTGACCAGCAGGAGGAATTCTACAGTTTGGCGATGGACGGCCAACAGATTGAAACAGCTAAGAGGATGTTCAAGTGTGATAAAAATATTCACGATTGAGCACACAATTCTATGCATCTAATTTCGCTGTCACTTTTCACTCTTTGTCCTCTTTAAACTTATGTCTCAATTAAAATTAAAGATGTTTTAAACGATTTGTTTACATTGCGTTATTTCATTAAAAATATTTATACAATTAGATTAAAAAATAAATCAAATTAAATAATGTATTTGTTCATTTAATAATTAACAAGATGTGAAATTCCACTCTACATCAAGTGAATCAATTCACAGAATATTGATCTAAAAATTGAATCGTTTTATCAAAGACCAACTTTCCAGCACCGCTTCCAACCAGATAGCCAAGATGGCCCCAGTGCTCGTCTCGAATCAAACAATCATGAACGTGAACTTTGTTTGATCTGACATCTTGTGAGTGTTTGAATCAACATTTCCGAGTCCGAGCTTGCAACATAATGGTCGGCATTGCTTCGGAAAATTACAATAGGATAATTTGTGGGAATATTCTCCAATGGATATTCTGGTGCACTTGTTTGACCGTAAGCATGTTGATTCTGTTTCGCATTTCCATAATCATATCTAACAAATTGGCCACTCTTCCATAGTTGTGCAAAGTGCACCAAATGCCAGCTCGATACAGACGATGGAAGATAGTGAAAGTAGACTGGAATACGAGTTGCATTCACGTGTTTGTTCACAAATTCATTACAAAGATAACCAAGTGCAGGTTGAGCACAGACGAGTTGAGGCACAGGATTGGCCATCATTGAAAGCACAAATTGTCCGCCCAACTTTTGAAAAAAACGATGCAAATGGATAGAAATATTTGAATGTTGACGACATTTGGCCGATGAAAAGTGGCGGTGCCCAGGCGATTGCTGGTTCAATCACCTGTGCATACTCGGGTCTGAGTGAAAGTAGACCAAATAGAATCGATGCGCCTTGTGAGTAACCAATGAAGCCAACTTTATGATGACCAGTTTCACGTCGGACAAGTTCAATCACGGCTGGAGTGTCGTACAGTACCATTTGATCAAACGAAAAACGCCAATACTCGTTACCTTTGGGGGTTCAGCCACGCATGACCATTACTGTAACCATTTCCTCTCGGATTAGGCAACCAAACATCATACCTCCCAGTGAGCAACAAACAAAAACCAAAATTATCTCCACAACCATCAGGATTATCACTCGATTTAAAAAAAGGGTGAATTTATGAAAAAATTATTAGCCGAACCAAATAGACCATGTTGGACGATGATTGGCTTTCTGGAAAAATAATCAACTTGAGAATAATTGTGCTGCACAACACGGTGAACAGTGAGAATGTAACCATCCTCAGTAACAACTGGATACTCGAGTAAAGTGAAACTACGCGCCCTGATCAACTCCTCAAAAGTGTAAGTTTGGTCGGGCTCAATAATGCGAAATGGATCTGTGATATTTTCACATGAAATTGATTTGATGAAAAGAGTCAGAAATATTAACGAATAAAACATTTTGAATTGAGTTTGAAAAAAGTTTGGAATCAGAACTAAACTATCATTTGTACAACGACAAATACTATTCACTTTATATACCACCCATGGAATAAGTTTTATGTCTGAAGATCTCAATCTTGCCTCAGTTAGGAAAAAATGAACTCTGGTACTTTTGTATGTCCTAGACTTAATTTTACATCTTTTCATGCATAAAACATAAATACATAAATTGGTCCAAGGTTATTTGAAGATGCTTTGAGCAATCAAATGAGTAAATGGCCTCTTTTTATGGCACCCTCCAAAGCAATCATATAATTATGCGATCATAATCTCAAAGTTGAACGAATGAATGTAATATTACCTCATCATATTTATTGACACTTAATAAACAAAATGTAATAATATTCAATGTGTTGTTTTTATGTATGTTAGATTTGATATCACTTTTGTATAATGATTGTGTAATATAATTTACAATCTCAATCATAAAATCATGTTTTAAAATGTCCCTCAAATGTTGCTCGTGTAATAATCAGTCTTGTGGTAATCAGTGTTTATTCTTCTTACCTGTGACATAAAATCATTTGAATTGCAACTAAAAATCAACTGTTCTTGTACTCTTCGATCTCACATGAAAGTGTTTGTTTACTTTTACGGCATGCTTTTTCAGTCAAACAATTTCAATTTCAGTCAAATTTCATTCAAATGTAAATGTCTATCCCATTACTACCATTCTCTCACACTAGATGGCGACTCTTAAGTAAGTTTGCCAAGTACTTGAAAATTAAATAAGCGTTTTTTCTTAAATAACTCATTGCAAATAAAGCCGCCATTATTTCAATTTTTCTGTACACTTAAAAAAATCATATATACCAAACAAGATGTATGCAAATTTACTTAATTTAGCACCCATAAACGATCCACAGTGCATGAAGCATCATGAATTAATTAACTCGGTTCAGAACATCAACTGTTTTAATTACCAATTAAGAATATATATTCGTATATTTTAGCATGAGACTCATTTGCCTTGAGACTTATATATGCACATTTATATTTTATCTTATGATCATTTGCATTTTTTGGGCCTGTCAAACATCATCATTTTTCTCTACTTCTTCTCCTTCTTCTTTTAGCGTGACAAACTTGTGTGACGATAATGATGATGAGGATCACATTCTTAAATATTTGACTTAAACTCTTGACATTTGCTTTAGTAGAAGTCATTCAATGCACACAGCACTACCACCATCAGTGTGCCCATCTAATTACAATGACATTTTTGCGTGATTTGAATATTCACAAGGCGATTTGGTAGTATTTTAGACGAATTATATTTGCTTGATTATTCACAGTCACCTTCAACTAACAAATTCAAGTGTATGGCAAATTTGGTATTTTCCTTTAAACTTATATTATATTTCTGGTAAGTTTAGAAATTCCGGAAATATTATTATTTAATTCATGAAAGCTTAAAAAAATAATTTGCAATCTAAAGTAATCAATCTCGTGAAATTTAGAGTTTTAAAAAATATTTCTTTGAATGATTTATCTGACTTCAAGATTTAGTAACAAAAAACTTTTCGAATTCGCATTTCAAATCAAGACAACAGCGCACACTAAATTTGCCTTGGATCGATTCTTTTGTAATTTCATTATAGTTAGTTAGTAGTTATATCCATTTAATTTCGATTAAGGCCAAGTGTTTGACTTTTACTATAAAAAAAACTATGCAACATCGAAAGAGAAAGAATTGGTTGCGTTGATCGTGCAAAGTGAAATGTTTGGAGGGCACTGAAAGAGTTACTCTGCACTAAACTTGGTGACATTAATTTTGTTTTAATTAAAAAATCAATTTCGGGACACAAAAAATGCATTCGACCAGCATTCGAGACTATACTAGAATGCATTGACTTGTTATGTGTTGTAATTATTGTTTTACGCAAACCGGCATCGTCTCGCTTCTTTTCTCTCAATTACTCTCTCAAATCTGTCGATGACATTTATTTATTATTATTTCTTTTTGATGCTTTTTGCTAATTCTTGTCTCGACCAACTTTGTGCTTTTGTGCTTAATTGTATTGTTTGTTGCTGCTGCTAGACAGAGAATTAGTAGACAAGTTGGTTGGAAACAAAAAAAATGAAAATGTCCTAAAGAAGGGGCTAAAATGAGTCCCAAAAGACAAAAGCGTTGTTGTTCAACTCTCCACAACTAATTTATCATTGCATTACAACAATAACAGAAACAACAACAACTTTTCATTTCGGGTCAATTCATAAAATGAATCGCATTAATTGATTTTTTGTGAATTATTAGTTTGGCATTTGAATTATTATATTGTAAAAAATATATTTTATTTCTTATCTCGAATAACAAAAAAATAAATTTACAAAATTATTATAATTTAGAATCCAAATCAATTTAATAAATTAGATTGAAAATTGCATTTTCTACTGAAATAGTGGAAAATATTAATATTATTTCAATCGAAGAAAATTCCCCAACCACAACCGAAAGCCTCACAACCCGAGAGAGATCGATTACAATGGAAATCACACACACACAAAGTGAAATGCAATACTAATGTGTGGTATGTAATGTATGTTCTCAAATGTGTGTTTGATCAAATCTGATCGTTATCATGGATTTTTCTGTTCAGTCCAAATATAGAAGAAACGATTCAATATTTTTGTGCTGATCTAAGCAACAATTGCCTGACTGCAATTGACTTTGTACGACATGCACTCTCACAAGTCTTCTTTCCTTTAGAGTATTATCTCGATTGGCCTTTTGGAAGCACAAAATTGTGTGGTTAGTGGCACACAGTAATCGTGTTCGTAGTTCGTGTGTGTTTACAGTCCAATCATGTGTGTTCTCTTCTCAAGTGCACTTTTCCTTCAATACGTAAAAAAAAGAGTCAACGTAAGCCAAAAGTTTTGTATGCCTTTGAGTCGAACACTTGTCGTTTAATATGAACATAGTTCTCACATGATGGTGATGGTGATCATAATGATCGACCGAACGACCAAACCGAAACAGAACAGAGAAAAATGAATTAGTCGATCAAAATTGAACGATCAATTATAGTATACGAATTGCAATTTGTAATAGTAACATACAATGCACATTACGCAAAGTTGTCATTTGTATTGTAATCGTACAACATTGGAACAAGGAGAGACACAGATGGATTGTGCATATAGGCAAATTGGTTAAATGACATATTTGGCCAGGGCACACTGACCTATGACGATGAGGACATCTCTTCTCAAACAATTGAAGGAATTGTCCACCGAGTGACAGGAGATGACAGTCAATTTGAAATAGTCATTCAATGTGGCTTTGCTTCTATTAACTGTAAAGAAGAACATCATTTTCAAAGTAAAGCAAAGTCGATCGGTCTAGACATAGCCACAGTTAAAGTGGACACCGTCAAGGAGTTCAGATCAAAGGACTCGAAGATCAAGATCATTGGCAAGTGCTGGCCGCAGATGAAATCTCTCTCGAATCTCGGCAAAAAGCATCATATGGTCAGACTCGATGTAATATTAATTTGTGTAATGTCTATTTGTTTTCTAATGTATTTTTCCCTAGCTCGATCAAAACCGAACAGTAACGAAAGCATTTTGTACATGCATGGTTGGGATTGTTGGTAGTTGCAAACATACACAAGCCACTATTTTGTATGTCAACAATGAAAAAGCTGTGTCCTGCACCACTGAACAACAAATTTGGGGACAAGGTTCGAAGAAAATGGATCCAAAGGGGCAACCGGTTGTGGGTGGCATCGTTGAAGCCAAGGAATATAAGGCCAAAGTAAACCACGTCGACATAGATGCCATCACCAGGCGCCGTTGGATGCATTTGGACTCCCCTTACATCGATATATTCAAAATTCGAGAGAAAAACAGAAAGATAGCTAGTCAATAATTTATTAATGAATGTACATTATGATATATTAAATAATATGTAACACTTTCAAGTCTCTTGAGTTTGTATTATCTTTATCTTCTGTGACTTTATCTCTAAACAAACATTGATCCAGTAGCTCAATGTCGGACTCATCAAATTGGGCCTCTTCAAGTTGGAAATTACCTTCATCTTCATCGAGATCTTCTGTTTGATTTGGTTTGGAACGGATTATTTTTTGCTTGTAGGTTCACTAAGACCGCGCAAATGCGTACAATCTTATTCACATGGGGTAGCATAGTGTGATGCAATCGATTAGTTAATATATCAAATGTCTTGACGCGCTGTATCACCCTTTCAACATGTATCCGCTTTGAAGCGATCTTCTCTGTTTCGCTCAACTGTTTCGGTGAGAATTGATATTGCTTTCGGTCTTTTCGTGGTGGTATTGCAGTTATTACTTCTTGTATATCGATTACCGGGAATCCTTTATCCGCGAGGATAAGGTCACCAGGGGACAAAAGATCCAATAGTCCTGACATGTTGGTGATAAGTCCATCTGATGTTCGACCACCGTAGGCTTCAGACAGGAATGATATTTGTCCACTTGGTGTTACAGCAATGAGGACTTTGATAGTGTGGGCACTTTTGTAGCTGCTGTATAACGCATTGGCTTTTTTTATACTCTTCGGTCTGTCACACTTCACTTCAAAACAGTCGATTATTGCTCTACAATTTGAATAATCAGCCCGAAAACACTCGGGTAATGAAAGCTTAACTTCTTCTGAAGTTGGCCAATTTATGATTGATGGAGTTGCCAAATATATACGATTCAGTATGTATTAAATTGTCTTTAACGGTGCTTGGTCTCATGTTGAAAAAGACTGCCAATGCGCGAAAAGATATATCGTGTTTAAATTTGATAAGAAAAAGTAACAAAAAGTCTTCTACTCGGTTGGACCGAGGCCTGTAACCACTTTCATTCAAAATAGCGACAAAACCACGGAATATGGCCGAATTAACCGTAGTTAGATGTTCAAGCTTGGCTTCTTTATCTTCTTGTTGTTCAATGCTGGAGTAGCCAAAAAAACTTGGAACCTTGTAATCATTGCCCACTGATCAGTTGAACGATCCAGAAGGGTCCAGAACGGTTACGGAAATTTAACCGAAACCGCGGTTAAACCGAAAATAACCGAACCGAACCGACGGTTCGGTTACGGTTCGGTCAATGATTTTATTCCAAAACCGAAAACCGCACCGATAAAAACCGACTTTTCTTTTATAACAAATTAAAGCTGACTGAGTAATGAGAAAGAGGTAGAAATAGACTAAACTGTTTATAACAAATAAGCACAGCTCAGATGAGCAGTAACTGTTCCTCTGTTCAAGCTGTCTTGAAAACAAACTGTCTTAAATTACAAACTCAAACTTGAACTTGAACTCGATCAACACGACCAACTTCTGCGTCATGTTGAACTTGAGTTGATGCCTCATGTCCGTTATCATTACTAATAAAAAAGTACATTCGTCCTTTTGGACCATTTGCGAAATCAATCGGCGATTCGTCGGTTTGGCAAGCTATTTCACAAAACTTTGGTGGTGGTGAAGCCGGCAAAGGTGGTAATTCGATCATATCGATATCATCAGTAATATTATTAAAATTCGATTGTTTGTTTACTTGACTGTTTTGCATGGCGCGTCTTCGTGACCTAATCGATAAGTAAAATAGTGTGTGAAATTATATTATTAATCAAAGCATGTTTTCTTACCTTTCAAATCGAGAGTTGTCATTTGGAACTTTACGAGTAATCATTAGGGATAGCAACCGGTAAATGGTAATTACCATTTACCGGTATTACACGTCCTAAATTTCATTACCGATATGGATGATAATCGTCAGTAATTACCAGAACGGTAATTTTGGAATATTTCTTAAAATTTCTTATTTTGAAACGTGAAATTTTCTACAATAACGCATATTTGTTTGTTTTGCCGGCACTCATTTATGCATTTGTCATTTGACAATTTATTGATTTGCCATTTGAAGTGGTTTCATTATTCAAGTGGTTTGAAATGAAATAGGGAATTGGTAAGAAAAAAGATTCACTGTTTCTCCGCGGTAAAGTCTTTAGACACAGTTCTAAGCTTATTTCAATAGTTGAAAAGTCGCAGGACTTACTCGTATTTAAAATGATCTGACTATAGTATACTAAAAGCTACAAACAGGAGATTGCACATTATAAGAATGTATTTGGCTGCTTATAAACTATCACTACTTTAGACAAACAAATCCGCTATGTTGTAAACTACTTGAATTTATTACTCACGTACTCAATGTATTTCTAAAGATGACATTAATACACACAATAAATTAAATTTTGATTTTACCGATAATTACCGGTAATTAATGATGGCGTTGGTGATGGCGATGATGGTGGTAAATGACCGAATCTATCTTCAAAGCCTCAACGCTTGTAAGGTCATCGCTTGTGAGGACGTACCAATCTGCACCCATTGCTTAAAGCCAGGACACTCAGCGGCAAACTGTCATCAAAAAGAAAAGTCGCCCAAGCCTCTTTGTGCCAAGTGCGGTCATGATGATCACTTTCGTAAGGAATGTGAAGCACTGAACTTTTGTTGTGTAAACTGCAAGCGAGCGAACAGGAAGGATGTCAACCACTCTGCGTTCGACCAAAAGCGCTGCCCAGAACTGAAACGTTATGCAGAATGGAGAAAATCCCATACTAACTATGGCCAGTGACACTCCATCCTCTTTCCGTCCAATTGGCAACTTACAACATGAATTTGTCAACTATTTCTGTCACTCAACCTGTGCGTTCACATGCACATCAATCAGAACATGCTCCCATCTACGCAAAGTGATACTCGAGCCAAAACCTGTTAGACTAGAACGTCGCCCAAGCCAATGGATCTGCCCATTTTGCCTGACAAATCAAAAAATCAGCGAAAAAACTGGTCCAACACCTCAAATCAGACTCTCACAAGCTGGAAGTGACCTTTGCTTGTTTCCACTGCAAATCAACTGCATTCGAGAATATTCACAAATGCATGGGACACCAGATCCGCTGCACAGTATTCAAGTCCATTTGGTCTGACCTGGTTCCTGATTCACGGCCTGAGATTATCAACGAGTCATGTCCCGATCCAATGCCTCTTGCGCAAGCTCTCTTGGTGGACATCTTTGAACTACCTGAAAGTGACTTCAAAAAGTGTTGCATACGAAATTATCAGCAACAATCGTTCGGTCAACGAACTGAGTGACGAGTTTTGCAAACTTTTCTCGAGCGATCACCCAGCCAGGAAACGGCCGAAGAGGCGCAGAGGACAGCCAACTGAGACAAGCCAGGAAGAGCAAGCTCGCATATCTGAATTTGCGAAATGTCAACGGCTATTTGGAACCAACCGTAAGTGTCTCATGTCTCACATTGAGAATGGCACTGTCACGCAAGAACCGATTGATCACGACGAGTTCTACAGCTACTTCAATCGCCTTTTGTCACTTCCTTCTCCAAGCAGTATCCAGCCTATCGACTGCATTCAAGACAAATCTATCATCGAATATATCGACGAAAAATTTATTATTTCGTTTTTATCTCACAAGACCAATTCCAGTCCTGGACTGGATGGAATTTCCTCTTTCGACCTGCTGGACAAGACCAAGGAATTGCAAGTGCTGCTCAACTATTGCCTGACTCGCAAACAGATTCCGGATGCTTGGCGTGAGTCAAGGACGACGCTTATCCCTAAGAAGAGATCAAGTCGCCCTGATGACTATAGGCCCATCACTGTGAGCAGCCTAATGTACAGGTGCTTCACTGCCGCCCTCACAACCACACTTTCTCGCCAGATCAAACTGTCCCCATACCAAAAAGGGTTTGTGAACCACGACGGTATCTGTGAGGCCATCACCACCGTCAAGTACCTGGTAAAGAACCATAAAAAGGCAAGAATCGCTTCGTTGGATGTTTCGAAAGCGTTCGATTCCGTAAGCCAAGATTCCATTCTCGTTACGTGCCAAAACAAAGGCCTTGACCAATGCAGCATTCAATTACTGAAGAACCTTTACGAGGACTGCACCACGTTTCTATCAGTTGGTGGTTGGCACAGCGACAAGATCCGAATCAAGCGAGGCGTCAAGCAAGGCGACCCTCTCTCACCGTTCCTTTTCAACCTGGTCATCGATGAACTCCTCGAGAAAGCCAACTTATCTGGACTCGGAGTTCGACTACGATCAGGTCGACTGGCGGCGCTTGCCTACGCGGACGATTTGTTATTGCTTGCAGAGACAGTTGATGATCTACAGACCTTGATCAACCTGACAAACGAATTCTACGAATCTGTCGGGCTAAGTGCAAACCCAAACAAGTCTTTCACCATCGGAAATGCAACTCAACTGGTAATCGATGGTTCATCCATTTCGTCAGATGACAAACTCAAGTATCTCGGTGTAACAATCGACGATAAGAATAAGCATCGACTAATGAGACACGACATTGCTCCTTTGCTCGATAAGCTCAAGAAAGCAAGTCTAAGGCCGAACCAAAAACTGTACATGCTACGCTACCACATCATACCCAAGTTCCTTCATCGGTTACTAAACGAAGACTTTACGGCAACGATTCTCAGAGATCTCGACCGAGCGGTTAGGAATTGCGCAAAAGACTTTCTGCACTTGCCGAACGGTGTCGCCAGCAGCTGGTTCCATTTGTCATTAAAGAATGGTGGACTTGGGCTAAAGGAACTTGCGGTTGAAATCCCAGTGTTGGCTTTTAAGCGACTATCTCGACTGAAGCAGTCCGAGTCGTGGATTATCAAGGACGTTGTCAATTCAAAATGGTTCTCCAGCAAGATCTCAAAAATTGAACGACTACTTCCTCACTATAACGACAATCAATTACGATTATTGAATGATCTTGAAAAGATCAAATCGTTCAAAGGACAAACTTGCTTTGGTGTAGAAGGAAGCTTAGTCAATCGACATCTCAGTGGTAACACTTGGTTTAGTGGAAGACTATTCGTGACCCTTCTCCGAATGCGGACATGCACAATCGGTGCATCTGGATATGAGAAAGACCCAGTCTACTGCCGACACGGCTGTGGGAAAATTGAAACACTCAAGCACATTCTATGCAGCTGCAGGCATATGAATGACATGATGCACCGACGGCACAACAAAGCTCAGAAAATAGTTGTGGATCATCTAATGTGCTTTGGCTGGACAGTCTACACCAACTATTCGATCTGTTGCAAGATTCAAAGTTCAAGTCTCAGTTTATTAGACCAGCTTACTAGCTAACTAGCACAAGAAGAAATGAACACGCTGACGGATACAGCGACTACCTCAAATTTCTCTTTCCTCTCATACATACAGGTGTCCGTCCACATAAGACGTTACATAGCAAACTGTCCACAGAGGACGTTACAGTACACTACCAAAACACAACACTTA
>JAKIJQ010000090.1:600000-848383 GCA_023373905.1 Rhizoglyphus robini | reverse complement strand
CTTAATTGTCAATAAATATATAAATGTAAATGAAAACTAATTGAAATAAAAATTAATAACAACGTAAAATACAAATATCCATAAACATAACTTCTAGATTTGGGTAAACTTAGGATTCGAAAAGAGAGTTTCGTCCAGTCACTTGAAGTAACTCAGATTTCTGACATCTCCAAGAATATTAGATGAGCAACAACAGCAAAAATCGCCCATGAACGCTGACACAAGTTGAGTACGACCCGGAAGACAGCCAAATAGGGATAACCCACAACAATATTCGTGATTGAGATTAGACTATTTGCAAGCTGTAGTTTAACACAATATTAAAATATTTAGTTTATTTTATAGACATTCTTAAAAGCTAAAAACCTTTTTATAAAACCACTGAACGTACATCCGATAATTTGATATATGCCCCCTCCCTGACAATCCTTACCGTCTGTGTATGAAACCGCAAAAATAATAAAACCATAAATAAAAAACATGTTTGCATGTGATTTAGACCTAGAGACTTTTATTATTTAATGGAGTGAAAAAGTAGTATTATAACTAATTGTTAATGTAATCTAATTTGAATATAATATTATAATTTTAAAAAACCTTTTTACAAGAAACGAATAATGGTGAATTTATTCTAATATAAAAATTGAGAGTCGAAACCGTACACGAACTCAACTGACTATTAAGTACTGAAAGAAAAAAAACCAAATTAGAAAAATAGTTCTGGAATAGCACATGTTCGAATGTTTTAGCCAAATAGTTTTGTCCAAGATCATAAAACGAAGTAACTTGTCCATTTTTCATGAATACCGCGCACTTTAAATAGGAGTTCACAAACTTAACGGCCTTCACCGCCGATAATTTGAATTAAACCAGAAATATTTGAATGTAACAACAAGAGAGATTATTATAGAATAAGACAACAAGTCAGGGCTTAATCTATTGGTAAAGTAAAATGTTAATACTTTTTTTTAATAAATATTTTAGATTGTTTTAAGAAAATTCAATTAAAGTAATAAGCAGCTACTAAAAATCAAAAGCTAAACCTTTTATATGACGAATCAACCTACAAAAACTTAATATGAAGAGGCGAGCTTGGTTCGTCTATAATTTTGATAAGAGAATAGTGGCTGCGGGAAATTATGGAGATTATGTTTGTTGTCCAACAGGAATGAGAAGTGAAGCTCTGGGCCAAGGCTAATTTTAAAATCAAAATGGTAGATTTCTATGATAAACATTCGGATTCGTAGACTGTTGTCTCAAAACGGTCCATTTTCTACCTAAATAAAAGAAAATAACCGAAATATTAGTATAATCACATCTTTAAACAATCACTTGCAAAGTTTTTTTAAATAACGCGTCTAATAATTCATACTAGTAAAGAGAATATTAAAAAGAATATTTAAGGAAATATCTAATTAAGAATAAATAAAAAAAATCAAACCAAAATGCTTCATTTCAACATATTTGTGAATTTCAATTTTTTCAACCCTCTAACGCAACATCAAAAAATATAACGCAAAACAATACTGATTGGACTTGGTTATGAAATCATTTTCCCATCACATACATCTCGTACATCACATTACAACATTACACAAGGAGAGATGGAGGACTGAAGTGAACAGGTTGACTGAAGATAAATTTTTCCAACATTTATTTTCCCGTTCGTTCCGTTCTTTGTTGTTTTAGTTCCTCTTTTATGTACTATAATTGTTTAAAGCAATAATAAATTCGGATAAAAATGAAAAAATGAGTAGATAAATACGAAATGAAAAGAACTGAAATTTCACAACAATTTACAGATGAGATAAGTTGAAATTAAATAGAAAAAGTAGAAAAGGAAGATTTGAGTGTAAAGTTAAAATGTCTTGAAAATGATTTTTAATGATTTTAAGGGGGAGGAGAAACCTTTGTTAATTCATAGACACAGTTCTTTCTTAATTTATAAATTAATTAATTTAAAATTGCAAGAAACTCTTTGATTACGTCATAAGCCAAAAATATTGACTTCAAATCAACTAGTGGGCGTATTGGGCCCGAATAAAGACTTTGGCTAATATATCATTTTAGTCATAGATAATCGACTAATTATGATATCATATACATTCTACAAGACATTCTGAGCAATTTGATACCAAATTCGACTATTTTTGGTCAAGTTTTAGTTGGACCCTATGGGGGGCGTGGCGCCAAAATCCTGTTTATGGACACTTGATAAAAGTTTATCAAATCTGGTCGTGTTTGGTATCAAAGTGCTTGGATTTTGATTTAGATTGCATCTATGCTAAAAAATAATCAAATACATGATGATTGTTGGTTCCATACATTTGACGCCATGACGCCCAATCTGAAAGTTATTTCGTTTATTCACTATATCTCGGTTATTTCTTAACGGATTTTGATGATCTTGGTAGCAAATCGCATCGCCTTTTTCGCGGCAACACGATGGTGTAGTCTGTTTTTGGATTCGGTCAAACCGGAAGTCGAGATTCATTTTTGATCCAAATGGATCGGGCTCATAAATTAATTCTGAAATCCTCTATGGCCCCTGAGTATGCTCCTAAATTTTGGTTGCAATCGGTCATATGCATTTTTGCTAAATCCTAGAGGATCCATCGGATACACTTGTCCTTCCGGTCAAATGACCTTTGGCCGATAAAATTACGTTTGGCAATCTCAAATTCCCGAATCTTTAACCCCGCCCCCAGAAGAATCCACTTTGAAGCACTTCTGGAACCTCGAACCATATCCGGCTACTGTTAGGTATATATGGTCCAAATTTCAAGTCATAAGACGTAGTACAACTCTCAAAACCCCGTAGGTACACATAGTACCTACGCGGCACTCAAAGGGTTAACGAATAAAATTCAGCTACACAAATCGTCCATAAAGATTGTAAAATTCTAAAAGTAGAAATTCCGAAAATAGAAATTCGAATAGTATTTTTAACCTTTTAAAATCCCTCTATACCTAGGCAGCTTAACATTTTAGAATTCGAAAAAGCGACGATTCGAAAGCTATGTCACGTATGACTAGTAGTTTATGAAAATAAAAAATACTTCAAGAAAAGCTCTACCGCAAGCAAGTTCAACATGGACCCAAGCGGAGAGACAAATGATGATCGCAAGAAGAAGCGAGCCCTGGATTTGCATTCGACCGTACTCGAGCAAGACTGTTCATCATCGTCTCCCTCATCAACTTTTCTACGAAAGCGTAAGAAGCTTTGTCTTGTTGGTTCGAATCAAAGCAGCGGCAACAACAAGAAGGACTCTGTCCGCCACCAATGCCAACTGGATTATTCATCATTTTGGTGCAATCTACTGTACTCGACACTGTTTCCACAAGCAGTGCTGCCGGTGGTGGTGCAATCCAATGCAGAGGATCAAGCGGCGCAGTCAAGCACAAGTCGAAACAGAGAAAAGATCAGAAATCAGCGATCCGTCAAGGACAACAGAACCAACATGGTCGAGTATGGTCGAGCTATGAGCAACATGACCACCACTGCACAACACTGCACCACTGCAACACTTTCGTCTGCTCAAATGGCTTTATCTGCTTTGGTGAATCCTCAACAACAGGACTACCCCCAGTCTGGTACGGGTTCAATCGGTGCCAGCACCACCAAAGACATGAACATTTCCATTGGCGGCGATGATAAGCCACAGGATCAGCTAATCGATGATGGACGCAGTGGTGGTCGCAACAAGCCAAACAAGCAGATCCACTTGGATCCTTTGGCTAATGAGCAGCAGCCGCTCTCACCCTCCTCTGGCCACATTTCGATCCTA
Organism: Rhizoglyphus robini; assembly: GCA_023373905.1. Classification (NCBI taxonomy): domain Eukaryota; kingdom Metazoa; phylum Arthropoda; class Arachnida; order Sarcoptiformes; family Acaridae; genus Rhizoglyphus; species Rhizoglyphus robini. The sequence continues at coordinate 844,595 of JAKIJQ010000090.1, read as the reverse complement.
TCGAGCAATTACACTGAGAAGGTAATAATTGCCATATAATTAAGATTAATAACACGATCCCTTCCCTCTATACTGTGTACCATACAATGTACACTCGTTATTAAACATTCATTGTATATAATGTTTTCATTTTCCCAATAGAACAAAGCTACTACTGCAGCCGCTGCTGCCGAGCCACTGATTCTGCCACTTGGTCGTACATTTGGTGGCATTTCGTTGTTCATTCGCTGATAACTCACCACCAGCCACCACTGCACTGAAAGATCACTCGACTGGATCAAGTGCACAAACGCGAAAAAGGCGGACTGGCCAAATGTGAGTGAGTGTAGGACTAGAAGAGGGAATAATAAAATAAATCCAAATTGCCAAAACGAGCGATCTCATTGCAATGCGAGCATAAATGAATATATGACAATTGGGTTGGCATTGTTGGTATATACGCGCCATTAATGTACGAGAGCGTAGCTTAGTACAATAGCATAGGAATTATAAGGGAAATATTACACAATACTACTTTTAGCTAATGCTTTATACCCAAACCGATTCGAATTGTCATGTTCCTTTGACCACACACAGTCAACTCTACACAGACAGATTTATCTATCTCTCTATCTCTCACTCATTGTTTGTTCACTTGTTTTTTCTATTCTCTGTTGTTGTTGTTGATAAATGTTTCTGTATGTACAAGTGACTCTGCGGTACTGTAATGATCGTTACGAATGAGTGGTGGGAGAATGAGAGAGAAAAAAAGGGACAGTGGTTGTGGGAAAATTCTCCCTAAAAACAAAACAATGACGAGAAATGTCACTTTACTGAATGAATTTTCGGTGCAAATTCTACAAAACTTTTGATGAAAAAGGCTTGGACAGTGCAGTCACGAATTATATGAAAAAATAATGAAAAAATAATTTTTGTTACAATAAAATATTTAATTATTAAATAATAATAAAAATTTTAATTTAATAATTAATAAACCTTTTTAACTACCGTAGGAAAAATCTTTGAATATCACATTTAATTATAAATAATTAAAAACAAGAATATTTTTAAATATATTAAGTAATTTAAAGTTAAGAAAACAGTGAAAACTAAATAAAATGTTATGCAGTGAAGCATTTGTTAGGGGTTTAGGACCTTTAACAAAACCAAAGAATGAACGAAATGTAAAAATCGACAAGACACGTGTCCAATGTCCAATTAACTTAACTTATTTTAATGAACACTAAATATTACATTTTAATTTGAAATAATAAATGTAAGAATATTATAAATATCTTCAATCATTTAAAACTACCAAAAATTTTAAAAATTAAATAGAATGTAATGCAGTGAAGCATTGGTGGTAAGGGTTTATGACCTTTAACTTAGAAGGATATTGTGTACTGGTAATAAGCGAGAGGGCACGTGTCCAATGCCCAATTAACTAAACTGTCGAAAAATAGCTAACGAATGAAGATTACCAAATCCTCTTAAATTGACTTTTTGTAACGCAGTGAAAATTTATTTTCATTAAGTAACCATTTAATTTTATAGACGAAAAAAGAAACTAGCAAATAAGGAAGCCATAATTGACATCATTAAATTGATGGTTCAAATTAAATGTCAGAGCGAGAGTCTGAGGAAGGAAAATAGACCTTTTAATATTTAGGACGATTCTAGAGCCAAAGGAATTTATTTTTAGTATCAAATTTTTAGTCCCCGGAACGAATCGACTGCTGTCAAGTTTGTCCAGTCTTGGATGTGTGTCCACATCGTTATCGTCATTGGCCCATCTCTCTCGAACCGTGTGGTTGTCCAGAACGTGACCAGAATCTTCCCACACACTCGTCCCCCTCCCTACGCACCTCAATTTAACGTTAAACGATTTTTTCTTTTTTATTGTTCTGGCTAAATGGTTCCATTTGCACATTCATTCACACATGTGAGCAAACACAAAACAGTGAGAGGAACAGTACTGACTGCAGTTGACATTTGCGTCTTTATTCCTTTTTGCCCACACACAAAAAGTCCCAAAGTGACACATTGCGTAATGTGTGTCCTGTCCGGGTCCTGTCTCTTTTCATTCTATTGGGTCATCATTTCTCTGTTCACGGAGCGAGTTCATTTATTAATATTTATTTGCTTTCACACTTTAACTCGAATACAATAAAAAGTAGAAGAAAATGTGTTCAGTTGGAAATCATCGTCGTAATATATAATAAGAATAATATTATTTATATTAATTAACGAGCAACAAAAGTGAGTGATGACAGTTCGCTTGTTGCCAAGTTTTACGGGGTGTTAGGAACAAAAAGAATAATATTAAAGGAATGACCGATCCCGGGCAGAGAATAAATCATGCTCAATCGCATTATTATTGCTAGACTTTATTATTACTGGAACTGGTAGACAAGTTTGACACGAGTCAAAAGACAATCAATTCAATTATATTACATTGCATGAGAATGAGAAAGAAATAGAGACACGAAAAGTTGATTGGATGAAAACACAATTGCAAATGTATTTGCTAGAATACCAAGAATATCCTCAATTAAACTCAGTAAAAATAAAAAATAAGATAAAATTAATTGATTTTAGAAATATAAATAAACCTTTGCCATGCTTGTTACCGAGCTTTCAAATATTGTTTTCTAAAAAATAGATCCCTATTTACAAATTTCAAAATCAAAATCAACTTCCGAAAACAACTTTCGTGTACACACAAATGTCCATGCTTTTCAACTTTCGACCAGAACACTTTTTCCACCCATTTAAATTGTCAAATTTTCCTCTTGTATTTGAATTATAACAATTTTCCACACTCATTAATTTCGAGAGGGTAGAGAGTGTAAAAGGGAATTTAACTGTGGAAGTGAATTTATAATTAAATTTTAAATTTCAAATATTTATGATATACGGGGTGTTTGATATTAAATGATTCTGATTTGATTAAAGTGAATTTGTATGAGAATTTACTTTTATAAATATTTTTCTGTAAATTTTAATCTTTTTGAAATACCATCGCATTACTTCTTTCTTAATAAGAAATTTATTAAAATTAAAAACCCACAAAACTAATCGTACTGCACCACCCAGTAATCAAGACTTCCAAGTACAGAAATCCGTGCACTCGACCTCTCTCTTCCGATCTTTTATTAATTCATAAATACATTTTTCCACATGTGTCGAAATTGAAATTTCAAATTAATCTGCACAAAGTTAAACCTCTTTCGAGAACACAAACCGTGGAATAATCTAATAATTAAAAATATATTTGAAATTAAACTTCTGGAAAATAAACAAAATTTCAAAATCATTCATGAGAGAATGAACACACAAACATGAACTCGAACTTTCAATTTATAATTTAATTTATAGGAAAATTTTGTTTTAATTAAAAAATGTTTATAAGTAAAACTCGAAACTAAAACATGAAACGAAACTCGAATTCATAATTAACACAGAAAAGGCTTAATGAATTTCTTTTTCTTCTGTTTCTCCGGCAAAAAGATTTATTATTAGTCAAGCTGCCACTTGTGTTTCATGTCTGCGCGCTTATAATTGATGCGATTTACATAGTAACTGCATTTGTGAACATACAGGAACAGGAACTAATGAGCGTACTAGAATATTAAAGCATTGCCAATGTAGGATAAATTTCGATTTCAAAGAATATTTTTACTCTTTGGCAATGCATTTTTGTTTTATTACCTTTTAAAAAATCTAAAGAGTTCTCTTCAAGAAATAATAATAATAACACTAATTAATTCTAATGAATTTCAGTTTTAGTTATTATTCTAGGGTATTATGAATAATTTTAATGCATATTATACAGAAGACCTCATATACGAAGAAGAAGAAATAGATAGTAGCCTTATGCTATTAACGAGTGAAGAGTGTGACGAGAGAAAAAGGCTAATTAGAAGAAAAGAGCGCGAGCCCGCGTCAAATTAGCACTCGACAATTTGATTTATATAAGACAAAGGCATAAGTTAATCCTGCAGACCAACGAGATGGCGCTGCGGAAATACTTATGAGAAAAACCTTATATTTATTTGCTGTCGAGGCTAGTGGTACTGTATATGATAGTGTTTATGATAGGGCCCTTTGAATGAGCTGTTCATAAAGTTTGTTTTAGTTTACCTTTGATTAGATCGCTAAACAAAACAAGCTAATTTATTAAACAAATACGCTCTATGTACACACACTTAAATAAATTCAGCTCCAGATTCGCTTAATTGGTGGTGGAGAGAAAGCGAAAATTTCCTATAGTAAATCATGTAAATGTTGGAACATTGACTAAAGGTAAATGATGATGATTTTTTCATTATTTAAATTGATTTAAATATTTAATCATATATACACATTTGCACAAGAATACGAAAACATGCACCGAGTCATTTAACGGGAAATGTTATTGTATTGCTAAAAAAAATTAGACTTGTCAGATGATGCAGCAAAAAAACAGCAGAAATTTTAGCCTGATCAAAAGTTCATTTTAATGATGATGAAATTTGAGATTTTGACCTTTTTTAGAACTCCCATCCGGCTTTCTGGTAATTAAAGTGATACTACTATCGATTGTTTACAAAAAAAGTTTCTGAATTAAAATTAAAAATTTATGTTGAGTATTGAAACCAGTCATTTTTTGGAATACTAGACCTTTTTGAAAGAAGGACCAAGCAAGCGAAGCAAAGGATGTTGGATTAGGCTAAAAAATTCATTTTTACATAATATATTGTGATTTTTAGTAAAAATAATTAAATATTTATTTTAAAAATAAATATATTTTATTTGTTAACCAGTCAAAATCTCTTGTATCTACTGTCGTTACAGTCTATTAAGATTAATCTAAACTTATAATATCAATCAAAAAACTATGTCTAACAATAGAAGAATAAAAAATAACAAACTCATATAATTAAACAAAATAAAATACAACAAAAACTGATACAAAGTGAATGGGAAAAGTTATTCACTTTCAGTTGTTCATAATAATAACCATTTCTAAACTCTTGATTTCTCTAACCACCTAATATAAAAAATAATCGAGGACAACAAAACCAAAAGCCAGCACCCAAAAACCAGAGAATCAAGAATTCAATCAGCAGCACCACCCAAAAAGTGGCCGTAAACCCAAAACCAGACACGAAATAATTCCATTGTAAGAAGAGAGGAAACTAAAGAAGAAAAACCAGAGATCCCAAGAAGAATAAGGCCACCAAATAAGCCCACAAATAACCGGCTTTGTATAAATACAAATACAAACCAGAACGTCTGAATTTTCATCAAAACGAATCAGCAGAATAATCATCAATTGGAATTGTCCACTAATTGTGTACACTGAATATATTCGATGTAGATGAATGTGTACGAATTGTGTGGACGTCCGTTTTGGTTTTGGTTTTCAATTCACCAGAATCAGTAGAAGAATAAGAAAAGCTGAAATTGAGGAATTGTCCATTAAACCGGATTCAACGAATATTATTGTGCCAACAATACGAGAAATAGAAAGTAGAATAAGAAAAAAAGAAGGAAAATTGTTGTGGTCAGCGAAAATCGAATTGCGTGCGTGTGTGTCTCAGTTTGGTATATGAGCGATGTGTGCCCTACACTACAAATCACACTATAATAACACAATTCAGAGACAACGATACTTCGACGTGAATTGTCAGCCAATTTACACACACTACACACTGAAATGGTAGTAATAAGAGAAAAATAAATAAATAGAATAAACAGCAATTTTATAAATTTATGAAGAGAAACACCAAATAAGAAACTGGAAACGAAATAAAATAAATAAAAAATAAAATGGACAATGGAAAATAACCTGCAGGGCTTAGAAGAGAATTGAAGAGAATTTTGCTGTAACCAAAAATTGGATCAATTTTTTAAGAAAGAGGAAAAAGTCCTGACTTTTCACATTTAGAATTACCTTTTGGAAGGCTCAATAATTTCAGTGTAAATAGACACAGAAACTAACTTACAGAAAATATAGACATTTTTTTAAAATTCTATTACAAAATTTCAAAAAAGAAAGACTGGACTACCTTTAGAAAAATAAAGAAAACACAAAAAACGCAATTTGTTTCAAAAGTCTTCTACTCGATCAATGAATTTCTTCTTTATTTTTGTTGTTTTGATATGAACTCAAGAAATAATTGCAATGATAGATATAGAATTCTTAAGAAATATTTTTAAAAAAACAATAAATGAGTATGACATGAAAAAAATTTGCTTCGAGTACATTATTGGGCTAAGGGTAATATATTAAAAGAAATTAGATGGTTTGACCGTTAAAATACTACCAAAAATGTACATATAATATTTAAAAATAATAATTTTTTTTCGTCTAGGCTCAGACAACAGAATTTGTCCTCAAAATATTTTTCTGACCAGTTTATATGAGGTTAAGTCGATCGAACTGAAGCTCTGTTTTCCCGCAAACATCAGCACTTTATTCTTTTTGCTAATCATTTTCTATCATTTCTTATCTCTTCTTATCTATACTTCCCGTCTAGTTCACTAATTCCCCCACAACTCTACGCAAGTCTTATTATTGTGTCCTTAATTAAGTGTGTGCAGGGTGATTAGTATTATTATTATTTCTAGAAGAGCATCATTATGTGGTCATTGTTATTGGGTCCATTGCAATTATTTTTTGTTCTGGTAAACTTTTTTTCTTTGTCTACAAGCGAGGAAATGAATAAATAATCGAATTAAAAACATGTTTTGAAGTGGTTTTTCACAAAAAAATAAGTAGGCGGTTAATTAGGATAGGTTTTTTGTTCTGTCTGAGGAATGAATAATAAATGAATAACGATTGTGCTAATTGATCAGTCAATTCGGGGCACGTTTTCATTGTGGATGACCTTTTGACTTGACAGTGGTTCGTATGTAATATTTCATTTAAAAATAAATGATATTAAAAAACGAATTTATTAGAATTGTAAAAAAATGTTGAACTTTTCGAAATAAGAGAGTTTTAAGTAAACATAAACACTTCCTGAATAACATTCCTAAACGGAAATTTAAATTTGTCATTTTTGACCTTTTTTCTAGACCACAATCAGTACATCCATAACTTCTTTCACACAAACATAATTTAACAAATTGGACATAAAAGAATCAAAAATGTATTTAACTTACCAAACGGTTGTTCATTATTTGCGGGCTGTATCGACCCGCCAGCCGTATCCAAATCATGATTAGCGTTATTATCCTGTAACGCATGATTTGATCAGGTGATTTCGTCAATTTGTCTCTTGATCGCATTTGATCGATTGTGTTGACTTTGGGTGCTGCTACTTGTACTAGTAGATGTGCTTGATAATGAGGATAAAGATGATGAGGATGATAAGATAGATACGTTGAGCGTGCTGGATAGAACATCCAATTGGTGTGCCGATGATGATGATGACGATGATGAGTGGCCGCTTAACTTTAATTAATTTTGCAATTTATTGAACTTCTTTTCATGGGAAAAGGAGAAAAAGTCAAAATTAAATTCTTGTGTTCACAAATGATGTTTGTAGAAATAATTTCACTTATTTTAAAATAAATTTTGGGACCTTTTTAAGGTAAGAGACGAAGAGAAATTAATGACATGTTAATATATGGTCGAATTTATTGATAAAAATGAAAAGATACAGTTAAAAGTGTATAAGATCAAGATCGATAAAGAGACTATTTACAGATAGATTAATGTTAATTTGAACAATCAATTCACAAAAATAAAAATAACTTAGGTTATGGAAAGATCCCAATTACGGAACTTGATAATCAAACGAGTCACAGGCACAGTCTACCATCAAGTTTTCAGTCACACGCGGAGACATCTGAAAGGTGTTCTTCAGAAGGTTCAGACAAACGTTGTGGATTGCTCCTCGAAAACCGAAAATTAGCCCTTGGACCCGGAGTTCAGTGACATCGGTGTAGCCTTGTTGATGTATTTACTCGATGATATTGCCTTCGATCCGAGTGTACTTGTTGCGCTTCGTCTTTAGCATTAAACTCGTAGCTAAAGCTAACGTCCATACAGAAGGCAATATGTTTTGATAAATGATAATTATAATTAAATTTTATATTAATTTAAAAGATTAATTGAAACACATAAGTTTGATTGATACGTTTTGAGATCAATAAGATTGAGAGAAGTTTTATAATTTGAACCAGTTAATTTCACACAATAATTAATATCTAAATAATTTATTGGCAAATTAAAATAAGCTAGAATTTAAAATGTTCAAATTGGACAATCAAGTTGAGTTTCACATTCATTCACAGATCAAGATCGAAAGCACGCACGTACGGGTGTCTGTCTGCACTGGACCACTGCTCCACGGCAACTGAACTCAATTCGCCCGGTACCGGTTGGTTTTATATTCGGGTGCTAGTGGTTCGGCTCGAAGGTGCACGGGTTGGACCATTTGGAACGCGGAGTGCAGCCGAATGAAGCTGCTGGAGGGCTATATAGAGGGTGGGAAAGGGAATTGAGGAAGAAGCATTCGGGTTCTCCATTGAGTTGAGGGTTACCATTTTAAAAACAAGGACTCGACTGATAAGATAACAAAAATATTAAATAACACTGGGGTTTCATTAAAAATAATATTACAATAAAAATGAAGCAAATTTTAAATACCAAATAAAATCCAAAAAATAAATTAAAACCAAGAATAAAAAATCATTTTATGTCAAATTGAATATAAAAGTTTTGACTTATAATTAATTACTTAGAGAGTACAGATTAATTTGAGCGAAGCTTTTTACACAGAGCAACTTCAAAATCACTTTTCACAGTATTGGAATTATGGTTCACACATTAATTAATCAAATAATTTATTAATAATCTCTCATAAAAGGCTCACAACAGCAACATATAATATAATAAATCACAATTCGGACTCGAACAAAAAATCAAACACTTCAAACAGAAAGTAAAAATATACTTTTCCAATCGTTCACTGGTTCATTCATCTCAAAATTGTGCACCATGAAAAGTTCACTCGCCCGTTTACAACAGTTCGCACACAACACCTTCTCCAATTAATAATAATGGAAAAGATGGATGGGTATGTGGCAAAAGCGGTAGTTGCAGTTGCACCAGAAAATTAATTAATTCGAAAAGTGTTGTATTATCATTATGAATGGCTGCAATTATTCAATTACTTCATATATGAATGGACACACTCAGACAGACACAAATGTTGGAGATAGACGGACAGACTAATGAGTGTGTATGCGAGTTTATGATTAATTGGAAGATTGCAAATGTAGACAAAAGTAATTAAAACACAATTTGCTTGATTAAACTTTTTAGTTCTTAGTGTTAAATAGAGAAAAATAAAAGTTTAATGTTGAATTGAAAAAAATTTATATTTTGCTGGTACGCAATGAGTGTTTTTTTACCATTTAAAAAGTTCTGTCCAGTATAAAAATTATATAGCGAGCCGTCTATACCATCTCATGCCCTCAAATAAAAAACCGAATGTATGTAAATGTATTTTAAGGGTCTCAACCAAAAACAACAACCACTAGACAGGTGGTGCAAGTTTGAAAAAAATATTTTAGAAAAATAAAAGTGTTAACTTTAAAAGTTTTACGATATAAATCTGCAAATATTAAATTTTAGTATTACGGGAATTTTTGTTGTTCCTTACTCCAAATTCAAATGTATTCAAACATTCCAAATGGAGTGAGTGCGAGAAGGGACTGGTGCCAGTGGAGCAATTTAAAGTAATGGTCATACATACATATTGAGTAAATTATGGATTGATGTAAATCCATTAGATTAAATTATAACCTTTATACAAAATAGTGGACTGACTGATATATTCAAAAAATATATTTTGGTTTGATTAGTAATATATTTAAGCATTTATAATATAGAATATATTTGAGAATGACTTAAATAGTTTGCGGGCAACAAAAAAAATTAAACCAAAAATAAAATCCCGAACTAAGCAGATATTTTCGTTTTCGTCGTATTTTCATTTCGTATCATTAATAGTAGTTTTATGTACGAGTCGCTGCACTAATGCGACTAGACACTAAAGTTAGTGAATACCTAGAAAATAGGTTACCGGACAGGTTGAAATAGGTTGAACCAAAAACAAAAACAAAAACAGAAAATAAAAATAATTAGATTGTGTGTTTGTGTATTTAGATAAATTAAAACCAGTGGACTCCAAAAATGTGGAATATAATAGAAGTGGAACCAGTTTTGCAAAAGGTTCTGTGGGTGCTGCAATGAATTTAGAAAAACATGAATATGAGATTGGAATGCTGCATGACTGATTTAAGTTAGAGGTAAGTAAGGGTTAAAGTTAGATAAATGTACAAAAACATAGCAAAAGAGAGGAATTAGAAAAACCGATAAAATTATTATTGAACTTAACTGAGGTGGTGGGTGTGTTGCCAGAGTTGGTAAGAAAGGAGTGTTATGGCAAGCAGTTATGACGAGGGTGGCAAAGTATAGTTTGGGGAAAAGGAAATCGATTGTGGATGAGAAAGGTAGTCTCAAGGATTGTTGAAGATACTGATGAATAATACATGGTGTTGAAAAGAACGAAATTAACACTAACTATGATATTACATTTTTTGTCTGTGATCTTCATATCATTTGAATATGCTTATGAGAACCAGAGTTTACACGCTTTATTCTCAATGCGATTCCTTATTAAAAATATTATTGTGAATAGCATCAAAACATGCTGCTTCTAAAATTCTTAAATCATAGTTTCGCTTATATCTATTTAGTTATCTGGTTAGGAAAAGTCCCGACATGTGGGAACAGAAATGATAAACCATTTTAAAAAGAGTAATGAAACTCCCACAAAAAGTGACTTAGGCGTAAGCTGTAAAAACAAACACGAGTGTAGAATTCAATTTTTGGCTCAAATAAAGATATTGGTCAAGGTTGAAGGGCGGTTCATGAACTGACTAGATACAATCAGTCAAAAATTATTAAGTAATGACTTGTTGAAAGACTCTGCACTTTAAAATCACTCAAAATAAAAGTGTAACTTCAGTGTGTGAATTCGCGCAGTGCTTGTCCATGCATGTGGCCAGTTCTGTGCAGTGCACCTCTCTCTAAGAGAAGCCAATGACAGGAAAGGGACAGTTCAGGATGAACTTAACCGTATTGCAAAGGAGTGGGGACGTTCACAGAGACCCATAAGTATACACAGAGGACGGTACAGAATCATAAATTGCAGCATTGATAAGCTAATTAAGAGATTTGAATTTAGAATACGAGTGCAGTGTCACACTTAAAAATTAGTTTTTTGTTTCACAACTGCAACAAACATAAATATTTCACAACATTCTTGAAGAAGCATTTATAGAAGGTGTTCTTGATCATAACTCACATTGTGTTTATTACTACCTTTGTGAGTAAATACCGTATATGACTTAAATAACGTTATATAAATTTATTTAAATAAAAATATTTAGTTTTTATGGTAGTCTTCAAGAATATTTTAATAAAATCAATTATAAATAGTTAAATAAGACTGGGCTTTCCGGGGATGTTCAAGAATAATTAACAATAAATTATTGGTTTTAACCTTTTTATATGCGTGAGAAACATTTATGAAGAAATAAAAGATAAAACGATTTTAACGATTGAGAGTATTGATTCTTAAACTTCAAGAAAGCACGGCATTACGATTCATGTATATACCGGACCAGAGATAAAGACAGACTGGACCCGAGTCAAATAAACTGTTTTGAAACATTCACGAGAAGTGCTTCATATATATCAAAGGGTAAAAATTTTAAAGAAGCGAACCTCAATACATTTTATCATGGGTCCAAATAGGCCTTTACAAGCAAGTTTGAAACAACTGGTTCAAAGCACAATTTAGAGTAATAGCCGAATTTACTCACAAACACGAAGACGAGTTGAGAGCCACTATGCAAGACCACTTTTATGATTAATGAATAAACGAGAAAATGATATCAGATATTAGTAATCTGTTTCAATTTTAATAAAAACACCTTTAAAATAAATTGATTGAAATTCAATTAGTTATGACTGAATATAAGACAATGCTGTGATAGCCGCAGACAAATAGCTTTGAAATAATTTTTTAAAACTACAAAAGTAAAGTAAAGATCGAAAAAATTAGCGCAGAAAACACTAATATTAAATTCAAAATTTCTATTCAAAGCATCAATTTTGAAAACTCATTTCCTATGTTAAGTAGTTGCAATCCTGTTGATCTGCCTCGGAGGCAAGTTTTTTTTTATAAACATGAATTGAAAATAATTACAGTTAATCAATTAAATATTAATGGAGATGATGTTGTATAAGAACAGAAATATACCTGTGTGATAACCTTTTGGAAGCTCTCCTAAATTTTCAACGTGTGAATTTAAGGGATAAAATTTCACATTTTTTTAAAATTTTGTTAAAATTGGGAAATAATTCCATATAATCGGGAAAACTGGATATATCAACAAGTGTTTTTAAAATATAGAGAGACCTTTATGATAAAAAGCTTTTCGATCGACTCAGAGAAATTCGATGTAACGATAGTTGAATTTGCAGATAAAAAATTCGCTAACATTGTTATTAATTTAAAATAATTTAAATAAAATCTTAAACACGATCCTAGATATTGGGTCATATTAACCAAAATAACCATAAAATTCGGTTCTCGATTTGAGTAGCAACAGACCTTAGAATTTTATTACCGACCTACAGACCACAGTGAGCAAAGAGTTTTGTAGAGTTTAAAATGTATCATTACTACTCAAGGCTTGACAATCAAATTGGAAAACAGATTTTATTACTATAGACATTTGAAATCGAACATAGAACCATATCTAATAATAACAATTAAATAAATGTATATTACAATTTAAATTCAATAAGCTAAACCCTTTTACAAAAGGAGCGTTGATTAACGTACGAACTTTTCATCAGTTTATTAAAAAAATATATTTTTTAAAGATTATATTTATTGATTGTTTTTACTTGTCAATAGTTTATGGAAGAAAATTTAAATGTGGATTAAAAAAACAGTTAAATACCTTTTAAAATCATCATAGCATGACGACACAAAAGCTGTTAAATCTAAAAATTCGGATCATGATGATCTTGTTTTAAAAATTTCAGCAAGTGGAAAAATAAACCACAGAATGAACTTTCCGATTTGTTGCTATCAAATTTCAGCTTCCAGCAATAATATTGCAATTCACATATGAACCTGAGTTGTTCTCTGGACCTGGAATTCAGGGTTAACCAGTAACATAGACATTTATTAATCTAGACAATCAACAGGAATCAAACTATGTGCCATTTATTTTTACAAAGTCATAAAGTAAAAGTTGATTAAATAATAAACAACGATTAAACTTTTTGGTAAAAATTTCATAAACCACAATTCAGCTATTTTAAAAAAGCCGCCCTCTCTGATAATTCTAAAGATCTGCACATGCGTCAATGTATGAAACCATACAAACATTAAAATAAATAAATATGTGCATGTTTGAATATGATAAACAGACATTCATTATCTTTTGAAGTGAATATAACCGATGACCGCTTATATTCTAACTGTCATATCAAGTAGCGATGACCACTCATCGTGTTAGTTGAATATTCGAAATATTGAAATGAATTAAAAGTGAATTGCCTAATAAAACACACTAGTTTTGCTTATATATATGATAAACTCTTAAAATTAACCAATTATGGAATGAATGATATTATAAGAAACCATTTACCAAACTGCTGATTCTAGAATAACAATGTTTGAAAAAGTTCAAATTTATAATTAAAATATATATTAAGAAGAAAATATGATTCACAGTTTGACATTTTTCTTGAAATTTTATTTGAATAATTTGGCATATATAATACGTATCATAACACTAAATTGAAAACAGGGACAACAACAAAAAATTAATTCCATAATTGATTAGATATTGTAGTGGCCCAGCCGTCCCGGCTGTAGTTCTAACGTCTACCGATAGATGGCGCCACTAGTATACTGTTACGTCCTTTGTGAATAGCCCTTGGCTATCATCTTACTCATTGTAATGTCACGACACTTCTTTTCTTCTTCTTCTTCTGCTTCTTGGACCGGACGTGCCACTCCTCTCTCTTATCGGAGTTCCGTCTTAATCTCGGTCCAGATCTTGTATCGCTGTTGCTTATCAATAAACTGTTGTTATCAACCGAGCCGGACTCAGTCCACTACTACATTGGTGACCCTAGGCAAATGTGAACGCCAGCAAGTTTCAACAGGTCTCGTCACCTTGAAAAATGAAACTAATACGACGATTACGATTTTATTTTTGTGTCTTCGACATGAAGAAATCTGAGCAACATGAACGACATTGACGCTTTCAGTTACATCGGTGAAAACAGTTTAGGGAGATGATGATGTAATAAACTCAGTAACATAGCTGTAAGATAAAAATTAAAAGAATGATTTATGACCCAAATTGTGAAATAAACATTATAACAAACTTAGAATATCTAGTTTAATTTCTAAATTCGCTTAAACTTTGGATATAGAAAAATCATTTCCTCTGTCCCTCGTGGTAGCTCAGATAGCTTCAACTTCTGAGAATTATGCTCGAGAAACAAATCGACCCAACCATGTGGCGCCTTTTCTGACAATCAATATGACCAGCACTACTATCTGTGAATAAAAATCTAATGATTAATAATTGTTTAAAACACATGAGCACATTTATAAAGAGAGACCTTTATTAAAGAAAGACCAGGGATCAAAGTTAAATTTGTTTAATAAAATTATACATTTAAAAGATTATACCTCAATAACATTTTAATCAAACAAACCACACATGTTTATATAAAAAACAATTATAATTTTTGAACAAAAAATAACTATTAGTTTGATTAAAATTTACCCTTTACATATCGAGGCGATGTAATCTCGTAGCAAACACTCTACACGTATTAAATGAACCCAAACATTTAATCCGGTTAGAAATAGTGTCGATAAGGAATAATTCCAATGCGAGTAAAAATTAACGACAACACAATCCAAGTTTTTTGGTCCAGCAGAAACGTCAGCTGTTTGAAAATGCAACAGCACTGGTCTATATGAGAAATGACTATTATAAAACATACTAAACATTTTAAAATAAAAATCGATTTATATTTCAAGAATAAGAACTTAACATGTAAGTTTATAAAAATAATAAAAAACCTTTTATAAAAACAAAGTAAAGATCAGAGAAACGAGCTAAAAAGGACACGAAATTGTAAGTGAAAATTCAAAATTTTATAAAAACAATTCAAAAATTTATGATTATTTTGTCGATTTACTACTAGATGCACTTAAAGTTTGTAATTAAAAAACTTTTTATAAATGGATATAATTAGACGCACAAAACGCCATCTTTCACTTGAAATTACTACAAAACTCGAGCAATCCCAAAGATTTGAACTATCGTCTGTACATGAAGTCAATGTTGACATAAAAATCAATAGCAGTAGTATTCACCGCAACACATGCAGTTCAATAAAAGATTTTTTATTGATATAAATAGTTGTAGATCTTTATTCAAGAATTAGACAGCTATCAAAATTAAAACCCTTTAGAATAATTCGGAAAGGTGCAAGATAAACTTTTTTTTAAACTCTCACATGTTACCCGATTGGGAGATCCGAACAAACAAAACGATTTTGCAACAGTCGATTGACAATAGTAACCTTGTCACAAATTACGAACATAAACACAAATTAACTAGTAAGGTTAAACAGCAAGGCAAGATAACGTTGGAGTTTAATTATTTACAACAAATTAAAATTTAACAACAACTCTATGCTTTTTGTACACAGCAGTTTTGAGACATTGCAATGCTTAGCATGCAGATCAATATCCGTTACTCTCACTACTGTAAATGGTTTGCATGCCATCACATGAGCATTGTATATAAGATAGTGTTACCTTTATTAAGAAAGCAGGAGTAAATCATTCAAAATGAATAAGTGTGAATTAACCAGACAAAACAAACAATTGATAAAAATCAGACTGCTTTAAAAAATTTCAACATTTTATTTTATATGCATATTTTAAAATTAACACCGATAATATATAAATGGAAAATTCATTAAATTAAAGAAATAAATCCTATTAAACCGCATGTATTTGTTTCGTATTTTTGACATACGTGTACATGATGGAACTAGAAAACTTATTTTAAAATAAATCTCTTAAAAATTATTTCAACAAAATTTAATTTTAAAAAACTATAAGCATATTGGAGAATCAGAAAAATCGTGTATGAGTGGAGGTGTAAAAAACGAGAAGTCTTATTTTTTTAATTCGAATGGGGTAACCAACAAGAACCAGAATAAATAGTGACACGAGTATTATACTATAGCATAAAGGTGTCTATAGACTCAATTTTAAATTTTTAGTTAAACATTAAAATCATACATTATGGTAATAAAAAACGTTTACTATAGAAGTTGAAAATGAATTTTCTCAATTTTGATGGCAATATTTAATTGATTGTTTAAAGTTGATGTTCGAAAATGCATCGAATGAAGGCATGAATTGATCTTAATTACAAAGTAATATGTTTATTTTACCTTTTAAGTATAATAAATTTTTCAATTTTATGTAAAAACAAAAAATTTAATTTACTTAAAAATCACATTTCAAATCGCATGGTACATCACTTTGAAGTGCAGTCGTATTGTATTGATGTGTATGATCCACTGTAGTGTTTGTCAGTTGTGTATCTGAGAAAAAGCGAGAAACTGCGTGTGAGAGATAGTGTTTTTTCTTGATTACCTTTTTGAAAATCTCTCTGGAAGAGAACCCGTTTAAAAAAATAAGTACATTTTTTGTAATATTAAAGAAACCTTTTGAAAAATTTCTTGGTAAAAAAAGCCAAATATTGTCCAAAATTGTTATTTAAAATGTTATTATAAATCTTTGGTGATCATTAACATTTGCACATTCATCAGTACATAAAAAAGTAGTAACAAATAGTTTAAACATGTGCACTTTAATATTGAGCCGTTCAGAGGCCAAAGTGACTAAGTCCATTTTTGAGATTTTTGAGATTATGTTGAAAATGTGTTTGATTATTGATAATCTCTTCGTCAATAACTCGTAAGACTAAATATTTTGATATTTTATACAAAATAACAATATTATAATATAATGATAATTCGTTTTGGTTTCTGAAAATTTTTTTGACTTTTTCAGAAGCCAATCTAACTAAGTCCACATGTTTGCACACTGTACAGCATGTGCTGAATTATTGTAATATAATCAGTCAGTCTTTATTCGGCGATTACTTTCTTTTTAAAGATTGTTTTTTTTATATTTCACAGAATTAATTTCTAGAAATCAAAATTTGTAAATATTTCTTGGATAGTATCATGTCTAGTTAAACTCGACATAATTGAAAAAATTGTAATGAACACTAACTTGAACATTGAGACTGTGCTAATGACATCAATTATCGTGTTCTGAGCGGTTTTAGTTTATTCAGAGCAACCTTAATATTCCACATAAACAGTCAAAAAGTTGTATCACAATGCTCAAATAAAAGCTGATTTAAACAACAATCAAAGTTGAAAAGTACAAGTACAACCAATTTGTTCACTTTCCATAACTTTCAGAGGCCAAAGTGACTAAGTCCTGAGAATATTCAATTTTAATGCAATAAAATAAAAAAAATGGTTATAAACTTTGATTTATTTACTCAATCTTGGTAATATAATTCATAATGAATAATTCTAATCAATAAAATCATATTTATAATAGTCAAAATTTAAAATTAAAGGTTTAAAACTGTTTTTCAAACTTTATCGTTTTACTCGAAAAGTTTAATTGTGGACTTAGTCACTTTGGCCTCTGAACGGCTCATATTGAGAGACCATTGTAGTTAAAGAGAATGTCACATTCATATCAAAACAAAATATTCACAAAAAGAATTTAATAAAATTTTAATTTTAGTTTGTATTTAGAATGAGAATACCTTTTATTCTATTGTTTTCAAAACAAATTTTGAGTGCAAATCTTCATATCAATTGATTGAGAAAAGAAATAAAAATTCTTACTACATTAAACAAGACAGGTAATTAGTTTAACAATACTATAAAGCCTAGTGTTCAAGCACAGCAGCATAGATATGAGATAACCTTTGGAAAACATGAAAAGTTTATTGGTTGTAAAGATTGGAGGAGGAAATGTTGTGTCAGAGCAACGACGCCTTGCTTCTCTGACCTCATCAATCTGTGCACGAAACTGCAATAAATAATAGAAGTATAAACATGCATATTTTTAGTTACAATAAATGTAACAACTCACAATATATGTGTATGAAACCATTAAAATAATTGAAAACATACATTTATAAATCATAAAATTGTAAAAAAGAAATACAACGGAAAAGATAATTCAACAGTTAATACATATCACGTGTGTTCTGGCTGGCTACTGGACAGTTGTTTAGGCAAAGGTTTTTAAAAGAAACTTCGAACAAACTTATATCAAAGTTACTTAGCTAACTAGTAAAATATTTAAGATTTTTTATATTAATTTTCATCAAACATTAATTTAAAAACTAACTTTTGAAAAACCTAGCTGATTGATCTTATAAATTTGATGAAGAATAATAAATTTTTCAATCAATTTTATGTGAAAACAAAAATTTAATTTATTCAAAAATCACTTTTCAAACCGCATTACTTTACTTTGAGGTGCAGTGGTAGTGTAAGTCTTCTGTGAATGATCCACTGTAGTGTGTGTCTTTGTAGATGAGAAACAGAGAGAAACAGCGTGTTCGTCTGCCCTGTGACTGGTCTCTGATTGCTTTGGGCAAATAAAAATCCATGATAATGACCAGAAAAACAATACTGTGATAAGCACAGCAACATAAAAGACAACCTTTTGAAAACAAACCATTAAAATAAACTGATAAAGAAGGATAATGAAAATTTTAAATTAAGAATGGTTGTAAATATGTAAATATTTTTAAGGCCCAATTTGTGATTCATTTAAACTTTCAGCATTAAAATCTGAATGTATCCCGAAAAACATATTCCGCAAACTATACAACTATAGTAAACAATTATTTTATGAATCACTTTTCACGGTTACATTGACAAAACGATACTGTAGAATGGATGCTCAAATACCATATGGGCTAATTTTGATGGCGATTTGTACCTTTTGTAAAAATCCGGTAAAGCATTACTCATAACAGATAGTATACTGAAATGCTGGAAATAATTTTTTTATCTGAATATAATTTTATAAAATAACCTTTATTTATCAACTAATATAAAAATATGAAACATTTTATAAATAAATGATATAAAATGCCAATAGGATGCACAAACAAAATTTATTGATACTAAACTGTAAAGTGTTGATTTAAAAAAATAGTGAGAACTTTTTACATTAATCATGTTGATTTGCAAGAAATAATAAAATTAACCATTTATTAAAAAATTATAAATGCAAAAAAGAAGAGAGAATGTTTAACTGAGCGACCAATATTGGTGTTCTTTTCATATGGCTATTGTGAGGCTTTCACCACGACAAATAGACACACAAGCAGTTCATTAAAAGTACTTTAATTAGTATAAATAGTTGTAAATCTTTATGCAATTATTTGATAATTAAAAGAAATTAAAACCATTTGAATAGTTCAGCAAACTAGTTCGTATCACTGTCCGTGACTCTCACTACCACAAGTTGCAGACACAAACAGATTAGTTTGCAAGTAGCCCAAATTATTAACCAAGAGTACAAAATTTTTATTCAATTTGATATTTATAATAATAATTAAACCTTTTGTATGGCTACTATACAACCTTAAATAAATTAATGTAATTATAAAATAAATTTAAACCGGATTGACGTTGGTTCTAAGATTTGAAGCTTTAAAGGGTTCATTTAGGATAAGTAGTTGAAATTTTTTTTTATATTGGAGGTTATCGAAACAGACCAAGCACGTATAGTATAAATTTTTTACGTATATATAGAGACATAACTTCTAGATTTGCTTAAACATTGGATAAAAAATAGGGGTTTCAGTCCCTTGTGTCTCACTCACATTTCTTCCTGCTTCGAGAATATTAATACCATCTGTTTCCCCCAGCTTAACTTCTTGTAAAATGACGACTATCTGCTACATTACATGAAACTGTAAAAATTACTTACGAAAACCACAAACGTTTATATTAAATTAAATTATATCGTTACCATTATTATAGCAGATAATTTATACTATTTACAATGTAATACATACAGTGTGATCAATAAGTAACCTTAACTCTTGGTCGAAAATTATGGAAAAACCGAATGTTGCCGATTATTTTTTCGATAGTTGTTTTTAGATTGCTTACACTTGTAATGAACTATGGTATCGAGTTTCGAATTCCTGACACGAACACTAAAGGGTTTTAATGATATACAAAATACTAGTTGAACCACTCAAGATTTTGAGTCATCAATATTTTATGATGTTATTATTTTAAAAATTTTCTAAATGTTTTTGATTGAATTAATTTATAAAATTTTCTAAAATTTTGTTTTTGGAGAATATGCATAATTATCCAATTACAATCACTAATATGTTTCAATGGGAACAATTATTCATAAATAATTTTATTTATTTTTCAAAAAATTATTTTTATATATTAATATTTTAGCCTCAAAAATGTTTATATATAAGTTTTAAATTTAGTTTCGAATAAATCTGAATTAAATCTATTATTTTGCAACAAAAATATAATTTTTAAAAATAATATATTCTCCATATATTATCAAAGTATTGATGACGTCAAAAACTAGTATTTTGTGATATTATCGTAAACCCCTGGAGGTTATCAATGTAGTTCCAGGAATTCGAAACTCGATACCATAGTTCATTACAAGCAAGGATGCATCTCCAAAACAACTATCGAAAAAAATATCGGCAACATTCGGCGTGTTCATAATTTTCATCGACCAAGAGGTAGGTTACTTATTGATCCACTCTGTACTCTAACATATTCTATAAATTTTCAATCAAACTGAACTTGTCGCTACGATTAACAATTATCGATTACCGATTATCAAACTGAATAAAATTTTTGTATAAAAAGAAAATATTCAACTGAGCAACAGGGCTCGTTTCTATATCCAAGTTAACCTTTCATTTAGAGTTACGCAAAAATAGTCACAAACTCACAATAAACTTAGGAATACAAAAATATCTATATCGTCCAAACTTCTTGATTTGCCTAAACTTTGGCTTTTAAAAGTCTGATATTTTTTTCACCACTCACATTCTCACATTACTGACACCTCCGACAGTATTAGATTAGCCGCAAATCCATCTGTTGCGTCCTAACTGAAAATGTCAACAATCTGAAAAACTGTATGTGTATGAAACCATTAAAATAGTTGTCAATAAGTGAATGATGTAAACATACATTTATAAATCATATAACTACCACGGAAACGATAAATCAACAATTAATACATATCACATGTGTTCTGGCAGGCTACTGGACAAGTTATTTAGGCAAACGGAAAGAAAAAGGAAACATAAAAAAGCTGATATCGAAGTTTCTTAACTCTCTAGTGAAATATCTCAGATTGTCTTAATTAGTTTTCATAATTGAATAATAATGAATTAACATAATAACAATAAATTGAAACCATTTAAATGCTAACACTTGAAGAATTCAAAGTTTATTTTCAAAAATATAAAAGTTTTCTTAAATAATTCAAATAAAAAAGTTTTATTGGTAAAAATTAGAATAATTTTTCCTGTGCATGAGAGCGGTGGTTTCCTCTGGGTTCACCCGGTTTCTCTACCAAAAAGATGGCTGAACACCTACAGACAAGGGGAGAGGACTCGCCCTCTGCGGTGCCTCTGGCTCCTGTTATAATCAAGGCGGAACTAGCCGAAATCAAGACAAACGTCATGCTCTCACACAACACGTTTGCTGAGTGTGTTAAAAGTGTGCCCACAATAAAACCACCAAAGCCAAGCTTGGAACTATCCACCACCGAATTCAAAGTGACAGACAAATCACTGTCTTATAATGACATTCGTTCTAGAAACGTCTTTACCACCATCAAAGAAAAGGACATTGGCTTACTTGGTCTCGCGTTCATGGAAGCAACCAAAACAGGGTGCATCCTCTACTTCAACACGCCTCTTAACGCCACGGCAGCCGCATTCAACATAAACAATTTTCCAGAATTCAATGGAAAATTGGAAGCTAAAATACCAAAGCCAAGTCTTTCCACCATCTTGCTCAAAATCTGTCCATCACCATTGTAGGACTAGAAGAGGGAATAATAAAATAAATCCAAATTGCCAAAACGAGCGATCTCATTGCAATGCGAGCATAAATGAATATTTGACAATTGGGTTTGTTCGTATATATGTTAGCGGCAAACCGAAGAACTCGTAACTTCGCGAATTGCCGAAAATTTGTCTCGGCACACCGCGAAGTAGCGGACAAATGATTAACTATTCAGTTTGCCTAGTGAGATCGCAAAGTGACTAGTCAGTTCCCAAAGTCGCGGAGTACTCTTCGGCAAATTAAAGATCTACAGTTAATTTATTATATTATTGACAATAAATGAGTAAAAATATATCAAGAATGCTTATTTTTACAATCGAAACTATTATGACAAGTGTTCGCTTCATAACCATGTAAATTTTGTCAAGGATACTCTGTTTGGTTCCAATTCGATAGAGGTCAATTTCAGAATTGTTTTCCATGACAACGACCAGAAAGTTGTTAGAGTCTGCTTTACCTTTGTCCACATACGGAATCCGAAATCCTGTTAACATTTTGGACATTTGGACTCATTTATTATCATAAATAGAACAAATTAGCTGAAGATTTTAACTTTGCCGAAAAGCTATCCGCAACTTTGCGAAGTGACTAGTCACTTCGTGATCCCACTAGGCAAACTGGAATAATCGTTTAAATGCCGTGACTTCGCGAATTGCCGAGACAAATTTTCGGCAATTCGCGAAGTTACGAGTTCTTCGGTTTGCCGCTGACATATACGCACAATTAATGCACGGGAGCGTAGCTTAGTACAATAGCATAGGAATTATAAGGGAAATATTACACGATAGCACTACTTTTAGCCAATGCTTTATAACCAACCCGGTTCGAATTGTCATTTTCCTCTGACCACATACAGTCAACTCTAAACAGACAGATTTATCTATCTCTTTATCTCTCACTCATTGTTTATTGACTTGTTTTGATTTTCTTCTCTGCAGTTGTTGTTGTTGATCAATGTTTCTGTATGTACAATTGAATTCTGCGGTATTGTAATGATCGTTACGAATGAGTGGTGGACGAATGAGAAAAAGACAGTAGTTGTAGGAAAATTCTCCCAAAAAAAAACAAAACAATGAAGAGAAATGTCACTTTGCTGAATGAATTTTCGGTGCAAATTCTACAAAACTTTTAATGAAAAAAGGCTTGGATAGTGCAGTCACAAATTATATGAATAAATAATGAAAAAATAATAATTTTGCTACAATAAAATATTTAATTATTAAATAATAAAAATTGTAATTTAATAATTAATAAACCTTTTTAACTACTCTTGAACGAAGTGGTGAATATCACATTTAATTCTAAATAAATAAAAACAATAATATTCGAAATATTTTAAGATTTTTTAATTACAACTAAATAAAATGCCATGCAGTGAAGAATTGGTTAGGGGATTTATGAACTTTAACAAAACCGAAGAATGCCTCGACTTCTAATAAGGGGACAAGACGCGTGTCCATTGTCCAATTAACATAAATTATCTTGATGAACACTAAATATTATATTTAATTTAAATAATAATTCTATTTTTTATTTATTTATCAAAAACTTATCAAAAATATTAAAAAATAAAATAAAATGTAAAGCAGCGAAGCAGTTTGGTTAGGGAGATAAAGACCTTTGACAATTGCTTGGAGATGAATGACTTTGCAAAATAGAAGTCACGTGTCCAATTCCAAATTAACTAAACTGTCGAAAATTGCTAAATAATAAAGATTACCAAATCCTCTTAAATTGACTTTTTGTTACGCAGTGAAAATTTATTTTCATTAAGTAACCATTTAATTTTATAGACGAAAAAAAGAAACTAGCAAATAAGGAAGCCATAATTGGCATCATTAAATTGATGGTTCAAATTAAATGTCAGAGCGAGAGTCTGAGGACGGAAAATAGACCTTTTAATATTTAGGAAGAACTTAGAGACATTAAAATTTATTTTTAGTATCAAATTTTAGTCCCCGGAACGAATCGACTGCTGTCAAGTCTGTCCAGTCGTGGATGTGTGTCCACATCGTTATCGTCATTGGTCCATCTCTCTCGTACCGTGTGGTTGTCCAGAACGTGACCAGAATCTTCCCACACACTCGTCCCCCTCCCCACGCACCTCAATTTAACGTTAAACGATTTTGTTTTTTCTTATTGTTCAGGGCTAAATGGTTCCATTTGCACATTCATTCACACATGTGAGCAAACACAAAACAGTGAGAGGAACAGTACTGACTGGCAGTTGACATTTGCGTCTTTATTCCTTTTTACCCACACACAAAAGTCCCAAAGTGACACATTGCGTAATGTGTGTCCTGTCCTGTCCTGTCTATTTCGATTCTATTGGGTCATCATTTCCCTGTTCACGGAGCGAGTTCATTTATTAATATTTATTTGCTCTCACACTTTTACTCGAATACAATAAAAGTAGAAGAAGATGTGTTCAGTTGGAATTCATCGTCGTAATATATAATAAGAATAATATTATTTATATTAATTAACGAGCAACACACATAGAAAAGTGTGTGATGACAGTTCGCTTGTTGCCAAGTTTCTCGGGGTGTTAGGAACAAAAGAATAATATTAAAGGAATGACCGATCCCGGGCAGGGAATAAATCATGCTGAATCGCATTATTATTGCTAGACTTTATTATTACGGGAACTGGTAGACAAGTTTGACACGAGTCAAAAGACAATCAATTCAATTATATTAGATTGGATGGGAATGAGAATGAGAAAGAAAGAGACACACGAAAAGTTGATTGGATGAAAACACAATTGCAAATGTCGTTAGAATACCAAAAAAATATTCTTAATTAAACTCAGTAAAAATTGAAAATAAAATAAAATAAATTGATTTTAGAAATATAAATAAACCTTTATCATGTACGTGTGTTACTACCAGCTAATATTTTCTAAAAAATTAATCCTCCCTATTTTATTAATTCAAAATCAAAATCAACTTCCGAAAACAACTTTCGTGTACACACAAATGTCCAGGCTTTTCAACATTCGACCAGAACACTTTTTTCCACTCGTTTAAATTGTCAAATTTTCCTCTTGTATTTGAATTATAACAATTTTCCACACTCATTAATTTCGAGAGGGTCGAGAGTGTAAAAAGGAATTTAACTGTAGAGTGAATTTATAATTAAATTTTAAATTTATAATATTTATGATATACGGGGAGTCTGTTATTAAATTGGATTGAAATTTGATTAATAATATGATTTTGTATGAAAATTTTGAATCTTTTTTGTAAAATTTTAACCTATTCGAAACCGACTACAATACAACCATCGAAAATACTAAATTTATTAAAAATAAAAACCTCAAAACTAATCCAACTGTACCACCCAGTAATCAAGACCTCCAAGTACAGAAATCCGTGCACTCGACCTCTCTCCAATCTTTTACTAATTCATAAATACATTTTCCACATGTGTCGAAATTGAAATTTCAAATTAATCTGCACACAGATTCAAACCTCTTTCGAGCACACAAACCGTGGAATAATCTAGTAATTAAAAATATATTTGAAATTAAACTTCTGGAAAATAAACAGAATTTCTAAATCAAAACCAAGAGAGAATGAACACACATGAACTCAAACTTTACAATTTATAATTTAATTTAAAGGAAAATTTTGGTTTAATTAAAAAATGTTTATAAGTAAAACTCGAAACTAAAACATGAAACGAAACTCAAATTCATAATTAACACAGAAAAGGTTTAATGATTTTCTTCTTCTTGTTCTTCTGTTTCTCCGGCAAAAAGATTTATTATTAGTCAAGCTGCCACTTGTGTTTCATGTCTGCGCGCTTATAATTGATGCGATTTACATAGTAACTGCATTTGTGAACATACACTAACTAGCATTAATGAGCGTAATAGAATATTAATACATTGTCAAAGTTAGAAAAAAATTTCAGTACCAAAGAATATTCTTATCCTTTTACCATAAATTTTTTATTTTGTTACCTTCTGAAAGCCGATAGTACAAGAAAAGGAATATCAATAATAACACTAATGAATTCTAATGAATTTCAGTTTTCGTTATTATGCTTGGTATTATGAATAATTTGAATGCATTAACAGAAGACCTCATATGAAAAATAAGAAATAGATAGTAGCATTGTGCTATTAACGATTGAAAAGTGTGACGAGAGAAAAAGGCTAATTAGAAGAAAAGTGCGCGAGCCCGCGTCATATTAGCACTCGACAATTTGATTTATATTTATTTGCTGTCGAAGATAGTAGAAGTGTTGTATATGATAGGGCCCTTTGAATGGGCTGTTCATAAAGTTTGTTTAAGTTTACCTTTGATTTGGCGGATCGTCTTACAAGACAATTTATTGAACAAATAAGTAAACTCGTAAACTCCTTGTACACAAATAAATTTGGTTCCAGATTAGCTTAATTGGTGGTGAAAAGAAAGAGAAAATTTCCAATAGTAAATCATGTAAATGTTGGAACATTGCCTAAAGGTAAATGATGATTATTTTCATTATTTAAATTGATTTAAATATTTAATAATATATACACAGTTGCACTAGAATACGAAAACATGCACAAAGTCATTGAACGCGAAATGTTATTGTTGTTAAATTTAGACTTGTCATATGATGCTGAAAAAGCAGCAGAAGTTTTATCCTGATTAAAAAATTCATCTTAATGATGATGAAATTTGAGATTTTGAACTTTTTAGAACAGCGATCAGAATCTCTCTAATTAGTAATTAAAGTGATTAAATTTAATTAATTAATTAAAGTAGTAATTAAAGTGATACTACTAAATAGTTCACAAAAATTTCTAAATTTTAATTTTTAATTCATTTTGAATGTGGAGACTTGTGATTTTTAAATTTTTTAAACCTTTTTGAAAGATATGCGGGATACCTGGTTAACTAATTATGTGGATTTAAACTTCAAATAAATCTTTACTAAAATTATAATGAATTTATTAAAATTAGGAAATATTTATCAAAAAATAAAAATATTTTATTTGTAAACCAGTCAAAAAAGCATACCTCAATACCTCACACTTTATTTAGATTAATTCTAAAATGATAATATCAATCAAAACTATGCCTAATAAGAGAAAAAATAAAAAATATCAAACTCATATAAATAAACATAATAAAAAATACAACAAAACTGGTACAAAGTGATTGAGAAAAAGTTATTCACATTCAGTTGTTCATAAAATAAACCATTTCTAAACTCGTTCAGTTACAAACAACCTAAAATGTGTGGTTTTACCGTTAAATTCGCTCTAGATGGAAACCAATAAATTATTAAGAAAAATAATAATATTTAATAAAAATAATTTTCGTGCTATTATTATAATAATTTTCTTCAACTACGCTCAGACAACAGAATTAGTCCTCAAAAAGAAAATTTCACCAGTCTATATGAGGTTAAGTCGATCGAACTGAAGCTCTGTTTTCCGCAAACATCAGCACTTTATTATTCCTTTCTTTAATCATTTTCTATCATTTTCTATCTCTTCTTATCTATACTTCCTGTCTAGTTCACTAATTCCTCCGCAACTCTACACACTACGCATTGTCTTATTATTATGTCCTTAATTAAGTGTGTGCAGAGTGAATGGTATTACTATTTCTAGAGAGCATCATTATGTGGTC
Source organism: Rhizoglyphus robini (assembly GCA_023373905.1). NCBI lineage: Eukaryota > Metazoa > Arthropoda > Arachnida > Sarcoptiformes > Acaridae > Rhizoglyphus > Rhizoglyphus robini. Next base: position 816,662 of record JAKIJQ010000090.1, on the reverse strand, counting down.
ATTGTTATTAGGGGCCATTGCAATTATTTTTTTTCTGGTAAACCTTTTTCTTTGCTTACATGCGAGAAAATGAGGTAGTAATCGAATTAGAAACATGTTTTGAAGTAGTTTCGTAAAAAATAGGCGGTTAATTAGGATAAGATTTTTTTGTTTTGAATGTTTTGAATGAATAATAAATGCATAACGATAGTGATAATTGAACAATCAATTCAAAGGAACGTTTAATTGTGGATGACCTTTTTTAAATCCTCCTATCGACCTACCTAATTTTGTTTTTAAATGATATTATATACGAATCTATTGGGATTTTAAAAATAAAATGTTGAAGTTTTTAAATAAGACATTTTTTACGTAAACATAAACATTTGCTGACGGGAATTCCTAAACGGAAATTGAAATTTGTCATTTTGACCTTTTTCTAAACTACAATCAGTACATCCATAACTTTCACACAAACATGATTTAATAAAATAAAAAAAAATAAGAAATGTAAAATACTTACCAAACGGTTGTTCATTATTTGCGGGCTGTATCGACCCGCCAGCCGTATCCAAATCATGATTAGCGTTATTATCCTGTAACGCATGATTTGACACGGTGATTTCGTCAATTTGTCTCTTGATCGCATTTGATCGATTGTGTTGACTTTGGGTGCTGCTACTTGCACTAGTAGATGTGCTTGATGATGAGGATAACGATGAAGATGATAAGATAGATACGTTGTGCGTGCTGGATAGAACATCCAATTGGTGTGCCGATGATGATGATGAGTGGCTGCCTAACTCACTGGCAAACACAGAAGACGAAGATGATTGTGCCAACAAGATTGATAACAATAAAAGATGAGATAACATCACGACAATGCACTGAAACATCACAGAAGTAGTGGAGGAGAAGAAGGAGAAGGAATGATGCGAAGGAAAGTGATTTGAACGATGAGTTGCGGTTAAGTGTTTGGATGAGCGATGCGTTGATGTTGAAGTGGAATTGCTGTTGAATGTTGGTGTAGACATTTTAGTGGTGAATAATAAATAATTTAACGGTAATTTAGATGATAAATTAAGCAACGCATAATTAAATGTACAAATTAACGCACGTTAACAAAAGCTAATCCTTTCTCCCTGATGATCATTGTGCTGTACTGAACCAGAACGAAACGAGGCTTTTTTGAAAGACAAAAAGAAAATTAATACAAAATTGCCTCAAGTCAAACACTTTTTTGTTGATGTCAGAATAGCTCCCTCACTGAGTCACTGTCAAGTTCAACTGACCAATCACTTATGTGTAACCAGTCACCAGTCACATGTCACTGTCTACATAGTGGTCATCTCATACTGCATCAATGTGTATAAAAGCCCGGTGTGGTGATGCCTGTCGTTGCAGTTTGCCTCGTGAGTTCTCTTGTTATGTTTTACTAACATACTAAGTGCTTCTTCCTCTTTGCTTAGACTTTGTGTCTCTCGTTCTCTCTCTCTCTGCCGAAGCAATCTTTCTCAACTTTGTGGATCGTCATCAAGACTCTCTGGCCTCTTTGGATCTCTTTCTCTTCTTTTATCTGAATGCCGAGTTGCTTCATTGTGTGTTATTTTATCCCAATAAATCGCTTTTAACCAACAGTTGATTCGATAACAAAAATAAACAAACAAAATCACTTTTGATTTCACTAACAAAATAGCTCCATTCAAAAAACACTGTACTGTTGACTCTGTGTGTTGAAACGTTATTGTTAGTTTGTTTGAATTAGAAATTAACGAGCATAAAAACGAATAAAGACACGCATGCACAAAAGTTTAATTGAATTAAACAAATTAAATTAAAACCATTTTCAAAGCTGATAGAAAAAGTAAATTAATTCCAGGAATTTGAATGAATTTTAAAAGAATTTTAAATTTTATAGATTAAATAATTTTGCAATTACGTTGAACTTATTTTCGTGTGAAAAGCAGAAAAAAGAAAGTCAAAATTAAATTTCTGTGTTCACAAATGATGTTTGCAGAAATAATTTCACTTTTTCAAAAAGTATTTTTTGAAAACTTTTTTAACAAGATAACGAAGGAGAAGAAAAGAGTGACATGTTTTTTAGTCATCATGAATTTTTTAAGATCAACAATTTAAAAATTTAAATACAATTTTACAAATAATAACTAGATTCTACTGCGAGCAGTATAGCAGAAAGATAATTTTGATTTTATTTAACAAATTGATTTTTTTAGTCTGCTAAATTAATAAATTACGCTTCTGAGGTTAAAAAAGCACTTAAGTAAATTGTTAATTAGACAAAAATTAAAACATTCTTAAAATTTATATTCGTAAATAACACCACCTAGTAATGAGACTGAAATCCGAATAACTAAACTTTTTAATAAGCATTATTATTCCAAAGGTGTTATCGGAAGTGAGTAAAGCACCGTATAGTGACCAAAGCATTATAAAATTTGATTTTATATTTAAAAAACCTTTAAGTTTAATCTCACGATTGAGGATACAAATTGTAACAAAACTAAACAATAAACTGAGCAAACCTGGTTGATAAACTTCTGGATTCATTTAAACTTGGGATTTAGAAAAATCATTTCCTTTGCCTCTCGTGGTTTTTCAAATCGCTTCAACTTCTGATAATTTTGCATCATCAAAAACATGGTGGGATTCTCTCTGAAAATCTATAAGACCAGAACCACTGTCTGTAAATAAAACCACAATAACAGATAATAAAAGTTCAAAACATGAACACATTTTTTAGTAAAGAGACTTTTATTATTCATCAAAGTATCAGAGCTATTACAAAACATTAATTATTGGCAAAAGCATTAATACTTAAAAAGGGTTAAACAAAATTCAATTTTATATTTGGATATAACATTTAATAAAATACCTTTTGTCAATGAAAAGAACAAAGTTAAAGGGTATGGGTGCGCTTTGATATGCGTGAACATGATTAATCTAGAAACCACATTTAAACAAATAAAGTTTTCTTTAATTATTTAAATAAAATTACCTTTAATAAAATTCATCTTTTCAAAGACATTAAAACGAGCTGAGAGCCAAAATATTTTGCAAGAACACTTTGAAGGTTAAAGAATAAATGAGTAAATAAAATCGAAAATAAGTAATAAATAAATAATTTTAAATTAAATGACTAATATTTAAAGAATTATGATCAAAGATTGGACAATGCTGTGATAACCACAGAAAAATAGCTCTGAAATGATGATGTTGTATAAGAACAAAAATATAGTTGTGTGATAACCTTTTAGAAAGACACTCATGTTATAATGATAATATGACAATAAATAGACGTAAAGGATAAAATTGTAAATGAATGAGTTAAATTCTAAATTGTAATTAATAAACTTGAAATATATGTGTTTCGTAACTTCTATATTCTTCCAAACCCTGAGATCACAAAAAGATTGATAGTACTTTCACTTGTGTTTGTTCACATGGATGCCATTTTTTAGAGATTTTTAATATGAAAAACAAGAATTCCGTATAAAAACAATCGGGAAACTGGATATCAACATGTGATATTTTAAAATATACAAGAAAGACCATTATGATGTAACAGTAGAGAAACTCAGGAGAAAATCTGTTGAGAGATAAAAAAATGTCAATTTTGCTATTAATTTGAGATAGTTTTAATAAATTTTTAAACACGATCCTATCTATTGGGTCATATCACGACAACTAGAATAACCGTAAAATTCATTTATCGTCGCATGAGTCATATGAGTCGTAACAGACTTTCGAATTTAAAACCCGATCCATCCGCAGTAATCAAAGACTGTTGAAGATTGCTCAACCCTGGACTATCCAATTAAAAATAAGATTGTCTGGCAAGCCAGGCAAAGTGCGAGACTCTTAAAAAATAGAAACTTGAACTATCAACTTAGAAACTTTTAAAACGACTTTATTTGATCCATTTGGATCACTAAAGAGGTGTATTGGGACCAATATTTTTATTTAAAATGTGCAACACATTTATTCATCATTTTCAACATAGTGACCACAAAAAATCTTTTTAAAAACTTGGCGCTGCCAAAATTGGGCGTCATGATCCATGGCGCCCAGTTTTGGTATGACTATTCGATTACATATACTCCCTAGTGTATGTAGCCCAAATTTGGTAATTTTAGTGTCTACGGTTCTCTCAGAATACATTTGTCCCCAGAATGGGCGTCATGATCCATGGCGCCCAGTTTTGGTATGACTAGTCGATTACATATACTCCCTAGTGTATGTAGCCCAAATTTGGTAATTTTAGGGTCTACGGTTCTCTCAGAATATGGACAAAGGTTTACAGACAGACAGACAGACGGACAGACACGATGGCAATAGCATAAGCTTACGACTCTAAAAGAGTCTCGCTAAAAAGAGAAATACGTAAAAACGAGAATATATTATTCTAGACAAATGATTGCATTCATACATTGCGCCATATCTGTTGCTATATAACAAATTAATTAATTTTATTGCATTTAGATTTAAAAAAATAAAACCTTTTATAAACGCGATACTTGTAAACTCCTAAATACTCCGCCAGTTTTTCAAAAATTGAATTTGCCAAGTCAATATTTATTGATTGTAAAACCAGATAATTGTTCATTCAAGAATGTTAAATGTTGATTTTACAGATTGAAGTTTGCAAACCTCTAAATTCGGTTTCAAATAATCTCGATTGAAGAACTTTAGAGAGTGGAAATGTGTTTATACAAAACGAACAGGGTTAGAGGTTAATAAAGCAACTAAAATATCACTATATACTAATATCACAAGGCTCGTAAGGGTACATGCCCATCAATACAGTAGAAGGTAAAAGAAGGAGGAAACAATTTCATCGCCCCACAGCGCAGTGGAAGTTAAAAAAGGGACGTAACATATTGATCGGATGTTAGTGCAGTGGAAGGCAAAAGTGGGACGTAGCTTTTCAACTTTAGTGCTGTGAAAGGCAAAGGCACTCGCTCACTCACAACACTTAAGGCAATACTCTTCTGAATACGCCAGTGAATTCACTCGACTGCACGGCATGCTTTGTTTACATATGTCAGCTGTTGCCGCTCTAGCTCTATTGCATCTCGTTCACGAGTAATCTTGATTATTTTTGCTTTTTCCGATGTTGGCTTTGTGTCAGGTGTCAACCAAAACAATCACAAACGAGTTAAGTCAGTCAAATTTTCATCTAAATTAGCGGCAAGTCCATTTACTGGCTGTCTTTATTGCGATCACCATCATCATCCCAACAAGTTGTTTTCGTCTGTAAATGGCTAACAAAGCTGGATTATTTCCTTATGTTTACACAAATGCAACATCGTGATTTCAAGAATTTTTTTTGTGAGAGTTTACTGAAAGTAGAAATTCGATTGTGTGTTGTGTTTTGGGCTTATGAAGCATTATCCGTGTATTGGTTACTCAAGATTAACTCAACTTACCGAACCACTCAACTGATTTGCCTCATCAAACATGATCACTATGTGGTCCACTAGATTCACTGTCTGCTACTTTTGTAAGGCTTGTGTTGATACGACCTTCAATATGTTTATGTTTTGACACCGAAACCAAGTATCAACTAAATGACCAAGAACGAGTACTACAAGAGCCTGAATAGTTTCGTTGTATCGAAGTATTTTCCTCGTCAATTTTCAAAATGAATTATTTCTACTTTGTTGTGGTGAGCATCTTTTACTAAATCTGAAATAGACCTGTTTTACCTCTATGTTTTTTTTCTAGAGATTTATTATTTATTATTAAAGCGAAATGGTTGGTTGACACCAATTCGGAATTGTTCAAAATATGTGAGCTATTTCAATTTCTCTACTTTTGGTTATCTTTTCTCACTTCTTAGCCACCAAGCGAGCCGTGGAGTGTTGTAAACATAATCTAACACATCTTTGCCATACATCATCATACCACCAGAAACAGTCCAACCTTAAGCAATTCTGAACTGGTGGATATGAGTCAATTTGAGGATTGAATTCTCCGCATTCAGTTGACCGTCTTAATTTAACACTTTCAGTGAAATGAAATGACAATGAGTTGGTGGCTTTTGGCATTTGAACATTTCTCTGTAGAATTGTGCGTGACAGCAAGTTCAACCCAACCATCTTTGATAGTCCCAATTGGTCATAGCCAATCTATCGTAGAGAAATCACCGTCGGATGCGTCTCTCCATCAAGTAGGTAATCAACCAAGAACTGCTCCGCATTTGTTGCTGATCCGAAAAGATTATTTGACTCATCTACCGTGAATATCAAAAACATTGTTATCCGTCTAAATTAACGAGTTCGTTCGATATTTCACTAAATGGCAACTACAATTCTCAACAATTATGCAAAGATTTATTTACGCTTTTGCCATCCACCATCTACCTCAACATCGACGAATTTCTGTTTGAATGAATTGATTTTGTTACAAATTTGTTGTATTACCACAGTTTCAGAAGAAAAAGGATAAACAAATGTTTTGCTTATAAGCATATATATTGTGATTGAGCTATGCACTAACACAATATTGTGAATGTGAACTGGTATATGGGCCAAATGCAAATGAATGTCAACTTCCAAATACTCGAAATCTCATCTTTGTCAATTACTTCAAATTTAGACTTGCATGTACAGAACATCTAAATTTTGCCTAACTAGAAAATCACCTATGATTCGAATCAACGCAAACCAAAACGCAATAAATTGCTCTAATATGCATGCATCCAATCAGTTTAACAAAGATATTCGCTCAAAATTACATTATTTTTTAAAGAATCTTTAATGAATACAATTAATTTAATTAGTGAACTCACCTGAAAGGTGTTTTTTACAAGGAAACGTTTGCGCAGCAACAAATGGCTACGTGACTAGTCACGTAGTCATTTGAGTTTCCTTGTATTTATTGATTATTATCTGTTGGTAATGAAATTAAATGGAATATTACAGTGATCTTAGCTAAAGTTTTTTACTTACTAGGTATATAAGGTCTTAGTGCAAAAGCTCCAATAAAATTGCTACAAATTGTACAATCCTGTTCATGGAATACAATTGTATAAAGATCCGCATTTAGAATGGACCAAATTTCAGGAGTTTTCAATGAAGAATTTCATAACATTCGTTACATAAGCAATGTAGAACAGAAATAACTGTAAATAATATTTCATATAATTAGCAAATTATTTAATTTTATCAATGAATACCTGAAATATTGCATGGTTGGTAATGGTCTTGGTTGGTCCAATGGTGATTCCATATTTTCTGCCACTGGTCACCCGTTCATACAGAACCAAATATTTCCATTTGAGCAACACCAAACTACTTCCTTGCAGTGCAATCTGAAGTGGATTCATGTATCGCTTTGCCCGATGAACAGTCTTACTAGCCCGAGCAAGTGGAAAGAGACAACCGAAAATTACGCAAATTTGAATTGATACTATCAACCAAAATAGCAGTAAATTCGTGTCAATAGATGTTTTAACACAAATTCGATACAACAAATAGACATTGCTCGGAATGTTAATCACCAACGAAATCAACAGCACACTGCCCCATAATTCACTATTGACAAAGAGCAAAATTGTGGAGATTCGATTGTGATCGAATAAATATTTGGTCAAATTCTCGTTTATAGATTTAGGAATAAATTGCAACTTGTGGTGAACTAATTTGTTAAGTGATTTTGATAAGTATCGATTTGCCTCATCAATTGTTCCAATGTAAAGCATAGACGCAATCAACGAAATCCAGGCCAACATCATTGCAAGTGAGACTAATCGTGCAACTACATAGGAAACAATGACGCCATCTAGTAAAAATATTCAAAATCAACATAAATGTTGAGAGTGGATAACCAAAATTAGCTGCACTACAGAGACATTATTCCACAAAAATTGCTTAAACCGACCAAAGCGCCATTTATTTATAGAAAATAATTAAATAAAAGATTAATAAATTTATTTACAAATCAAAAAGATAATTCCTTTTATACAAAAATAGATCGAAAGCGGCTCAGTTTAAATAACTATTAATTAGTTTAAATTTAAAAAAATTGTTTTCAAAAACAATATTTCTTCTTAATATCTTCCGGCTCGACAAATAAACTTGTCTGGACTAAAGTGTGATTTAAAAACCGACAAGACAATATATTCATGATTTTGTGTAATGTAATAATAAATTGATAGACACAAATCATAATGCAAAAACTGATTGATTTGATTTATAAATTAAAACCTTTTGACGAACTGTTGTAAACGATATAATATATTTTTAAATTTAGTTCTAAAATATCAAGATTGTTTTTGTTATCAAGTGTGACACCCGGAAAAATAAACAATATTCAAACAAAACAATTCACCTGGTAATATAAAAACAATTTTTTAAAAAATCTTACTTGTCATAAATGTTACACTTTTTACAATTCATGTCACACGAATGTTCAGCTGAGCAATTGTGATCTTTTAATAAAAGTTTTATTAACAATTCAACCCAAACCCTCCGCGCTCGCTTCGTTGCACTCCGCTCACTGCTCCGGGTTTGCCGTTGACTTGTTAAAAACCCCGCCCTTGGCGGGTTTACCCCCCACCCCCACACCCACCCCCACACCACCACTCCATCTCTGGAGTTAATGAAACGTATTGTTTATTGGAAAAAATAACAATTGGAAGTGTGTGATGCATCAAAATGGTTGTGTTTGGTTATAAATGATGTAAATGCATGTTGAAGGAATATAACGTGTTACCAAGTTGTTACTGTTTGTGAAAAAGTCAATTATGCGTATTATTCTTCCAAGTTGTGTTTGCCAGAATTATCTGAATAAACCAATGAAAATTTGTAGACCACATTCTAAATGCGACCACCCGGAAATACGCGAAATACGATGGGTTATTACAGGACTGAGAGCCACCTAGCATTGACTTTGCAAAATTACCTGATTTTTCATGTATACCCACATCAGTAAATGTTTGTTCCTAATCGCTGTTGATTGTACTTAACTGGAAATTGCACTCTACCCAGCACGTAAGGTAAACCTAAGTTTGTTGCTTTGGCCATGATTTGAATGGGTGGAATAAGGACTTGCTGATCATTGAAGTGTCCATGTGCAATTCGCCAAAGCAAATGTGACTTCTTTTTTGGTCACCAAGATCCTCAACAAAAAGTCGAGTTCTATTTGTCAATCTACATTCAATTTGTCGTTCTACATCTTCATCAAAAAAGTCACTATGCATTTTTTTTAATTGAAGGATATGGCGTGGATATCCACTGGGAGTTAAGCAATTGATATACTTCATCATGAAACTCGTGAACTCTCAATCAATTCTCGCTTGCTGGTCGAGGACAATGTCGTTGACTTCAAATGAATCATCGTAGATGGTAGTCAGAATGATGATATTCAAGATTTCTATAGTTGGGATAACCGAAAATCTTTCTGGTAAATTATAATAATTTATGCATGACTCTTGATCGGTGGGTTTGAGCGGAGTGCAACGAAGCGAGCGCGGAGGGTTTGGGTTGACTTGTTAAAAAATTCCTTCAATTAATATACTTTTTAAAGGAAATCGAGCTGAATTCAAAAAAAGCGAAATTGGGTCCAATCCTATTTACACGAACGTGCGTACAATTCAAAATATATGTGTTTTCGATTTATTCAAATACATTCAATGGTGTGTGCATTTGAATGAAATAGAACTGACTGATAGAATTTGTTGCGCAGTGTCACTGTAGACGAGAGTCTACTGTTCATTCTGCAGCTACACCACTACACTACTTGCCCATTACCATGGTAACGCTTCCCCTTCTCAAGGTTGCCTTCTAACCGAGAAAGTGGCATCACCGATCGTGTGTTTGTGCACGATTGGTGATGGGCGCAAAAACCATTAATATATTCATTAATAATCAATTAGTAATAATACGTCAATTAGATTGACGTTATTTAAAATTGTGTAACATTAACCCAATTGCACATCCCTTTCACTTGCTCTCTAAATTTGTATATAAACCCTCGAGTAGAGCAGACTCGAGACGAATTGCATACTGTTACTCTGTCCGATTGCCTTTTGGTGGATTTAATCGGTTCAGCCTTTAGACTAATCGCGATAGTCTTCTGTGTGTCTCTCTCTCTCGTCTCTGTCTCAACTCGACCGGTTTGTTCTTTCGAGGCTTTGTTGTCATAACAACCTCACGTGTATCTTTCCTTAATTCATAATAAATTCCTTTTACTCTTTTTGACGCGTTTTTAATTTCTCTTTTTCAAGTGTTCACCGTCCGGTGCCCTACTTCTCTTCAGTTTATCCTCGGACCATCCGCTGGCCCCAGGACGTGTGTAACAAATTGAGTGGTGGAAAGTTTGCTTGAATGGATTTAGAGGGTTTTTGGGAATTGTCAGATTAATATTTGCTTGCACTTTTTTCATCTTTACTTTAATATAATGGAGATACCCAAGTTTTTGGAGAGTTATCATATGAAAAGACATCAGGATCAATCTGTCAGAATACCACAAGTTGAGATACAAACAAAATTTTTTTACTAGGAGCAACGTGTTCATTTACCATTTGAACACAAAAGGGGGTAACATTACAGAACTTACGATAACTCAAGCTTACGACTCTAAAAGAGTCTCGCTAAAAATTCTGATTTTTACCCGAAGATGTGCATTCACCCAAATTTTAAAGTACGACTGCGTAAATCAAGAATATTGGATCAATTAAGCTTTGTATAAGAATGCATTGAGGATTTCGTGATAATTGATAAATGAGCCGTTTAATACGCATGATCTTTATACAAAGCATCCGAATGTGGGACAACATAAAACTATTTTCATAAATAATAGTTCGTTTTTACATAAGTAGTTTAATTTGACCAAAACTACAAACGTGTGCACTTGAAACTATAATTTAACCGTTAAATTAAAGTCCTATTCAATCCCAATTAAACTACTAATAATAATCAAGATGAAATTTATTATGCAACATTTTTGAATTTTTAAAGTGAAAAACAATGAAGTTAATTTTCTAATGAATAGTGATGTAAATTTTAATGGCTTAAAACAACAGAACAGATATAATGCTGAGACATTGATAAGCAAAGCAACATATAATATTAGAGATAACCTTTAGGAACAAAACATTGATAGAAATAGAAAATTGTAAGTGTGAATTCAAAATTAGGCTATACATATATTATGAAAACTTTATTCATTTAAAAATATTTTGCTGGCTCGAGTGATAGTTAAAAAATATAAAACATGTACACGTTTGTATGCTGTTTGTAAAATAAAACATATTTTAAAAATTTACTCTATATAACCAAATAAAGCGTCTTAAATCTTTGGCATTCTCTAAGATTTGCACCGTTGTGCGAAAGTTTTAAATCAGAATTTATCAATCTGATCAAGATTTTTGAAATTCCTTTATAAAAATTGAAATCAATAACAGCTAAAGAAATCGGATATTGGAAATAATAAGAAATTGTTGACATAATCATAGAAACATAACTGAGAAGAAAAGTTTTTAAACCTTTTTGCAAACAAACAAATCTCTCACTGGAGAAAATTATCAATACATATATAAGTTAAGTTAAGTCAATTTAAGAGACTCCATTCAGCCGCCGAACAGAGCGTACATGTTTTTTTTGTCGCTACATTACTATGAGTTAACCTTTTGATAATTAATTGTCTGGCAAGCCAGGCAAAGTGCGAGACTCTTAAAAAAATAAAAACTTGAACTATCAACTTAGAAACTTTTAAAACGACTTTATTTGATCCATTTGGATTACTAAAGAGGTGTATTGAGACCAATATTTTTATTTAAAATGTGCAACACATTTATTCATCATTTTCAACTTAGTGACCACAAAAAAATCGTTTTTAAAACTTGGCGCTACCAAAATTGGGCGTCATGATCCATGGCGCCCAGTTTTGGTCTGACTAGTCGATTACATATATTCCCTAGTGTATGTATGCCAAATTTGATAATTCTAGGGTCTACGGTTCTCTCAGAATACATTTGTCACCAGAATGGGCGTCATGATCCATGGCGCCCAGTTTTGGTCTGACTAGTCGATTACATATACTCCCTAGTGTATGTATGCCAAATTTGGTAATTCTAGGGTCTACGGTTCTCTCAGAATACATTTGTCACCAGAATGGGCGTCATGATCCATGGCGCCCAGTTTTGGTCTGACTAGTCGATTACATATACTCCCTAGTGTATGTATGCCAAATTTGATAATTCTAGGGTCTACGGTTCTCTCAGAATACATTTGTCACCAGAATGGGCGTCATGATCCATGGCGCCCAGTTTTGGTTTGACTATTCGATTACATATACTCCCTAGTGTATGTATGCCAAATTTGATAATTCTAGGGTCTACGGTTCTCTCAGAATACATTTGTCACCAGAATGGGCGTCATGATCCATGGCGCCCAGTTTTGGTCTGACTAGTCGATTACATATCGGCCCAAGTGTATGTTTGCCAAATTTGGTAATTTTAGGGTCTACGGTTCTCTCAGGATATGGACAAAGGTTTACAGACGGACGGTCAGACAGACAGACACGATGGCAATAGCATAAGCTTGCGACTCTAAAAGAGTCTCGCTAAAAATAGATATCAGTGAGTTCACACACTCAATGTTAACAATTTATTACAATCTCAGCCACAGTTAAACTGAGTTTCGACCATTTCATACATTTTCAAGTAAGACCGACAAGTCCTACTATCGGCAGGATCACAATCAAATGGTTGTTGATTTTTTTGTTTCCTATTTTCGTCAACCCAAGCACAATTGGAACATTTCTCGTCATGTACAGGGAAATGCTGCTTAATTATATGGGATAATTAAAATCTGTAACTTTTAACCTCGAGAACTTAAAAAACTTCGAGATTAGTGGTAATATTGAAGGAGTTAATTGTTAGTTCAAATCTTCATATCAATTGAGCGAAAAAAATGCAACAAAAATTCGTAATACATTTCAAATTTAAAAGTTAAGAAATACTTTAAAAGAAGTCAAGTAATTAGTTTAACATTTGCCCATAAAGCCGAGTGTTAAGCACAGCAACATAGATATGAGATAACCTATTGAAAACATAAAAAAGGGTATTGGTTGTAAGTGGGAGAAAGGAGGAAATGATTAAATGGAAAGAGTCTATCTGATCTCATCACTGAGTTGAGAATTGTTATTCAAAACGATAAAACCTTTTAAACCAAACAGAACGACAAACAAGAGTCAATTTCAAATATTTTTTGTTTGTTCAACTCGAAGATGCACATAAACTTGAGACTCTTGATAATTTAATGGAACTGGGATGCAACACAACACATTAAAATATTGGATAAATTCTTTAAAAAATTAACCTTTTGATAAATAATAAAAATAATTAGTCTGTGTTTAGTGTATTTAGATAAATTAAAAAGCTAGTGGAGTCCACAAATGTGAAAAAAAATAATAGAGATGAAACCAATTTTAGAAAAGCAGTAACCTTTGCTGGTGGAATAAATTTAAAACAACATGAATATGAGATTGGAAAGCTGCTTTACTGAGTTGAATGTCGAAGGTTAAATTTAGAAAAATGTACAAAAACATAATAAAAGAGAGTGAATTAGAAAACCAGATAAAAATTATTATTCAACTTAAATATTAGACTTTTTAATAATGAATTCTTTAAAGAATTCTGCATTCCGAAATCAACTCTCCGCACTTCCCGCCAAAGTAAGAAGAGTAACATTCTGTGTGATGAATTATAATTTGTACATGAATTTATCATTCAGACACTTCATTTTATTTTGTCTCAAACAAAAACAAGAATCATTGATTCTTACAGGCAAATCTCTTTGCTCTCTTACAAAAAAAATGACAGGAATATACAAATATTAATCAAAACCACAAAATGTCGATTAAAAAAATGTAAACCTTTTTATATAACCCGGGCAAAAACTCTTAATTAATATTAGAGCCAAACTACCATACAAGTTCGCTTTGGAGATTAAAGAATGAATAAGAAAATTAAATCCCAAATTTGTAATCGGTTACAAGTTTACTAGTCTTTAAAGTAAAATGACAAAGATAATCTACTAATCATGACTGAGGATTAAAACAATGAAGTGATAAGCACGGAAAAAATAAATGTGAGATAACCTTTTAAAACCCTGATGTGATGAAATGCCTAATAAATAAATCATATATAGTAAAGCAAATACCTTTTTATATGAAATGGGGCAGGCAAAAACATACATCAGAACTCTTTGTTTCTGAAATCCTTAAGCAATAGTTTTGTTTTATAATTATCTAGATAAAAGCTAGCAGACATTGATATCTGGTTTGGAAAAGCCCCAACATATGGAAACAGAATTGATAGACCATTTGAAAACGAGTAGTGGGAGAATTGCAAAAAATGACTAAAAAATATTTAATAACCATTATTGTTCCAAATGTGTTATCGGAAGGGAGTAAAGCACCATATAGTGAACAAAGCTTTATAAAATTTGATTTTATATTAAAAAAAACTTTTAAATTTAATGCAAAGATTGTTGATACAAATTGTAACAAAACTTAATAACAAACTTTGAATATCTGGTTGACAAACTTCTAGATTCATTTAAACTTGGGATTTAGAAAAATCATTTCCTTTGCCACCCGTGTTTTTTTAAAATCGCTTTAACTTCTGATAATTTTGCATCATCAACAACCTGTTGGGGTCCTCTCTGAAAATCAAGAAGACCAGAACCACTGTCTGTACATAAAACCACAATAACAGATAATAAAAGTTCAAAACATGAATTCATTTTTAATAAAGAGACCTTTATTATTCAGCTATGTAAGAGCTCTACAAAACATTAATTATTGACAAAAGCATTAAGGCTTAAAAAGGTTAAACAAAATTCAATTTTAAATTTGGATATAGCCTTTAATAAAATTAGCTTTTGTCAATGAAAGAACAGAATTCAAGAAAATATTTTCTGCTGAATTGCTATGTGTGCGCTTTGTATGATATGCGTGAACATGATTAATATAGAAAAACTCATTAAATCAAATAAAGCTTTCTTTAGATATTTAAATAAAATTACCTTTATTAAAATGGGCATCAGTTTTATGTAAATTAATAAAACACTTGGATTGGCTAGAAAATCTGTAATGAGTGCTGAAACCATCATCGACTCTCACACTCATTTCTTTGATTCGGTAAATTATTGTTGAAGTATGGTTGAGTCGACGTTGGATGATTTTCATAATCATGTTTTTCAATGTTTCTCAACTGCAACAAACAAAAACATTTTAGACATTCAATTTACACATTTAGAACATTCAAGGAAAAACAATCATATAAGGAGATCTTTGCAATGACTCACATTTTGTTTACTACTACCTTTATGAAAATAATTTGAAGATTTTAAAATAAATTAGAAAATAAAATAAAACATAAATATTCTGTAACAATTTTAGTAAAAACACATTTTAGATAAAATTACTAATATTCATATAATTATGATCAAAGTTTAGACAATGTTGTGATAAACACAGGAAAATAGATGTGAAATAACCTTTTAAACCCAAAAAAAAGTGAAATAGAGAGAATGGCGGAGAAAATATTCACTGTAAATTAAAAATTTCAATTCAAAGCTTCATTCATGGAAAACTATTTCCTCTGTTAACCCGTTCATCGTGCCAACTTTACCAGAGTCCAGAGGGAGTTCTACAACACATAGTGACCTGGGATTTTTCCAGGTGACCCTCTAGGGCCAGCGCACGACCGCTAGGTACCTGAGCTAGGCCTAGGATCTACTTCGAGGGATTGCATAAAATGGACATTTTTAGTGTCTAGATCGATTCTACTCGTCTTCCTGAGCATTTTCATGTATAACTTGCCTAGGTACCCAATTTGGAACCCTAGGATTCTTGGATCAAGTACAAGAAAATGCCATCTTAGAACAGATCTGATACTAAAAACGGATTCTACGTGAAAAATCATGCAGAAATGACCCCTCATTTGTCAAAATCCATGCAAAGGAAGCAAAAACACACATTTTCACAAAATGTGAATCTGGGGCCCGGGATGTCTGTCCGTCTGTTCTAGGTCCATTTTATTTTTGTGGATTATATAGTCAAGTGATATATGAAAATGCTCGGGGGGTTGAGTGGATTTTATCAGTGATGTTTTTGTGTGCTATTTAAGCTATTTACTTGACTTTGGTCCTGGGCCTAGGATCCGGTTCCATGAAAGCAATTTTTGAAACCAGACAATTAGTCTACTGCATTCTACTCGTTATTCTGAAGAAAATGGTACCGGTTTCATGAAAATCCATGCTTGGGAACATGCTTAAAATGTGAATTAAGTCTGACCCTAGAATGGACGGACAGACATCCCGGGCCCCTAATTGACATTTTGTGAAAATGTGTGTTTTTGCTTCCCTTGCATGGATTTTGACAAACGAGGGGTCATTTCTGCATGATTTTTCACGTAGAATCCGTTTTTAATATCAGATCTGTTCCAAAAAGGCATTTTCTGGTACTTGATACAAGGATCCTAGGGTTCCAAATTGGGTACCTAGGCAAGTTATACATCAAAATGCTCAGGAAGGCGAGTAGAATCGATCTAGACACTAAAAATGGTCATTTTATGCAATCCCTCGAAGTAGATCCTAGGCCTAGCTCAGGTACCTAGCGGTCGTGCGCCGGCCCTACTGAGTCACCTGGCAAAATCCTAGGTCGCTATGTATTGTAGAACTCCCTCTGGAGTCTGGTAAAGTTGGCACGATGAACGGGTTAAGTACTGGCAATCCTGTCGAACTTCCTATCGAAGAGGTGAGTTTTTAAGAAAGACTTGTTTTGAAAATAATAACAGTTTTTTAGTTAAAATTATAATTGAGATGATGTTGTATAAGAACTGAAATATAGCTGTATGATAACCTTTTGAAAGCACACCGAAATCACGCCGAAATAGACTTAGAAGATAAAATTGTAAACGAATGAGTAAAATTCTAAATCGTGATTAATAAACTTGAAATATTTGCGCGACGTAACTTCTTTATTCTTGGGATCAAGAAAGATTGATTGTACTTTCACTTGTGTTTGTTCACATTAGTGCGATTTTTAGAGCCTTGTAATATGCAAACAATAATTCCGTATAAAACAATCGGTAAAAATGTATATCAACAAGTAACATTTTAAAAAATACTAGAGAGACCTTTAGAAAATTGTTAGGAACAAATTTCAATTCAAAAACTAGTTAATTATAAAAATTAAAACCTTTTGATGAACTTCGAAAAACTATTCAGTCCATTTTAAAATTTAGTTCTAAAATAACAAGATTGTTTTTGTTATTAAATGTGAGATCATGAAAAATAAACTATATTAAAACAAGAAAATTCACTTGGTAATATAAAAATAAATTTTTTCAAAACTTACTTACGTGTCATAAATGTTACACTTTTACAATTCATGTCACACGAATGTTCATCTGAGCAACTGTGATCTTTTATACCCAAGTTTTGGGACAGTTATCACAGATATGTAAGATATCAGAATCAATCTGTCAGAATACCACAAGTAGAGATAATAACAACATTTATTTATTCGATTCACGCGTTCACTAACCATCTGAACACAAAAGTGAGTAACATAATAGAAACTACCTGTACAAATGTCTGGACAACAAATAACAAACTCAAAACAACGGGCACAGTTCATCAATGTCAATTGTGGTTTCCTCACCAACTTCTGAGAAATATGCATGAGAAATAAATCGACCCAACATGATGACTTCCTTTATGACAATCAATACGACCAGCACCACTATCTGTGAATAATACTGTAATGAATAATAATTGTTTAAAACATTAGCACATTTGCAAAGAGTGACCATTATTAATTATACAAAATTGTAACCTCACAAAACATTAGTTACTGACAAAAGAATTTTTGTGTTAAAAGATTTATGCATAACTGGGTTCGTTGCTTCATTTATCTCACAGTTTTTTTTATTTAAATTTTAAACTCATAGTTGAATTTGAAAAAGTGAACACACGAATGATTTGTTTGTTGAGAGTTGGAGCAAGTAAGCAAACACAAGTTGAGACGAGAAGAAAGATTTCAATTATAAAAACCCAAATAATAAACTTTATTTTAGAATTTAAGTGTTCACTCAATTTGGGTGATGTTGGATATGCGTTCATTTTATCTAATGTTTACAAATTTTGAAGTCTTTTAAATTATTTTTATTTGATTATAACAAAAATTTAAAAATAACAAAATCAAAAACCTTTTAAATGTCGAAAGGGAAGAAAGAGTGAATTTGTTGGGTTTTAAATTATAAAGTTTATGTTATTAAAAAAATATGTGCAAACTTCTTTAAGAATTGGAAATTTAGAAGAATATTCTTTTGGAATTCAGTTATTGCGGGAATTTATAAAAAATTTTACAATATATTGACAGAATATATTATTGTTATGCAACTTGCAAGTTTGTCATGTTTGTGTCATGTGTTTGCATTCCAGTGGAATCGATTCAGTCTATCGCACACGTTTTAATTAGAGAACATTAAAACCCACTTGTGAATGTGCATGACACGCACAGGAATCGACCACTTTTACTGGGCAAATTGTATTGAACTATTGACCAACCAAATAGTTTTGACATTTGACAATGCCCAATCCGAGTATCAATTGCATGTACAGTTTTCTTTGTTTAGATGAAGGACAAGTTGGTTGTGTCTGGTATTCACATTATTGACATTCACATTCGTGGTCATTTGCTTTCAAGTTGGACTTTACATAAAAATATTCTCTGTGCCATTTACATTAGAATTTGCATTTGTCAATATATGTAAAATTTCTTTGCTATACTAAATATTAAATTACGTTTTAAATAAAGCTTATTACTAAAAGGAAAATAGTTTTGCGTTTGGTAGTGAAAAAAATGTCAATAAAATCAGTATAAATCCAAATAATTTCTTGTAAATATCTCGATACAATCCCAATTGGTAAAAAAGCAAAGTACATTAGTTTTCTAATGTTTTGTAAGTCCCGTGAGGCAATAATCAGTCCTTGTTTGCGCGAGGGAGAACCTCGGGGGAAGGTCGATGGGATCTTGAGCTGTTGACCTGCCACTCACACGTTCCCAAGTGGGCACCTTGCATTACGCCCTACCCGGATGCTCGAGGGCTCCGGCCAAGTCCACCAGAA
This sequence comes from Rhizoglyphus robini, assembly GCA_023373905.1. Lineage (NCBI taxonomy): Eukaryota > Metazoa > Arthropoda > Arachnida > Sarcoptiformes > Acaridae > Rhizoglyphus > Rhizoglyphus robini. Next base: position 797,514 of record JAKIJQ010000090.1, on the reverse strand, counting down.
ATGGTGGTTGCGCACTTCGATAATGAATGAATGATTGTTTTGTGACCCATGATAAACCCTTATCAAAGATAAAAGACATAAAAACTCAACAGATAGTAAAAACATAAATATTATTTTGAAAAAGAAAATTTATGAAACCTTTTAGATATGGATCGATACAATCAATGAATCGGGAAAATTACATAAATAAGACATTATTATGCACAAACAAAAATGATCAACGCTATATCGCAAAGTGTTGATTTAAAAAAAAATAGCAAGACATTTTTGCAAAAACCAAAAACATTAACAGCTTCAAACCATTAAATCCCAGATTTAGCTATATACCGAAAGTAATATTTTATATTTGAAGTTATTTAATATTTGTGTTCGTTTATATAAAATTGTATAATAATGTTATATTATAAAATGATAAAACCGTTTAAAAAATCTAAAGTAAGTTTATTTTTAAAAAATTAATAAAACAGCTATTTTTATGCAGTGCGAGTCTAACACTGTAATAATCAATTTTTTAAATCAAAAGAAAATTACTTAGCAAAGAAGAATGTCTCATGTTAAAAATCCATTTACACTTTTCACTAAAATGCTGATTTGTAAGAAATAATAAAATTAACCTCAAGGCTTAATCTAATTGGCGATAGTAAAAAGGTTAATACTTTTTAATAAATATTTTAGTATGTTTTTAATCAAATTAAATTAAATTAATAAGTAGTAACTAAAAAAATTAAACCTTAAACATTAAACCTTTTATATGACAAAACCAACCTAAAGAAAACTTAATATGAAGAGCCGAGCTTGGTTGATCTATAATTTTGATAAAGAATAATAAACTTTTCAATTTTATAAGAAAAACAAAATTTATTTTATTTTAAAATCACATTCCTAACCGAATGGTACATCACTTTGAAGAGACAGCGGTATGGCACGTATTCTGTGAATTATCCACTGTAGTGTATGTCTGTTGTGATGTTGAAAAAAGCGAGAAACTGTGTGTGAGAGGTGCTTTTCTTGATTACCTTTTTGAAAATCACTCAGGAAGAAAACCAGTTAACAGTCGCGTACCCACGTGGGGTTCGATCTGGTCGCGCAACCACGTTGGGTCAAAAATGACCCAAAAATTGAATTATGAATTACTTGGCTATTTTTAAAAGATATTAACTTACTTTTTAAACTAGATATTATCTACACTGTATATACAATTCGTTTTAGGAATAAATCCGACATACGCATGCCTTGATAAATTGATAAGAATCTTGATAGAATAGAACTACCTTTTGTCAATGGTAATTTGCCACAAAATCTCTATAATTAAGCAAATGAAAGGGAACTATTGCTTGATTTTCTTTCCTGAAGAAATTATCGAATGTTCAAAAATATATGAATTTAGAAAAACAGTTTAAAATAATAAAACAATAATAATTAAGAATTTAAATTGAAAAAAATGAAACCTTTTTTCTGCACCAACTGAGCTCGCTTCTGTTTTTATATCCAAGTTTTGTGGGCGTTGTGTAGGTTTTTCAGTGCTAGTGGTCTGTGGGTACACAGAGGGGGTAGTGGAAGTGTTACATTTTGTGCATTGTATATATATGAGTTAAGAACTGAATGAGTTGTGCTAAAGGTATTGAGGACTACAATGAAGAGATGAGGGAACTTTGCTTAACCCTCTACCCATTTGGAAAGGGTAAGGTAGATTGAGGTCTGAGGCATGTTTTATTGGAGAGTTTCCTAACAATTTTTAGAGAAAATTTTGTTGGGATATCATTCGTATCTGTATTGTGTTCAAGCGAAAAATTTTACGCATCAATACATAGGAGCTCAATAACATTTGGAATCAACTGAAATAGGAATAAGAGTTGCATGCAATTACCATATTTGAATAAGGTGGTGTTCACGATCCACAGTCAGAGATGAGCGATGTATATTGAGAATTATTATGTGATTGATTTACGTGAACTTTTAACTGTCAATAAATTTAAAAAAGTTTATTTATTGGTTTAAGTTAAATTAATTGATCGGATATACTGAATGTTTGGGAAAAATTATTATAAAAAGAGATGCAAATTCGATCGAAGGACGTTTTCAAAAAAAGAAACCAATCAGGAATCAGGAAAACAAGAAACGGCAAGCATCAGAAGATTCTCACGAGGTGAGAAACTCAGGCGTGTTGGCGATTATGGTGATTATGAAGGTGGACAGCAAGCAGGAACTGTGGAACTCTGGGTCTAGGTTGAATCAAAAATGGTTGATTTCGATGCTAAAAATTTCTTCAAGTTTACATGCGATCGAAGGTTGTTGTCTCAAAACGGTCCATTTTATACCTAAATAAATAAAACAACCGAAATATTAATTTGCCTCACTTAGTTGGTAGTGTAATTATAGAGGCAAGGGCCAATGAGCGTGAAAAAGTTGGGGAGAAAAATCTAGTAAATTTTGGATTTCTAATACAAAAAAATCATTCTCTCGTTAATGTCTTCTATGAGTAATATTTCAAATCACCTCCTTTATCCAATTACATAATCCTGAAGTAAAAAATAAAATAATAATTCTACTATTAATTCCAGGAATAATTTACACTGCCATATTTTTTTGCAATCCTCTAGACTTATCAATAATAATAATAAATTATCATTTATCATTTAAAATATAACCATTTTATATATCATATATAATATATAACCAAGCTAAATCAAAACTTACAATTTCCTTTCCATTTAAAGAATTCGATTAACAAAAGAAGAAAAAAAATCTTCTTTCAAATATTAATAATGAAATATTTTATTGAAAGAATTTCGCCGTTTTTTTGGCAAACTTGAAAAAGCAATAATGATTCTTAGAATTTTTAATCTAAACCTAAATTGTTGCCGAAACGTGAAAAAGAACAGGAATTATTACTATACACTTACTTATTATTACTGTACACTACTACATGACTTGGAAAAGTTTTAATATATGTGATATAACTTTTTCCCTCATCTGTTCAGTTTTAGTTGTTAGATTCCCAGTGGTGATATATCACAGATCTATTAATCTGTTATATAACTAACTAACTGGAAGAAGGAGAAAGAAGAAGGAAATTGTTAAAAAAGACATTTATTTTCTATTCTTTGTATGAAAAAAAATATTATTTTTTGCTAAAATGTACTAACTAACTAGTTGAACGAGATAGTACATTGAGAGTTTGTCTGTGTTTGAATAGCGAAATATGTATTGGGTGATTTAAAGGAAAAATTTGGACCTTTTTAAAGCAGATATTAGCAAAATATAATTTTTTAAAATGCTAAAAGAAACGAAAAGAAACAAAAATTTTAATATTATAATAGAAAATCAATAACATTTTATTAATTAACCTTTATATTAGACCCGATTTCGATTCATTGTAATTATTAAAATTCACATTATCTGAAAACCTCTATTCTCCCTGAAAACATATTTAACCATGTTATCGCAATTTTTCCTTTATTATTATGTTGAAATGTTAAGTTAATTGTTGTATTGTTGAGCAATTACTATACGAACTACAACTAAAGAAATAAGTAGACATACAAGACAAAGAGTAAATGGAGGTTGAGAGGGCATACGAGTTACTTACTACAGACTTATTACCCCAATGACTCTCTAACACATGAGCGAGTATTCAAGTACATAGACATACAAATAGACACAGTGAGAGAAACTGTTTTAATGCTCGTAATACTACTAATTTGTAATGAAACTAAAAGCTTTTTCATGCTGACAGAATTTAAAAAAAGCTCCTACTTGGTGATTCGCGATGTTATGGTCTCTCCCCTTTTGTACCACTTCACTTTTTTTTTGCTTCTACTTTCAGGGATTTGAGAGATACATACATTTACAAATATATAACTGTTTCAACAAAACCAGAATGAACAAAATATAAATTGACTTGACTCATTTCATTAGGCACTTCTTACTTTACTTTTCACCACTTACGAATTGAAATATAAATTAGGGAATAGGATCCAAGCACACACAGAAATCATCATCATCATCATCATCATCATCAACTTCACATGTAATTCCAGACGCACAGAAAAATTACAATTGCTAATCTAAGTTCTCTGTGCACTTCTCTCATCTCGAGTTCTTGATTTTCAAATATATATTTTAGTATATCTGCTTTCTACATGGAAGGAAGTTTCGGTGTATTTCCTTCCTTTCAAAACGCAAAAATGAAATGAAACAAGATTATCATTCCGTTAAGAGTTGAGTTTGAGATGAGATGATTCCTAGAAAAACTGGTCTGAATTTTAATGCATCTATAAATCATATAAGGAATATTAATTTTTAATATATTAAAATAAAATAATCAGAAAAGAAATATAAAAATAAATTGAAAATATGATTTTATGTATAAATTTTAAAAAAATCGTATTGAAATTCGAATAAAATTCTTAACCTTTTAAAATGCAAATGCGCGCGTAGAAATCATTATAATTTGAAAATTAAAAATTTGGTGGCATTTCGTTGTTCATTCGCTGATAACTCACCACCAGCCACCACTGCACTGAAAGATCACTCGACTGGATCAAGTGCACCAACGCGAAAAAGGCGGACTGGCCAAATGTGAGTGTAGGACTAGAAGAGGGAATAATAAAATAAATCCAAATTGCCAAAACGAGCGATCTCATTGCAATGCGAGCATAAATGAATATATGACAATTTGGTTGGCATTGTTGGTATATACGCGCGATTAATGCACGAGAGCGTAGCTTAGTACTTAAGCATAGGAATTATAATGGAAATATTACACGATAGCACTACTTTTAGCTAATGCTTTATTGCCAAACTAATTCTAAATGTCATTTTCCTCTGACCACACACAGTCAACTCTACACAGACAGATTTATCTATCTCTCTATCTCTCACTCATTGTTTGTTCACTTGTTTTCTTCTCTCTTCTCTGTTGTTGTTGATAAATGTTTCTGTATGTACAAGTGACTCTGCGGTACTGTAATGATCGTTACGAATGAGTGGTGGGAGAAATACAAAGAGAAAGGGACAGTGGTTGTGGGAAAATGCCCCCAAAAAACAAAACAATGACGAGAAATGTCACTTTGCTGAATGAATTTTCGGTGCAAATTCTACAAAACTTTTGATGAAAAAAGGCTTTGACAGTGCAGTCACGAATTATAAGAATAAATAATAAATAAAGAATTTTGTTACAATAAAATATTTAATTATTAAATAATAATAAAAATTTTAATTTAATAATTAATAAACCTTTTTAATTACTGAATGATGAAATCTTTAATATCACATTTAATTGTAAATAAATAAAAACAAAAATATTCTAAATATTTTAAGACTTTTAATGTAAAGAATATAATAAAAACTAAATAAAATGCTATGCAGTGAAGCATTGGTTAGGGGGTTTATGACCTTTAACAAAACGAAGAGTAACGCGATTCGCAATAAGCGACAAGACACGTGTTCAATGTCCAATTAACTTAACTTTACTTATATTAATGAACATTAAATATTACATTTAAAAAATAAATCTAAGAATATTAAAAATATTTTCAAACATTTAAAACAACCTAAATTTTTAAAAATCAAATAAAATGTAATGAAGAGAATATTGGTTATAGGGGGTTATGACCTTTAACAAAAGAAGAATCGCGTAACTGGTAATAAGCGACAAGACACGTGTCCAATGCCCAATTAACTAAACTGTCGAAAAATTGCTAAATGATAAAGATTAACAAATCCTCTTAAATTGACTTTTTGTTACGCAGTGTAAATTTATTTTCATTAAGAGACCATTTAATTTTATAGACGAAAAAAGAAACTGGCAAATAAAGAAGCCATAATTGGCATCATTAAATTGATGATTCTAATTAAATGTCAGAGCGAGAGTCTGAGAAAAGAAAATAGACCTTTTAATATTTAGAAGAGTCCACAACGAATAAAATTTATTTTTAGTATCAAATTTTTAGTCCCCTGAACGAATCGACTGCTGTCAAGTTTGTCCAGCCATGGATGTGTGTCCACATCGTTATCGTCATTTGTTCATCTCTCGAACCGTGTGGTTGTCCAGAACGTGACCAGAATCTTCCCACACACTCGTCCCCCTCCCCACGCACCTCAATTTAACGTTAAACGATTTTTTCTTTCTTATTGTTCAGGGCTAAATGGTTTCATTTGCACATTCATTCACACATGTGAGCAAACACAAAACAGTGAGAGGAACAGTACTGACTGGCAGTTGACATTTGCGTCTTTATTCCTTTTTGCCCACACACAAAAAGTCCCAAAGTGACACATTGCGTAATGTGTGTCCTGTCCGGGCTCTGTCTCTTTTCATTCTATTGGGTCAACATTTCTCTGTTCACGGAGCGAGTTCATTTATTAATATTTATTTGCTCTCACACTTTTACTCGAATACAATAAAAAGTAGAAGATGTGTTCAGTTGGAAATCATCGTCGTAATATATAATAAAAATAATATTATTTATATTAATTAACGAGCAACACACATTGAAAGAAGTGTGTGATGACAGTTCGCTTGTTGCCAAGTTTCTCGGGGTGTTAGGAACAAAAAGAATAATATTAAAGGAATGACCGATCCCGGGAAGGGAATAAATCAAGCTGAATCGCATTATTATTGCTAGACTTTATTATTACTGCAACTGGTAGACAAGTTTGACACGAGTCAAAAGACAATCAATTCAATTATATTAGATTGGGTGAGAATGAGAATGAGAGACACGAAAAGTTGATTGGATGAAAACACAATTGCAAATGCCGTTACTAGAATACTAAGAATATTCTCAATTAAACGCAGAAAAAATTAAAAATAAGATAAAATTAATTGATTTTAGAAATATAAATAAACCTTTACCATGCTGACTGATCTTCATCTAATATTTTCTAAAATAAATCGATTTCATTTACAAATTTTCAAAATCAAAATCAACTTCCGAAAACAACTTTCGTGTACACACAAATGTCCATGCTTTTCAACTTTCGACCAGAACACTTTTTTCCACCCATTTAAATTGGCAAATTTTCCTCTTGTATTTGAATTATAACAATTTTCCACACTCATTAATTTCGAGAGGGTAGAGAGTGTAAAAGGGAATTTAACTGTGGAAGTGAATTTATAATTAAATTTTAAATTTCAAATATTTATGATATACGGGGTGTTTGATATTAAATGATTCTGATTTGATTAAAGTGAATTTGTATGAGAATTTACTTTTATAAATATTTTTTTGTAAATTTTAACCTTTTAAGAATCAACTCCTGAGCTTGCTAAAAAATTAAAAATTAATAAAAATAAAACCTCAAAACTAATCCAACTCTACCACCCAGTAATCAAGACCTCCAAGTACAGAAATCCGTGCACTCTACCTCTCCAATCTTTTATTAATTCATAAATACATTTTTCCACATGTGTCGAAATTGAAATTTCAAATTAATCTCAACACAGAGAAACCTCTTTCGAACATACAAACCGTGGAATAATCTAGTAATTAAAAATATATTTGAAATTAAACTTCTGGAAAATAAACAGAATTTCAAAATCATTCAAGAGAGAATGAACACACACACACAAACATGAACTCGAACTTTTCAATTTATAATTTAATTTAAAGGAAAATTTTGCTTTAATTAAAAAATGTTTATAAGTAAATCCCGAAACTAAAACATGAAACGAAACTCAAATTCATAATTAACACAGAGAAGGCTTAATGATTTTTATCTTGTTCTTCTGTTTTTGTGGAAAAAAGATTTATTATTAGTCAAGCTGCCACTTGTGTTTCATGCCTGCGCGCTTATAATTGATGCGATTTACATAGTAACTGCTTTTGTGAACATACAAAGACATGAAGCTAATGAGCGAACGAAAAAATTAAAGCATTGTCAAAGTAGGTGATAGTTTCGATATCAAAGAATATTCTTACTTTTTGGCAATGCATTTTTGTTTTATTATCTTTTGAAATCGATTACTAAGCAATCCAAGGAATAATAATAATAACACTAATTAATTCTAATGAATTTCAGTTTTAGTTATTATGCTTGGGTATTATGAATAATTTTAATACATATACAGAAGACCTCATTTATGATGAAGAAGAAATAGATAGTAGCCTTATGCTAACGAGTGAAGAGTGTGACGAGAGAAAAAGGCTAATTAGAAGAAAAGAGCGCGCGAGTCAAATTAGCACTCGACAATTTGATTTATATTTATTTGCTGTCGAGGATAGTAGAAGTGTTGTATATGATAGGGCCCTTTTAATGGGCTGTTCATAAAGTTTGTTTAAGTTTACCTTTGATTCTTCTGAACCTTCTAACAAGCCAAATTATTACAAATACGCTCTATGTACACATACTTAAATAAATTCAGCTCCAGATTCGCTTAATTGGTAGTGGAGAGAATGCGAAAATTTCCTATAGTGAGTAAATTATGAAAATGTTGGAACATGGCCTAAAGGTAAATGATGATGATTTTTTCATTATTTAAATTGATTTAAATATTTAATCATATACACATTTGCACAAGAATACGAAAAAATGCTCAGAGTCAATGAACGGGTACTGTTATTGTTGCTAAAATTAGACTTGTCAGATGATGCTGCAAAACAGCAGAAGTTTTAGCCTGATTAAAAAGTTCATTTTCATGATGATGAAACTTGAGATTTTGACCTTTTTAGAACATCGATTGGATACAAGCTCAATTAAAGTGATACTACTATCGATTGTTTACAAAAAAAGTTTCTAAATTAAAATTAAAAATTTATGTTGAGTATTGAAACTATTCATTTTTGGAATACTAGACCTTTTTGGAAGAAAGACAAAGTAAGCGAATCAAAAGATGTTGGCCTAGGCTAAAAATATATTTTTACATAATATAGTATAGTGAATTTAGTAAAAATAATTAAATATTTATTTAAAAAAATATATTATTTGTAAACCTGTCAAAATCTCTTCTATCTCTGGACAACTCAGGCTACTAAGATTAATCTAAACTTATAATATCAATCAAAAACTATGTCGAACACGAGAAGAATAAACAAATATTAAACTCATATGAATAAACGAAATAAAAATACAACAAGTTATTTATATTAAAACCCATTTCTAAATTTGAGCTGTTGGAGCCCGCCCAATATAAAAATAATCGAAGAAAAAAAACCAAAAGCGAGCACCCCAAAAACCAGAATCAAGAATTCAATCAGCAGCACCACCCAAAAAGAGGCCATAAACCCAAATTCCATTGTAAGAAGAGAGGAAACCAGAAGAAAAATCAGAGATCTCAAGAAGAATAATGCCACCAAATAAGCCCACAAATAACCAGTTTTATATAAATACAAATACAAACCAGAACGTCTGAATTTTCATCAAAACGAATCAGCAGAATAATCATCAATTGGAATTGTCCACTAATTGTGTACAGTGAATATATTCGATGTAGATGAATGTGTACAAATTGTGTTGACGTCCGTTTTGGTTTTGGTTTTCAATTCACCAGAATCAGTAGAAGAATAAGAAAAGCAGAAATTGAGGAATTGTCCATGAAACCGGACTCAACGAATATTATTGTGCCAACAATACGATAAATAGAATAAGAATAAGAGAAGAAGAAGGAAAAGGAAAATTGTTGTGGTCAGCGAAAGCGAATTGCGTGCGTGTGTGTCTGTGTGTGTGTCTGTGTGTGTGTCTCAGTGCCGTATATGAGCGATGTGTGCCCTACACTACAAATCACACTATAATAACACAATTCAGAGACAACGATACTTCGACGTGAATTGTCAGCCAATTTACACACACTACACACTCAAATGGAAGTAATAAGAGAAAAATAAATAAATAAATAGAATAAACAGCAATTTTATAAATTTATGAAGAGAAACACCAAATAAGAAACTGGAAACGAAATAAAATAAATAAAAAATAAAAGGACAATGGAAAATAACCTGCAGGGCTTAGAAGAGAATTGAAGAGAATTTTGCAGAAACCGAGAAAAATTGGATCAATTTTTAAGAAAGAATAAAAAGTCCTGACTTTTCAAATTTAGAAAAATGACCTTTTGAAAGACTCAATAATTCCAGTGTAAATAAACACAAAAACTAACTTACAGAAATAATAGAAATTTATAGAATTTTGTAACAGAATTTCAAAAAATAAAAAAACTGGACAAACTTTTGAAAACTGAAATGGCCAACGAAACTAAATAAGCAATTTGTTTCAAAAGTCTTCTACTCGATCAATGAATTTTTTCTTTATTTTTTGTTGTTTTGTTATGAACTAAAGAAATAATTGCGAAGATAGAATACTTCTGAAGAAAGATTACAAAACAACAAAAGAGCAAGACAAAAAAGATTTGGGTCGAGTGCATTAAAGGAGAGAAAATAAAGAGGTTGGGTGGGTTGACCGTTAGATTACTGTACCACAAAACACCAAGAAATGATTTCAATAAAGTAATATTTAATAAATAATTTCCTTGTCATCATTAATGCTATTTAATTCATCTACGCTCAGACAACAGAATTTGTCCTCAAAAAAAAAATATTTCACCAGTCTATATGAGGTTAAGTCGATCAAAGTGAAGCTCTGTTTTCCGCAAACATCAGCACATTATTCTTTTCCTTCATTATTTTCTATCATTTCCTATCTCTTCTTATCTATACTTCCCGTCTAGTTCACTAATTCCTCAGCACAACTCTACGCACTACGCATTGTCTTATTATTGTGTCCTTAATTAAGTGTGTGCTGGGTGATTGGAATTATTATTTCTATAGAAAATCATTATGTGGTCATTGTTATTAGGGGCTATTTGCAATTATTTTTGTTCTGGGAAACCTTTTTCTTTGTCTACGTGCTAGAAAATGAGTATGTAATCGGATTAAAAACATGTTTTTGAAGTGGTTTTGTAAACAAAAAAATATGTAGGTGGTTAATTAGAATAAGTTTTTTTGTTCTGTCTGTTGAATGAATAATAAATAAATAACGATTGTGCCAATTGTTCAATCAAAATGACCTTTTAAAATCCCTCCATTGTACGTATCCAATTTGGTATTTAAGATAAATGCAAAAAGAAATAAATTTATTTGAAATTCTAGAAAATTTAAATTTTATAAATAAGAGAGTTTTGCGTATACATAAACATTTCTTGACGACCATTCCTAAACGAAAATTTAAATTTGACATTTTACCTTTTACTAGACAAGAAAGTGTCTGTCAGAATTTCTTTCACACAAATTTGCTCAAATAAAATCAAAATACAATGAATCAGAAATGTATATAAATTACTAAACGGTTGTTCATTATTTGCGGGCTGTATCGACCCGCCAGCCGTATCCAAATCACGATTAGCGTTATTATCCTGTAACGCATGATTTGACCCCGGTGAATTCGTCAATTTGTCTCTTGATCGCATTTGATCGATTGGGTTGACTTTGAGTGCTGCTACTTGCACTACTGCTGGATGTGCTCGATGATGAGGATAAAGATGATGATGATAAGATAGATACGTTGTGCATGCTGGACAGGCCACCCAATTGCTGTGCTGACGATGATGAGTTACCGCTTAACTCACTGGCAAACACAATAAACGAGGATTGTGCCAACAAGATTGATAATAATAAAAGATATCATCACGAGAATGCACTGAAACATCACATAGTTGAGAAGGAAAAATAAAGAGAAAGAATGATGCGAAAGAGTGAGAAGTGAGTTTCGGTTAAGTGTTTGGATGAGCGATGGGATGATGATGAAATGGAATTGCTGTTGAATGTTGGTGCAGACATTTTAGTAGCGATTGATAAATAATTTAACGGTAATTTAGATGATGATAAATTAAGCAACGCATACTTAAATTTACAAATTAGCGAACGTTGACTTGATTGAGCAACAAAAGATAATCTTTTCTCCCTGATGATTACGCTGTGCTTTTTTGAAAGGCAAAAAAGAAAATTTAGACAAAATTGTCTCAAATCAAACACTTTTTGTTGATTCGTTAGCAAAAATAAACAAACAAAAACAATTTGGATTTCACTAACAAAATTGTTCCATTCACTAACACTGAACAGTACAGTTTGTACTGTTGACTCAGTGCGTGTGTGTGTTGAAACGTTATTGTTTGTTTGTTTGAATTAGCAATTAACGAGCTTCAAAAAGATTAAAGACTCACAAAAAGTTTTTATTGAATTAAACAAATTAAATTAAAACCATTTTCAACGTTCTTTCAAGATCTGGAAATTAAATCCTGGCAATTGAATGAATTTTTAAAAGAATTTTAAATTTTATAGATTAAATTAATTTCGAAATTTCTTTTCGTGTGAAAAACACAAAAGTCAAAATTCAATTTCTGTGTTCACAAATGATGCTTTTTAGAAATAATTTCACTTATTTTTAAAATAAATTTTATGACCTTTTTAAAGTGGTCAACGTAGCGAAATGATTGACATTTTATGATATTGTCGAATTTATTGATAAAAATGAAAAGATACAGTTAAAAGTGTATTAGATAAAGATAGATAAATAGACTATTTACAGATAGATTAATGTTCATTTGAACAATTAATTCACAAAAATAATAATAACTTAAGTTATGGGATAATCCAATTACGGAACTTGATAATCAAACGAGTCACAGGCACAGTCTACCATCAAGTTTTCAGTCACACGCGGAAGCATCCGAATGGTGTTCTTCAGAATGTTCAGACAAACAACGTTGTGGATTGCTCCGCGAGAACCGAAAATTAGTCCTTGGACCCTGAGTTCAGTGACATTGGTGTAGCCACTCGATGATATTGCCTTCGATCCGAGTGTACTTGTCGCGCTTCGTCTTGTCGTACTTGTCCAAGCTGCATTAAACTCGTAGCTAAAGCCAACGTCCAGACAGAAGGAAATATGTTTTGACAAATGTTAATTATAATTAAATTTTATATTAATTTAAAAGATTAATTGATATGCTTTGAGATCAATGAGATTGAAAGATGTTTTCAAATTAGAACCAGTTAATCGAAAAATTAGATACACTTATGAACTAGTTTTTTGAACCAGCCAGCGTTATGAAGCCCTCTTGCTTTCTTATTTTATAAATATAAATAACGCCGTTGGCGTAAAGTCGGAGCGAACGGTATAGGAGATAGATAATGTTTTGTGAGATTATCTATTCTTATTATTATTTTATCACTCCTTTCAAGTGTGCGATACTTTAAGTGCACATATTTTTAGAATTGAAAATTATTTAAAAGCTTCTTTTAACCCTTTCAGTCCGACACGGCAGATTATGTTGGGATTTTTTATTTAGCTCAATTTCATGCCCAATAGGAATTCTGTAAAGTATTTCGGTCGGGAAATGTGTCAAAGTCAAGATACACTCAAAAATGTTTGAATTAAAAAGTTGTATTGAAATGTGTTGAGTTTGACTCTGTGTTCTTTGTCACGTGATTAGTCTCGCTGACGAGTTTGAACTATGGAAGTAGGCAAAAAGTGGCTTTTGCGCTGCTCTAGAGTCCGAGCGGGAAAAATTCTTCCCGCTATTTTGAATGCCCCAAATTGGGTCAAAACAACTTTGTATACTACTTTTCAGTTTAGAATATCAATTTTAGACGTATAAATAATAAGATTTTCAAATATTAGGTCAATCTAAGTAATATTGCTAATGGACCGTGTGTTTGAAGGGATCAAAAGTCAAAACATTTATTTTTCAAAAAACACGACTTTTGATCAGATAAGATTGTGTCTGGTAAATGTGAGGGGTTTCTGTGCTGGTTTATTAGTTGAAATTGCTTAAGGACACATCAATAATAAATATATATAATAAATCTAATAAGTTGAACAACAGGAAATATGGCGAAAACCTCAAGATATATCATCTCAAAGTATCGGGAAGAATTCTTCCCGCTCGGAAAGGGTTAAAATGAAGAAATAGAGTATTCTGAATATTAAAATTAACATAAAACAAAAATTTCTTTCTTTTGGAGTATTTCATCTCACGAGCTGCAGCTTTATACTCACAGTCGGTCAAAATCGAATTATTAAAAATTTATCAATAGCAGATACTAAATAAGACATAACTTCACAAAGGCCATTCAAAGATTGTACAACTTGTAGGTAAACATGTCAATCACCACAACCAACAAAATCTATTCTTTTCACAAGTTTTATGCTACATATTTTTATTTTATATTCTCCATAAAGTACAGATTTAAACAATATTCCCCCGTATTTGACAATTATGCTGTGACAATGCTCGAATAACTTCTTCAAAACATTTTCTCCGTAAACATACTTTAAAAAGTAATTTCTCGTTGAATATGTTTCAGATTACTTTGAGTTACGGACAAAAACAGTGCTGTGACAAAAATTGGGTAGATTAGAAGATGTACTTTACTTGAAAGTGTATTAGATGGCGGGGGAAGAAAACTCGAATTGTTTTGACTCGATTTAATATATCACACAGACTTACAACTTGCCTTTATAGTGGTTAAATGTATTGAACAGATGCAGTCAACAGTATGCAATGTGGTCCAAGGTAAACACAATCACACCTAATATGTGAATCACAGCACTCTTGTGTGGGTGTGTTTGTAACTGCGCATCCTCTTTGCGCACAGTGGGCGCGCTGCACGGCGTGTGTGCTTGTCTGTGTCACACAGTCACTGTTGACACTCGGTCCCTACACATTTCTATACAAAATTCGGATTTCCGCTGCACCTTTGACCTTTGACCTATATGGCCTCAAAACTATACAGCACATCTACACCACCACCAGAACATTGTGTTAAATTTTCAGACCGATCCATGCAGTCGTTTTCGATGAATCGTCTGGACAAGAAATACCATTCTCCGAAATTTTTGGGGTAGAATCGTCACTCACTATCTCTCTCACACCCTCGCTACGCTCGGGTGTTCGTTCGTCAGTTCGCTCCTCTAATTAATTAATAATTAAAAAATTAGCAAATTAAAATAAGCTAGAATTTAAAATGTTCAAATTGGACAATCAAGTTGAGTTTCACATTCATTCACAGATCAAGATCGAAAGCAAGCACGTACGGGTGTCTGTCTGCACTGGACCACTGCTCTACGGCAACTGAACTCAATTCGCCCGGTACCGGTTGGTTTTATATTCGGGTGCTAGTGGTTCGGCTCGGAGGTGCACGGGTTGGACCATTTCGAACGCGGAGTGCAGCCGAATGAAGCTGCTGGAGGGCTATAGGGTTGGAATGGGAATTGAAGAAGGAGCATAGTAGTTCCTATTAAGTTCAGGGTTACCATTTTAAAACCATTGATTAGCTTGTCTCGATAACAAAAATATTAAATTACCCGGGAATTTTCTTAAAAAAATTATTTTATTAAAAATTAAGCAAATGAGCTAAAGAAAATAAAATAACTTTTAAGCAAAAAGTTATTTCATGTCAAATTGTTTTAAAAAAGTTTTGACCTATAATTAATTTCTTACTCGATTCTTACTGTTCAATTTTAGCTATTTCCTTTCCAGCTACACTTCAAAATCACTTTTCACATTATTGGAATTATGGTTCACACATTAATTAATCAAATAATTTATTATTAATCTCTCATAAAAAGGCTCACAACAGCAACATATAATATAATAAATCACAATTCGGACTCGAACAAAAAAATCTTGCCCTTCAAACAGAAAGTAAAAATATACTTTTCCAATGGTTCACTTTTTTCATTCATCTCAAAATTTTGCACCATGAAAAGTTCACTCGCCCGTTTACAACAGTTCGCACACAATACCTTCCCCAATTAATAATAATGGAAAAGATGGATGGGTATGTGGCAAAAGCGGTAGTTGCACCAGAAAATTAATTAATTCGAAAAGTGTTTTATGATGAATGGCTGCAATTATTCAATTACTTCATATATGAATGGACACACACAGACACACACAAATGTTGGAAGAATGACGGACAGACTAATGAGTGTGTACCGTAAAATCTCAAACAAGCGCCGCGGCGCTTATTAATTTCAACGGGCTCCTACTGCGGCGATTATTTGAATGCGGCGCTTATTAGAGATTTTACGGTATACGAGTTTATGATTAATTGGAAGATTGCAAATGTAGACAAAAATAATTAAAAACACAATTTGCAAGATTAAACTTTTTAGTTTTTTAGAGTGTGAGAGAAAAATACAAGTTTATTTATTGAAATGGAAAAATTAACATTTTGCATTAACACAATAAAGTTTTTGACCATTTTGAAACATGCTGTATACACTAGAAAGAATTTAGCGAGCCGTCTTTACCAGCTCATGCCCTCAAATAAAAAACTCAATGAATGCAAATGTATTTTAGAGTCTCTACAAAAACAACAACTACTAGACAGGTGGTGCAAGTTAAAAAAATATTTTCGAAAAGAAAAATGTTAGTATTAAACTTTTACGATTCAAATCTGCAAATACTAAAATTGAGTATTACTGGTATTTTTGTTGTTCACTATTCCAAATTTAAATGTAATCAAATATTCAGAAAACAAAATGGAGAGATGGTGCATGCGGGACTGGTACAAGTTGAGTAATTTAAAGTAATTTAAAGTAATGGTCCACACATTCATACAGTGAGTAAATTATAGATTGATGTAAATCCATTAGACTAAATTATAACCTTTATACAAAATAGTGGTCTGACTGAAATAGTAAAAAATATATTTTGATTTGATTAGTAATATATTTAAACATAAATAATATATAATATATTTGAGAATCACTTAAATCGTTTGCATGCAACATAAAATCAAAAACCCAAAAAATCCCGAACTAGGCAGATGTTTTCGTTTTCGACGTATTTTCATTTCGTCTCATTAATAGTAGTTATATGCGAGTCGCAGCGCTAATGTGACTAGACACTAAAGTGAGTACAAAGAATATGAAATTACGGGAAATGTATAAAAAGTTTCAGTAATCATAAACCAAGCATGATAAGTGTGTTGAAATAAGTAAACTTTAGTGTTGACCTTTTACAAATTGACCAAAGAATCTTTTTCAAATTCTGTCT
The DNA here is from genome assembly GCA_023373905.1 of Rhizoglyphus robini. Lineage (NCBI taxonomy): Eukaryota > Metazoa > Arthropoda > Arachnida > Sarcoptiformes > Acaridae > Rhizoglyphus > Rhizoglyphus robini. Next base: position 780,518 of record JAKIJQ010000090.1, on the reverse strand, counting down.
CTCACTGACATTTTAATCGAGAGTGTAATGTGTGTCTCGAATTGTCCTACCCTGAAATTGCCAAATGGTGTCGAAGTTGAAAAGTTTTGAATTATTAATTAGATATATGCAAAACTAAAACATAGGTTACCGGAGAGAGCGCGACAGAAATGGGCGTTTTGGGAGAAAGAGATAGAAACAAAACTTTTTCGCGATGAGCTACAAAAATCGGTCCAAACCAGCTCGCAAAACTCAATTATCGAAAGCTATTACAATTAGGTTTGTTTATTATTATTGTAGAAGAATTTCCACAAACGTCAGCATAAAATAATTTGCATACACACTTATACTCGTATAGTACTAATTCAATTTCAAATTTAATTATCTTCTAAATAACCCTAACAAAAATAATTAAATTTAATCTAATCGAATTCTAATTATTTATTTGCATTGGGGGATTAATTTGACAAAAGGGTTATATTTTAATTTATTGAATCAAAATAAATATTGGGTGTTTGATTAAAGTTTAATTATCATTTTACCTTTTAGAGACAAACCGGAAAGAGAATCACAAAAAAATAAAAAATTACTTTTGCTATTAGATATATTTAATCCACAATTCAGAACATAATAATAACATGACCAAACAAACAAACAATTTATTCATCTGAAAATAAAACAAATAACAATAAAATATAAATATATTTATGAAACCGCATTTTGTATTATTATTATTTTATTGCACACAAAAGAATTGAAACAATGCAAAAGAAGAAGAATAATACAATCCATAAATGTTTAATGTAATGTTTACTGTAGCGAATACAAATTAATTTGAAAATTAATGAAATTGCAGTTGCAAAAGGACTAGTTAAGTTGAGCCCAAACAAAAAGAGAAAATAAAAATAATTAGTTTGTGTGTTTGTGTATTTAGATAAATTAAAACCAGTAGAGTCCACAAATGTGGAAAAATAATTTGGAATGGAACCAGTTTTGCAAAAGGTTCGGGAAATGGGGGGAATAGATTTAGAAAAACATGAATATGAGATTGGAATGCTGCTTGACTGATTTTAACCCTTTCAGTCCGAGCGGGAAGAATTCTTCCCACTACTTTGAGATAATATATTTTGAGGTTTTTGCCATATTTCCTATTATTCAACTCATCAGATTTATTCATTGACGTGTCCTTGAGCAATTTCAACTAATAAACCAGTAAATAAAACCCTCAGATTTACCAGATTCCATCTTACCCGATCAAAAGTCGTGTTTTTTGAAAAATAAATGTTTTGACTTTTGTTCCCCTTAAACACACGGTCCATTGGATAAGCAATATTACTTAGATTGGCATAATATTTGAATATCTTATCATTTATACGTCTAACATTGATATTCTAAACGGAATAGTAGTATAAAAAGTTTATTAGACCCTTTTTGGGGCATTCGAAGTAGCGGGAAGAATTCTTCCCGCTCGGACTCTAGAGCAGAGCAAAAGTTGCATTTTTGCTACTTCCACAGTTCAAACTGGTGAGCGAGATTAATCACGTGACAAAGAACACAGAGTTAAACTCAACACATTTCAATACAACTTTTTAGTTTAAACATTTTTGAGTATATCTCGACTTTGACACATTACCCGACCCAAATACTTTACAGAATTCTTATTGGGCATGATATTGAGCTAAATAAAAAATCCCAACATAATCTGCCGTGTCGGACTGAAAGGGTTAATGTCGAGGGTTAAAGTTAGATAAATGTACAAAAACAAACTAAAAGAGAAGGAATTAGAAAAGCAGATAAAAATTATTATTCAACTTAAATATTAGACTTTCTAATAATGAATTCTTTAAAGAACTCTGCTTTCCAAAATCAACTCTCCGCACTTCCCGCCAAATGTAAGTAGAGGAATATTCTGTGTGATGAATTATAATTTGTACATGAATTTATCATTCAGACACTTCATTTTACTTTGACTCGAACAAAAAGAATCGTTGATTCTGGAATTTTCCTCATCTTGTTCTGCTGATAAAAAATGTTAATTAATTCAACACCCAAAGTTGAGTATTCTGAAATTCCTCAAATGCCTCGTGTTGTTGTAATGTTAATTGAAAAGTATATGATTCAGGAGTATAATTTATTGCATGTTTTTTTTATTGTTATTCAAATTAAAATTAATGTTATTTTAATAATCATAAAACGTGTTCACCTTTGAATATATATTTTAATAACCTTTTTAATCTCGAAGGTAAAAATCAATCAACAAAGATCATATAATCCATGCCATCTCTTGTCTGAAAGATGAATGTAAAAGTTATATTTAAATATGAAATTGTTTAATAAGATTTTTAATCAATATCCAAGGAAAGAAATGTAAAACATTAACAATACCATTACCGAAAACTAGTTTAATATAATAATCATATAATCAAAAATAAATTAATGAAATATGTTTATAATAAAATTGATCAACATTAGTAGAAAATTGTTGATATAAAAAATGTAAAACTTTTTTATATGAAAGCAACAAATTCAATTAAAACACCATTCTAAGCAAGTTTCTTCTAAATAAATGCCAGTCTTCTTGTGAATACTAAAAGCTCGTAAAGATTGATATCCTGTTTGGAATTGACCCAACCAAGAAAAACAGCAATGAGTAGACAAATGGCTAAAATTATAGAGAAATGCGACGAACAGTGAAAGAAAGTTGAGAATTGCAAAATAACCAGAAAACAACTAAACTAATTAGATATACGGAAATATCATTGTCGAAATCGTTGTCGTGTCCATGTATGTCATCTTCTTGAGAATCCATGTGATGAGCCACTGATCCACAGTGTCCCAGAAACAAATGATGAGTAAGTTAAACAGTTCAACAGGATATCAGTGTCTTTTCATTCTAAAAACACAAAATAAAAGTTACTTATCTCATTATTTGAATAGCTGAAACCTTTTGTGAAAATTATTCTTCAACAATTCTTAATAAAAAGTTGAGTCTTTATGATAATACCAGATGAGCTACCCGGGCTTCGCTCCGGAACTAATGAATTCAAACTCAATAAATATATCCGTCATAAGAAGGTACATTCTAGAAGTTTCTAGAACATTCCATGGATATATCCCTCATAAAGAGGTACATTCTAGAAGTTTCCAGAACATTCCATGGATATATCCCTCATAAAGAGGTACATTCTAGAAGTTTCCAGAACATTCCATGGATATATCCCTCATAAAGAGGTACATTCTAGAAGTTTCTAGAACATTCCATGGATATATCCCTCATAAAGAGGTACATTCTAGAAGTTTCCAGAACATTCCATGGATATATTCCTCATAAAGAGGTACATTCTAGAAGTTTCTAGAACATTCTACGATGAATATCTCTCGTATGACTTCCGTGTTGAAAAGATTAATGCCCACACTTGCTAAGTGCATATGCGCATGCGTCAATACAATAGACATAATACATTAGAATCCTAAGAATCCTAATAACTCTAGTTCCGCACAATATTTTGACTTGGAACCAAGACTAAAACCTTCCCTAGCCTGAATGGAGTATCCTGGCTAAGTTTCATCAAAATAGATCCAGTAGTTTCCGTTTGCATCGATTACCAAGACACATACTTTCAATTTTATGTATATAGATTTTAATAAAACCAATCATTTACGTTTAAATAAGACCGAGCGTACGTTTGTTCAAGATTAAGTAACAGTAAAGTATTGATTTTGAAAATCAGTAAAAAACCTTTTTATATGGATACACTCCATAGATATTCATTCTTCCAGACAAACAGTAGAAACCAAGCAATAGACAATTTACCGAAATCATAAAGTTGATTTAATAAATAAATTATTTAAAAAATACCTTGTAAGAAAATAGTCACAACTAGTGAATTAATTAATTTATAAAATTAAAAGTTATAGTTAAAGAATGTCTTATTAAAAGTCGATTATGTTTAATTTCGATTGACTTTTTGCATGCCAAAAATTACACTTTGAATTGAGCAAACCCGGACAAAAAACTCGTAATCCAGAATAGAGCCAAACTACCAAGCAAGATCACTTTGGAGATTAAAGAATGACTGAGAAAATTAAATCCCAAATTTTTAATCGGTTACATGTTTAGTAGATAGTTTTTAAAGTAAAATACAAAGACAAATATAATCATAATAAGATAATCTACTGATCATAACTGAGGATAAAACAATGCAGTGATAAGCATTTAAAAATAAATGAGAGATAACCATTTGAAAACCCTATGCAATGAAATTCATAACAAATAAATAATATATAGTAATATAAAATCCTTTTTATATGAAATGAAACAGACTAAAACATACATCGAAACTTTTTATTTTAAATTCCTTAAATCATAGATTTGTCTTTACAATTACGTATATAACAGTTTTTGAATAGTTGAAATACAAAGTTGTTTGACAAAAATATCAGATAGAAGTCGTGAATGATCACAAACACAAATTGAGTCTAACCAAAAAATATTTATTAAGATAGCTCATTACCATATTCGTGGTTTGAGAATAAAAAGTGTTCTGGTCAATTTGTTGTAAAAAATTATAAATGCAAACACCCAAAAAGTGACACCAAAGTAGCTTAACTCGCTTTTAATTAAATATTTATGAGATTTAAGACAAAAACCTTTTGATAAAATAGCTAAACTCAAAAAACATAACACGTTCACGTTTGTCCTAGTAGTGTTGAGAGACTATTATTTAAAAAAAATGTTGAAAAACTTAGAAAACATTATATATTATTATAGAAAAGCATACTGTTATAAAAAAGAAACCAAAGGATAGATAGATTGCCAAAAAACACTTCAACCTATCCGCAGAATGCATAATATTATTCCAAACAAACAATTTAAATCGAACCTATCACCATTTATCAATAGAAAACATTTAAATATAAGATTGTCTGGCAAGCCAGGCAAAGTGCGAGACTCTTAAAAATAAAATAGAAACTTGAACTATCAACTGAGAAACTTTTAAAACGACTTTATTTGATCCATTTGGATCACTAAAGAGGTGTATTGGGACTAATATTTTTATTTAAAATGTGCAACACATTTGTTCATCATTTTCCACGTAGTGACCACAAAAATCTTTTTTTAACTTGGCGCTACCAGAATTGGGCGTAATGTTCCATGGCGCCCAAGTTAATTTTGACTATTCGATTACATATACTCCCTAGTGTATGTATGCCAAATTTGGTAATTTTAGGGTCTACGGTTCTCTCAGAATATGGACAAAGGTTTACAGACGGACAGACAGACGGTCAGACAGACAGACAGACAGACAGACAGACACGATGGCAATAGCATAAGCTTACGACTCTAAAAGAGTCTCGCTAAAAAGTGTTTTCAATCTGAATTTCAAAAATTTAAAACCTTTAATAAAATGTTTACCAACTTACAATATAATGTTACATTTTTTAATATAGTTTTTAAAAAACTTATTATCGTTTACTCGAGAATATTTAAAGCTTGATATAAAAATCGTTTTACACCTTTTAATATGAAGAAAAGAAACCGAACTCAAGTGAATATAACAAAAGTTTCTAAATCCCTACACTTGGTTTCAAATAATCTCGAATGAAGGACTGCAATAAGAAGAACCAATGAACGATAAAACGGTCATACCAATTTGGTGCTCTGAATTTTCAGCTATTAGTAATATTTAGTAGTTAGTTTTTCATATGAATCCGTGTTGTTGTTTAACATTTATCTGTGTATTTGATGTTAATCATCTAAATTCTAAACAATCAAAAGAAATCCCAACAATGTGCCATTTATCTTCCGACTTCTTAAAGTAAAAGTCTGTTAAATAATTAAAAAGTTAACACCTTTTATAAACCTATTGCAATAATCGTAAAATCACCTAATGAAATACCAGCTAATTTGAAAATGCAGCGCTCCCTGAAAATCCTTATGAAATGTCGGAAAATTAAGCCATCTTTGAACAAATGAAAAAAATAATAGTTTCTTAAACTTAAAACCGTTTAAAAGTTTATGAAAAATATAATTAAACGTTGAATCAATTTGTTTGATAAAAATAAAATAAACCCTTTCAGGGTTAGAACAAAATTATATTTTAACATGTTTAAAATAAAATTGAATTAAAAGTTTATTCTTGAGAAATGAACTGTAAAATGTGGATTTTAAAAAAGTACTAACTTTTTTCAGGAAGATGTTTTAAGAAATCGAAACATATAACGTACTGAAACGCACAAACATCAAAATTCATTTAGAGCTAGTTTTGTCTCAGGAAGTTTTGAACAAGTAAAAAATAATAATTGACGAAACGTTCTTAGCGATTGGGTCTTACTGAAATGATAAAACTGGGACGAAATCATGATTCATTTATGGATATTCAAATTTTCCTTCTTGTCAATGTAACGATGTATACCAAACTTGAGACAGAGACTGACACGGCTCAAGTATCAATAATTTTATTAATTAAATTTATTAGAACGCTCATTGTATTCCTCATTTCATAATAAGATTGTGAGTGCACTGTTTGTACTTAGCCACCACAATTGTCTGCACCATACGGACTAAAATACAAAACCATAACATATTCCAGATTATATATAATGTTTATCGAATTTAATTATTATTCAAAAAGATCTAACCTTTTATAACAACATATACGAAATCCAAGAAACTTTAAATCAATTTAATTTTTAAAAATACTGTTTTAAAGATTTTTATTTTTAAACTTGAAGATTGTTTCAATCAATTAAGTTAAATGGAAATTTGAAATACACATTTGAAACCTTTTAAATATGAAAGAGTGATTTACACACGAAGAATCGCAAGTTTATCTAAAGATATAATATTTTCTATAATTATTAATATAAAAATAGCTTTATTGATACAAATTTATTAGAATTGCAAATAAAATAACTGCATTAAACTAGCCCTGCCAACTCTCAAAATCCGCACGGTGGGCTAATCGTACAGTACGTACAACAGCTATTTTTTCTACATGAAAATATGAGCGAGAGCAGCTTAGTGGTTTAGCTTACTGCCTCATATAAACAAAGTCGGTGGTTCGAGCCATCGAATTGACAAACTTTTTATTTTATTTTTTTATTTATTAAATTATCTTACGGCCTTTTAATCACCCAATCGATGACCCGGAAAGATTCTACAATTGAATTAGTGGATTGTATTCTTTATTTGGTGAGTATTTATTGAGTTGATGTAATTTATCTATCTATGAGAGTTGGAAATTGATGAAGAAATTGATATGTCAAATTATTTGTTATGAATAGGTATATCAGTTATTTGGATTTACTAATATTCGAATACAGAATCAAAATTTTTCAAAATTTAAATATCTGAAGATTCAAATCAGATTTTAATTATGTCAATATTTCATCATTTGGTGTCATGTATTCCTGATGACCCAAACATATTTTATCCAATTGGCGAGTTGGTAGGTTCAATCCCCAAAGTTGAGCCTGGAAAGCTCTTCAATTTGGTAACTGGATTTCATTCTCCAATTGTTGGTCAGGAAATGTCTCAATTGAGTTTAAGAAAGCGTATTTTTAAGGGATAAGATCGGAATTTCAGGATGTTTAGAAAATGGAATTGTTTGGATATTATTAAATAAACCTATTTCGTTAACATCCGAATATTTGGATAAGATATTCAAATGTTCTAACCCCAAAAAACCGAAAAATTCGAATGTACTGATTGGTATCTTTAGTAATGAATCATATGGATTATGACCGAAATGTTCAAAGTCTCAAAATGGCAGACTAATCACTAACCAGATAATAGATACTTTTTTCCTAGTATTCATCTAAATGCAACTTTGAAAGAATTCTTTCTAGACAAGTCTAAACGAGAGAACATGCTCAGGATTTTTCATTTTTTCAGACATTCTGAGAACACGGATCTATTGGAGAATATCTTAATCGCTTTAAGGTACTCTAAATAGTAAAATCAACAGCTCGTTTTGTTTGCTCGATGAACGAAAAATCCAAGCAGTATTGATCAAAGCACATCATAATGCATATTCACTAATCGAATATGTAAGATTGGATTGGAAGAGAAAACTGATTTGCAAAGTTGGAAAGTTTCGGAGCTGGATTTTTTAGAACCACAGATTAAACGTTTTTATTAGCCAAAAGTTTTATAGTGATATATAATAATCAACAGCGACAACCGGACCTCAATCGAGATTCAATTAATCTTTGAACAACTCAACGATAAACACTAGGAATCTTTGTTCAATTATTTCATGTCGTAATCCATACTATTCATGACAAATCAATTGCCCATATAATTATTTTCCAGATCTATTTCAAACCACATTTTGGTGAATAAAATCCACTAACTCAATTTCAGAATCCTTCCGGCTCATCAATTGGGGGACTAAAAAGTCGTATGTGAATTTAATAAATCAAAAAATAAAATAAAAAGTTTGTCAATTCGACGGCTCGAACCACCGACATGGTTTTTATAAGGCAGAAAGCTAAACCGCTAAGCCGCTCTCGCTCATATTTTCGTGTAGAAAAAGTAACTGTTGTACGTACTGTACGATTAGCCCACCGTGCGGATTTTGAGAGTTGGCAGGGCTACATTAAACTAAGACATATTGTGAATTAATATTATTTAATGCAAATTAAATATGCTTTAATAAAAAAAATATAATGAATTTTTAAACCTTTAAAATGGAACAAACATGCAAAAGAAATACAAACATTAAACTCTTGAGAGAACAATTTTTTTAATTGCTTGGCCAAAAACACGGGCCCCACCCATAGGTCAATAGAAACACGGGGATACATTTCAGAAAAGCTTAAAAGTAAATGATAGGCATATCAAATGAGAAATTATCGATTGAGTGACAATTTGCAACCATCAAAGTGACTCCACTTGTGGTTACTCAAATTGTTGCCACCGCTGAGAATGTTTCGCGTCCCCACTTGGTTGTGCCTTCTCTGACAATACCAACGATCCAGCGCTTGTGCATAAAAAAAACAACACAATAAATTAAAAGGCTAAACACGTACACGTTTTGTATATAGTAGAAAGATTTTTACATTTTCCGGTAAATAAAATGACGTAATATTGGATACATTCTTTAAGAAAATTATTTTTTGATAACCGTTTTTCGAAAACAATTTAATAAAAAAATATTTTTAAAAATAAATCTTTTTTGCAGCATCTTTTTAACTTCAGCGCTGACAAAAGAGACTCTAAGACATTTTTTCAAACCAGAGACAAAGAGAGATCGTGATTAGTAGTGTACTTTTAAAAATCTCATAGTATTCCACATTTAATATAACAAAACTGAGAGGGTACAGTCTTTGTACAGATTTGTCTGAAACGCCTAAATTTTATTATTCCAGACAAATATTGTATACACCCATAAATAGATAATCTCTTGCTCGAAAGCATAAAATAAAATTTACACCTTTTATAAAAACCATTGCATAATCCGAACAACGCTAAACCAATTTGTTTAATTAAAAAAAGTAATTTAATAACTTCATAATATTTTAATAAAACCAGCCATGTTTAAATAAAACAAATTAGAGTTCATAAACACCAAACTGTAGTGATGATTAAAACCCCATTTTACATTCGTTACCTTTGTATACCCGTGAAAATATTCCAAAAACTATCTGGGCCGATTTGATGGTGTTTCACATTGCTTTCACCATCATTCATTCATCACCATGAGAATTTTATGAAATAAACAGAGCCACGCCACCTGTTGGCGCATTTGCTGAATATTTTTTTGAAACAACAAGAGAAACAGTTTTAAAATAAAGAAACGTGTACAGGTTTGTATGCTGTTTACAATAATAAAACCTTTTACAAATCTAGTGTTGACTGTAGTGATTTAGCATGTCTTCTGTGAATGGTCCACTGTAGAGTCACTAGAGTGGTACAGCTGAGGAAAAAGATGCCACAAGATGCATGTGTTTGCATTTCTGAGATTTCTTTAAGCGAATAAAAATTTATAAACATTTTCTGTGTAAATCTTGATTGGTTGGTCTTGGTGGCAATTCTTTTTGCACAAACAAGGAATTTATAGATTGAACGTGGAAATAATATAGAATATTAGTTTTCGGCTACAAATTTTGTAAAATGATAGAAAATCAGCTTAGCATGGCGTAAAATAAGACCATGCCGTGATAAGTACAGCAACATAATGATAACCTTTTGAAAACAATCTATGAACACTAACTATAAAGAAAGAACTGATAGAGATTTGAAGAGAAACTTGTAAATGAGTGTTCAATTTTAAAATGTAAAAACAATAAATTTTAGATTTGGAAGATTACAACAACAACCATGACATTATAGGTAATCAGTTAAACCTGAGTGGTGATAAGAAAATTTCGATAACTTACCAGTAATAAACAAATTTATAAAATAACCTTTTGAAAATCATTTGGTTCATTATTAATTGAAGATTGAAGGAGAGACTCTAAATAGAGAATGCGTATAAAAATAACAAAGCATTTTATGAACCATTAGAATTTCTCGTTGATTTATAAATGAGACCGTTTCGAAATTAATGACTGATTATAGTGACATAGGAACTAAAACTCGGATTGCTGAAAAAAATTCAAAAATGATATTTGTTTTGTAGATAATATAGTTTAGTTTGATAAAAAAAATAACATTGAAAATAAAGCAAGTTACGTATCGAAAAACGAACACAGTAATATCAAAAGCAATCAAGTTAAGAACGATTATTAATTGAAAAAAAATTTAAATCTAAAATAGCTAATCTATTGAAAAAACAAAAATATAAATTAGTATAATTTGATATTTTTTTAAAGGAAACCTTTTGTAGTTTTAATTCGAAAACAAACAAATCTTAATAATATTATTTGGATAAGGAAAATGTGTTCGTCGTGGTGGGATCGCTCAAAGGTAGAGAGTGGGACATGCGCAGTAGAGACATACCTTCTACTTTGAGTACATACACACACAATGCACTACTGACAGTACACATTGACAATCTTAATAATATTATTTGGATAAGGAAAATGTCTTCGTCGTGGTGGGATCGCTCAAAGGTAGAGAGTGGCACATGCGCAATAAAGACATACCTTACACTTTGAGTACATCCACACACAATACACTACTGACAGTACACATTGACAATCTTAATAATATTATTTGGATAAGGAAAATGTCTTCGTCGTGGTGGGATCGCTCAAAGGTAGAGAGTGAGACATGCGCAGTAGAGACATACCTTACACTTTGAGTACATCCACACACAATACACTACTGACAGTACACATTGACAATCTTAATAATATTATTTGGATAAGGAAAATGTCTTCGTCGTGGTGGGATCGCTCAAAGGTAGAGAGTGGCACATGCGCAATAAAGACATACCTTACACTTTGAGTACATCCACACACAATACACTACTGACAGTACACATTGACAATCTTAATAATATTATTTGGATAAGGAAAATTGTGGTCGTCGTCGTCGTGATGGGATGGCTCAAAGGTACAGAGTGGCACATGCGTAATAGATACATTCCTTTACTTTGATAGCCACGGGAGAAGCGGACAACCCTCCGTTGCTTGCAACGGGGGGTTTTAACAAGTCAACTTCAAACGTGTAGCAGTTTGCGGAGTGAAACGCAGCAAACGCGAAGCGTTTGGGTTGACTTGTTAATGTTAAATTATTTTGTTAAACTAAATAAACTTTGTGCCCCCTAAACTTGGGATTTTGGCAGACCTTTGCTGAAAATGATTTCAATACCATCGCATGTGCATTGACGGTAACATATATAAGATAGTAACCTTTAAAAATTAATATGTATTATAACCTTTCAAAAACAAACTATTGATAAAAATCATGCTGTTTTAAAACAATTTCCAATAAAATTTTGTTTTATATACTTAATATAAAAATAACTCTGATAATATATGAATTGAAAACACATTAACTTAAAAAAATAAATCCTATAAAACCGTATGCTTGTGTTTTGTGTTTGTCACATACGTGCACATGACGGGACTAGAAAACTTATTTTAAAATAAAGTTTTCAATAATTATTTAAATGAAATTTACCTTTTTAAAAAGTCAGCAGACATGTCTGATAATCACGAATATTTTACTCATGTAAACCTTTTATCAGCGATAAGCATATCTAAATAAATTAACCTTTTGTAATTCGCCGTAGCAAGTCCAAATGCACCACTTAGATAAGGGACAACTAAAAAAAATTTCCGACGAGTTTGATATGTAATAAGTAGCTTAAATTGATTGAGCATTAAAATATTTAAGATAGTTTTAATTAATTTTAGAAACATTTAAAAAACAAAAACCTTTTATAAAACTACTGAATGGAAAGCCATATAATTTGAAATTTGTCGCCCTGCCTGGAAATTCTTACTATCTGTCCGACCGTCTGTGTATGAAATCGCTAAAATAATAAAACCATGAAATATATTCATGTTCGCAAGTAATATAGAGACCTTTATTAATTATATTTAATAAAACCTGATCTAAACTAATCTGAATATTATCATAAAAATGAAAAAGTCTTTTATTTAAGAATTAATAATGGTGAATGTATAATGCTATGTCAATTATGAGTCGAAGTCGTGCACGAACTCAAAAGATTATGTAAAACCAAATAGAAGAAAAGCAGATAAACTAAATGGCTGAATAGTCTGTCCCGAGATAATAAAACGAGCAACACTGTCCATGAATACCACTCACAGCTGTGATTTTACAAACTTAACGTTATTCATCACCGATCATTTGGATTGAACCCGTAACATTTATATGTAACAACAAGAGAGATCTTTATAGAATAAGACAACAAGTCAAGGCTTAATCTAATGGGCGATAGTAAAAGGTTAATACTTTTAATAAATATTTTAGATTGTTTTAATCAAATTAATAGCTATTAATAAGCAGTAACTAAAAAAATTAAAAATTAAACCTTTTATATGATGACATATCCTTAAGAATGAATACAAAGTAATGTAAAGCAAAGTATGAAGAGCCGAGCTTGGTTGATGTAAAATGTATTTTACTTAAAAATCACATTCCTAATACATCACTTTGAAGTGCAGTGGTATGGCACGTATTCTGTGAATGATCCATTGTAGTGTGTGTCTGTAGTGTAGCTGAAAAAAACGAGAAACTGCGTGTGACAGGTGCTTTTCTTGATTACCTTTTTGAAAATCACTCTAGAAGAAAACAAGTTTAAAAAATAAATACAATTTGTAATAATAAAGAAACCTTTTGAAAAATTTCTTGGTATAATAAAACAAAAAGCCATTTATTGTCCGAAATTATTAATTAAAATGTTATTATAAATCTTTGGCAATCCCTAACATCTGCACATTCATCAGTACATGAAACCGTAATAACAAATTGTTTTAAAATTCGTACTTTAATATTGAGAGACCATTGTTGTTAAAGAGTATGTAAAAAATTCATTACAAAACATAAAAATATTAACTAAAAGAATTTAATAAAATTTTAATAAATGTTGTATTTTGAATGCTGAAACCTTTTATAAAATTGTTTTCCAACATCATAACGTTAAATCAGTTTATTTAAAAAACAAAATGACAAATATAATGTCTAAGAATGTTATAATAAATCACAATTGTCGTTTGCTCAAATGGCAAATGTTACAACAAGTGGGTACACAAGCAGATGAATTCTCTATAAGAAAAACTTGATGTTGTTCCATAATTCCGTTATGAACGATGTAAAAACTTAATTGAGGGGGAAGGCTGTTGAGAACCTAAAATAAACCCATTTTACAAGTGGTGTTCTCCCATTGAAAAGTCGAAACGGTTTTCTCAAGTGGTGACAGAGTGCTTTGTTTGTTAATTTTTAGCTTTGTATTGATGAGCTATGCTATGAGATGAGATAAGAGATTGGAGAATCCAATTGAGATTGTTAATAATAATAACATAAACATAAACCTTTTAAAAACTTCAACAAGCACATCATCGAAAATATCATTTACAAAATTAAATTATTTTATATTGAAGGAATCCAGTTTTGAAAAAGTGAGGAAAAGTAAAAAAAATAAACACAGTTGAATTTTAAAAAAAGTTTATTTATTTGTTCATAAATTGGTTGATTGGAGATACAGAATATTTGGGGAAAATTAATAGAGGAGAGATGCAAATGCGATCGAAAGACGTTTTACAAAAAAAGAAACCAATCAGGAATCAGAAAAACAAGTAACGGCAAGCTTCAGAAAATGGTCATAAGGTAAAAAAGCTCAGGCGTGGTGGCTGCGGGAGATTATTGAGATTATGTTGGTGTCCTAGAGGAAGGAACTGTAAAGCTCTGGGCCTAGGCTGAATCAAAATAGTAGATTTCTATGATAAACATTCGAATTTCTTTAAATTTATGTTCCATTTTATGCCTAAATAAATTAAACAAACGAAATATTAGTCTGACAGTCAGTGTGAAGGATAACTATAAGCGAACTATAAAGAGAATAGAGTGAATGATAAGATGATTGGGTGATTACCGGAAGGGTACAGAGTTCAATGATGAAATAACATAGATCCAAATAACATCTAAAGATATAACAAAAGTAGATATAAATAGCAGAGATAGGGAACCTTTTGTAAGACGGTTCGAGAACGCACTCTAATTTATCAATAAATTAATTTAAAAGTAACGTCAAAATAAATATTTTAAATCAGAAAATAAAATTAAAAAATCAACGTTAAAGTCACCATTTACAAATAGGTGTACAAAAGAATGGAGTAATTAAATTTTGGTATTTGAATAAAGAATAATATTTATGAAAAACCTTTTTAACATACAGAAAACAGAAAATAAAAAATTTCATTCACTCTAACTAATTAAATATAATATTTTTCAAGTAATTCTAAAAGCTACAGGAAATAATTATGTTTTTCCTAATTTTGTCATTCCAATTTCCCATGTCAATCCAGGTGCGCTCTAGACCTTAGATGCAACTGAATATGACTAGATAGATAACGCTCGGATTTTATTGTGTTTGGGGTTAGTTAGGCTAAGTTAGATTAGGTTGGTTAGGGGTTGGGTGGTGCACACCTAATTTAATGTTTCCGGCCTGCAGCCTGTTGCGGTTAGGATTTATTAGATTATGGTTTGCGGCCACTTTTGTCACTGATGACATGGCCTTATTTCGTTCAACATTACAAAATTCGATTGTTGCATGCCGATCTATTTTGCAACAAATTGAACTTTTAACAATGTTCTAAATGCAGTTCATAAATCCCATACGGCAACAAAAATAATAATGCCGAGTACATTACATTACAAAATAATCATTGTAAAACATAGAACGTTCTCAGGCCCAATGTTTACCCAAAAAATCCAAGCATAACAGTAATCTCTAAATAGTACTGTGTATTAATAACAGAAATTAACAAACAAAGCACATAATACTGCAGTGATGGGGGAAAACAAGGCTGCAGAAAAAGCTTCCCTCTGAAACCAAAAATAAACCTAAACGATCCCTGGAATCCAAGTGATCCAATCCACTGTAGAATGTAGAGTAATACTAACTAACTAAAAATTACTACATTACATCGTATATACCAAATAGAATAGTAAATTGCTAACTATGAGGGGAAAAGTAGAAAATAGAAACAAAAACAGAAATAAAACAGAAAAGCAAACAGAAAACGATTATTTTAATTTATAACCGTGAAATTGGACTGTAGGATGAAATAATAGGAAGCAAAAAAACAATTTTACAGAAACAACAAGGGAAAATGAACAAGATGCGAGAAATCTCTCATCCAATCTGTGCTCCCTTAAGAACAAAAGGAAGAAAAGTGAAAAGCAGGGAAACAAGGCACGGAATTACGTAACATAAAACAGCATAAAATTGGATATCATGCAATTATTTTCCAAAACAGCAATTTTTTCTGTACAAAACTAATGTGTTTTAATTTGCCTCACTTAGTTGGTTGTGTAATAATAGAGGCAAGGGCCAAAGAGCGTGAAAAAGTTGGGGAAAAAATCTAGTAAATTTTGGATTTCCACTACAAAAAAAATCCCTCGTTAATGTTTTTTAGGAGTAATATTTCAAATCACCTCCTTTGTCCAATTACATAATCCTAAAGTAAAAATAAAATAAAAATTCCACTATTAATTCCAGGAATAATAATTTACACTGCCATATTTTTTGCACCATTCCAGACTTTCCAATAAATGATAATAAATTATCATTTATCATGTAGTGGTCTCGGACATGCGCGTAGTCGTAGTCCGCATCCACACAGTTCACGATCAATCGTTCAAGCACAAGACTACACGTACACTATTTCATCGTTACCTTTACAGACAGACAGCTTCTCTGCACAACTACCGGTTGCCAACTCACACACGCATTACCCAATAGTGATGCAATGCAATCACAAACGGTAGCCAATGGCAACCGCCATTGGCGTCAATTGCTAATTAGTTCACTCTTCACTAATGACTTTTGTCAATCAATCACACAACCCGTTCTACACACACAAACGTATATAAAGCTCATAGAGCCAATGCATTACAAGACCAGTCCATAATGTCCACGACACTCGCTACTCTGATCAATAAAATCTAAGTCCGAACGCATTTGGCTTGCATTCATTTCATACGGTGGCCGGTTCTGATCAACAGTACCGCAGACCACCTCAATCATTTAAAATATTACCTTTTTTTAGAACATCTCAGCGAAAATGAACGAATTTCCTTTTCATTTAAAGAATTTACAACCAGATCACTTTTATGTGGACTCTCAGATCACTATGAAAAAAATTCAGCATGTTTCTAACAACGTGAATAGCTTTCAGTTCAATTTTTATGAAAGAATGGCCATAGGTTCTCGAGTTATAAAATTCCAAAGTTCTTGACTCGCGCCAATCTCGACACGCTATTTGAGGCACTACACACACCTCTGCTGTCCCGCTGCAGAGTGAGCACATTCGAGTGTGACTCGGCGTTGGTGTTGGTGTCAATGAAAGCATACATATCCGACTTTGAAACAGAAAACAAATCATTCATATACAAATTTTTATTATTCTTTGGACAATGGCAATATTCTGTAATGTTTTGTAAAATAACATCGCTGATGAACAGGCTAGCAATACACATGTTTTCACAGAGTGGCTGCCTCGTTCTTTAGTTTGTAAACAGCTGCTCTCAGTTTGATTTGAATTTTCTACTTTTTTGAATCAATCAACGAATATGGACAAGAATCGAGTTATCGGAGAACGGATTCTTCTCATCAAGGAGTACAACACGTCGATCATTGGTGAGGCAACTTCTGAACTACAGACTGTTAATATGTTTGTCATGATGACTTCTTTGACGGAGATTACATCGAAGTTCTTGATTATTTTTATTCGACGCCTGGAAATGATGACATTGAGGAGTAGATGCTTGACGATGTAATTTCGGGTCTAGAATCATTGAACCAAATCAAAGAAACAACACAATCTCTCTCACAATCATGTTTGCAAATACCAGTTCCTTCTCAGTACTCAAACTTTAGATTCATCATATAATCCAACTTGTGCTAAATAAAATGTTGTTTTCACATTTCTTTTATCTAAATGAAAATTATGTAGTATTTTAAATAAATAAATTAATATCGAGCAAAAGTTAGCATGTATGGTATACGAGATGTTAATCAGAAAAATAATTGGGAGACTCCGACTCGGAGTCTCCGAGTAATGCGCTCGCCACACTTGAACAGAGACGCATCATTGCCAGAATGGGTGCGCGGAATAAACTTTGGAATTTCATAACTCGAGAACCTATGGCCATTCTTTCATAAAAATTGAACTGAATGCTATTCACGTTGTTAGAAACATGCTGAATTTTTTTCATAGTGATCTGAGAGTCCACATAAAAGTGGTCTGGTTGTTAATTAACAAAAGAAGAAAAAATCTTATTTCAAATTATTAATAATAAAATATTTTATTGAAAGAATTTTACCGTATTTTTTGGGAACGACTCGAAAAAGCAATAATGATTCTTGGAATTTTAATCTAAACCTAAATTATTGCCGAAACGTAAAGAGAACAGGAATTATTATTGCTATTACTCGTACTACATGTTTTGGAAAAGTTTTTATAAATGTGATATAACTTTATTCTCATCTGTTCAGTTTTAGTTGTTAGATTCCCAGTGGTGATATATCACAGATCTATTAATCTGTTATATAACTAACTAACTAGAAGTGGGAGAAAGAAAATGGGAAATTGTTGAGAAAAGACATTTGTCTTCAATTCTTTGTATGAGAATGTTTTTTTTTGTAAAATGTACTAACTAACTAGTTGTACGAGATAGTACATTGAGAGTTTGTCTGTT
Organism: Rhizoglyphus robini; assembly: GCA_023373905.1. NCBI lineage: Eukaryota > Metazoa > Arthropoda > Arachnida > Sarcoptiformes > Acaridae > Rhizoglyphus > Rhizoglyphus robini. The sequence goes on along the minus strand of JAKIJQ010000090.1, from coordinate 762,193 downwards.
TGAAGAGCGCAATATGTATTGGGTGATCGTAAAATTAAAAACATTAACCTTTTATACTCGAAAATCGCAAATTCTTAATTTTTTTTTATAACAAAAAACACAAAATTTTAATATTAATATTAAAATAATAACATTTTATGAATTAAACCTTTAAATTATTACCCGATTTCAACCTATTTAATTAAAACTCACATTATTTTCTTATCTAAAAAACCTCTTTCCTCCCTGAAAACATATTTCATCATGTTATCGCAATTTTTATTTTATTATATTATCATGATATTTCTTTTATATTATCAAATGGCTTTATCTGCTTTGGTGAATCCTCAACAACAGAACTACCCCCAGTCTGGTACGGGTTCAATCGGTGCCAGCACCACCAAAGACATGAACATTTCCATTGGCGGCGATGATAAGCCACAGGATCAGCTAATCGATGATGGGCGCAGTGGTGGTCGCAACAAGCCAAACAAGCAGATCCACTTGGATCCTTTGGCTAATGAGCAGCAGCCGCTCTCACCCTCCTCTGGCCACATTTCGATCCTATCAAGCAATTACACTGAGAAGGTAATAATTGCCATATAATTAAGATTAATAACACGATCCCCTCTATACTGTGTACTACAATGTACACTCGTTATTAAACATTCATTGTATATAATGTTTTCATTTTCCCAATAGAACAAAGCTACTATTGCAGCCGCTGCTGCCGAGCCACTGATTCTGCCACTTGGTCGTACATTTGGTGGCATTTCGTTGTTCATTCGCTGATAACTCACCACCAGCCACCACTGCACTGAAAGATCACTCGACTGGATCAAGTGCACAAACGCGAAAAAGGCGGACTGGCCAAATGTGAGTGAGTGTAGGACTAGAAGAGGAATAATAAAATAAATCCAAATTGCCAAAACGAGCGATCTCATTGCATAAATGAATATATGACAATTGGGTTGGCATTGTTGGTATATACGCGAGATTAATGCACAAGAGCGTAACTTAGTACAATAGCATAGGAATTATAAAAGAAATATTACACAATAGCACTACTTTTTGCTAATGCTTTATTCCAAAACCGATTCGAATTGTCATTTTCCTCTGACCACACACAGTCAACTCTACACAGACAGATTTATCTATCTCTCTATCTCTCACTCATTGTTTGTTCACTTGTTTTTCTGTTGTTGTTGTTGATAAATGTTTCTGTATGTACAAGTGACTCTGCGGTACTGTAATGATCGTTACGAATGAGTGGTGGACGAATGAGGGAAAGAGAAAGGGACAGTGGTTGTGGAAAAAATTCTCCCCAAAAAACAAAACAATGACGAGAAATGTCACTTTGCTGAATGAATTTTTGGTGCAAATTCTACAAAACTTTTGATGAAAAAAAGCTTGGATAGTGCAGTCACGAATTATATGAATAAATAATGCATAAAGAATTTTGTTACAAAATATAAAATATTTAATTATTAAATAATAAAAATTTCAATTCAATAATTAATAAACCTTTTTAACTACAGTAGAATGAATTTTTTAAATATTACATTTAATTATAAATAAATAAATCTAAGAATATTTTAAATATTATAAGCAAATTAATGTAAAGAATATAATTAAAACAAATAATAAATAAAAATGCTATGCAGTGAAGCATTGGTTAGGGGTTTATGACCTTTAGCATTATCGTTCTGAATGATACAATATTAATAAGCGACGAGACACGTGTCTTAATGTCCAATTAACTTAACTAAGCATAACTTTTCTTGATGAACACTAAATATTACATTTTATTTAAAAAATAAATCTAAGAATATTATAAATATTTTCAAACATTTAAAACAACCAAAAATTTTAAAAATCAAATAGAATTTAATGCAGTAAAGCATTTTATTAAGGGTTTATGACCTTTAACAAAAGAGTGAACAAGAATCTGTGCACTAGTAATAAGCGACAGGACACGTGTCCAATGCCCAATTAACTAAACTGTCAGAAAATTGCTAAATAATAAAGATTACCAAATCCTCTTAAATTGACTTTTTGTTACGCAGTGAAAATTTATTTTCATTAAGTAACCATTTAATTTTATAGACGAAAAAAGAAACTAGCAAATAGGGAAGCCATAATTGGCATCATTAAATTGATGGTTCAAATTAAATGTCAGAGTGAGAGTCTGAGAAAATAGACCTTTTAATATTTAAGAAGAGTCCACAACTACTAAAATTTATTTTTAGTATCAATTTTTTGTCCCCGGAACGAATCGACTGCTGTCAAGTCTGTCCAGTTTTGGATGTGTGTCCACATCGTTATCGTCATTGGCCCATCTCTCTCGTACCGTGTGGTTGTCCAGAACGTGACCAGAATCTTCCCACACACTCGTCCCCCTCCCCACGCACCTCAATTTAACGTTAAACGATTTTTTCTTTCTTATTGTTATGGCTAAATGGTTCCATTTGCACATTCATTCACACATGTGAGCAAACACAAAACAGTGAGAGGAACAGTACTGACTGGCAGTTGACATTTGCGTCTTTATTCCTTTTTGCCCACACACAAAAAGTCCCAAAGTGACACATTGCGTAATGTGTGTCCTGTCCGGGTCCTGTCTCTTTTCATTCTATTGGGTCATCATTTCTCTGTTCACGGAGCGAGTTCATTTATTAATATTTATTTGCTCTCACACTTTTACTCAAATACAATAAGAAGTAGAAGATGTGTTCAGTTGGAAATCATGGTCGTAATATATAATAAGAATAATATTATTTATATTCATTAACGAGCAACACACAACGAAAAGTGTGTGATGACAGTTCGCTTGTTGCCAAGTTTCTCGGGGTGTTAGGAACAAAAAGAATAATATTAAAGGAATGACCGATCCCGGGCAGAGAATAAATCATGCTGAATCGAATTATTATTGCTAGACTTTATTATGACTGGAACTGGTAGACAAGTTTGACACGAGTCAAAAGACAATCAATTCAATTATATTAGATTGGGTGAGAATGAGAAAGAAAGAGACACGAAAAGTTGATTGGATGAAAACACAATTGCAAATGTCGTTACTGGAATACTAAAAATATTCTCAAAACACAGAAATGAGAAATATATTAAAATAAAATAATTTAAGAATTTTAAATAAACCTTTAACATGTCCCTATTGCTATAAATGAATATTTTTTAAAATTAAATCAATCCCTTTTAAAAAATTCAAAAATCAAAATTAACTTCCGAAAACAACTTTGGTGTACACACACAAATGTCCAAGCTTTTCAACTTTAGACCAGAACACTTTTTTCCACCCCGTTTAAATTGTCAAATTTTCCTCTTGTATTTGAATTATAACAATTTTCCACACTCATTAATTTCGAGAGGGTCGAGGAGTGCAAAAAGGAATTTAACTGTAGAAGTGAATTTATAATTAAATTTTAAATTTTAAATATCTATAATATACGGGGTGTCTGTTATTAAATGATTGGGTTTTGATTAAAGTGAATTTGTATGAGAATTTACTTTTATAAATATTTTTTGCGAATATCTAACCTTTTTAAAATGCCAACTACAATTTTTAGGCGTAATAAATAAAATTTAATAAAAATAAAACCCTCAAAACTAATCCAACTGTACCACCCAGTAATCAAGACCTCCAAGTACAGAAATCCGTGCACTCGACCTCTCTCCGATCTTTTACTAATTCATAAATACATTTTTCCACATGTGTCGAAATTGAAATTTCAAATTAATCTGCACACAGAGTCAAACCTCTTTCGAGAACACAAACCGTGGAATAATCTAGTAATTAAAAATATATTTGAAATTAAACTTCTGGAAAATAAACAGAATTTCAAAATCATTCAAAGAGAGAACACACACATGAACTCGAACTTTTCAATTTATAATTTAATTTAAAGGAAAATTTTGGTTTAATTAAAAAATGTTTATAAGTAAAACTCGAAATTAAAAACATGAAACGAAACTCAAATTCATAATTAACACAGAAAAGGCTTAATGATTTTCTTCTTCTTGTTCTGTTTCTCCGGCAAAAAGATTTATTATTAGTCAAGCTGCCACTTGTGTTTTATGTCTGCGCGCTTATAATTGATGCGATTTACATAGTAACTGCATTTGTGAACATACACGAACAAGTACTAATGAGCGTACTAGAATAGTAAAGCATTGTCAAAGTAGGTGATAGTTTCGATATCAGAGAATATTCTGTCTCTTTGGCAATGCATTTTTATTTTGTTACCTTCTGAAAGCCGATAGTACAAACCAAGGAATAATAATAATAACACTAATTAATTCTAATGAATTTCAATTTTAGTTATTATGCTTGGGTATTATGAATAATTTTAATACATATACAGAAGACCTCATTTATGATGAAGAAGAAATAGATAGTAGCCTTATGCTATTAACGAGTCAAGAGTGTGACGAGAGAAAAAGGCTAATTAGAAGAAAAGAGCGCGAGCCCGCGTCAAATTAGCACTCGACAATTTGATTTATATTTATTTGCTGTCGAGGATAGTAGAAGTGTTGTATATGATAGGGCCCTTTGAATGGGCTGTTCATAAAGTTTGTTTAAATTTACCTTTGATTAAGCAGTCTACTAACAAATCAATTTATTAAACAAATACGCTCTATGTACACACACTTAGATAAATTTAGCTCCAGATTCGCTTAATTGGTGGTGGAGAGAAAGCGAAAATTTCCTATACTGAGTAAATCATGTAAATGTTGGAACATTGCCTAAAGGTAAATGATGATGAAAATGATGATTATGATTTTTACATTATTTAAATTGATTTAAATATTTAATCATATATACACATTTGCACAAGAATACGAAAACATTCACAGAGTCATTGAACGGGAAATGTTATTGTTGCTAAAATTAGACTTGTCAGATGATGCCGCAAAAAACAGCAGAAGTTTTAGCCTGATTAAAAAGTTCATTTTAATGATTTTGAAATTTGAGATTTTGACCTTTTTAGAAGCATTCTCGGGATCTATTATACCAATAGTGATACTACTAAATTGTTCACAATTTTTTTTAATTTAAAATATTAATTCATTTTAAGTACTTGAGATTTTTTGAAAATCTATACTTTTTTGAAAGAAGGACCAATCAAACAAGACAAAGGATGTTGGATTAGGATAAAAATACATTTTTACATAATATATGTCAGCCTACATTAACCACGCAATGATAACCGAACTACAAATATTCGATTTGCTGACTAACGGCCTTCTATTTAATGTTTTTCAATGGTTAGCCTGAGGTATGCAGTTATAAGTCGCAAACCTTTCATTTATTTATGTAACTATGACAAGTGTTCCATTTTCTATGTAATGACACTTGCGAAATAAACTATCTGATTCAAGTCGATTGCCTTCCCATGTCTGTACCGAGACGTCCCATCATCCAAGTTTATATGTATAGAAAATTTAGTAAAAATAATCAAGTATTAATTAAAAAATAAATATGTATATTTTATTTGCGAACCTTTCAAAAACACTTCCATCCTAGGACGCCACAGTCTATTAAGATTAATCTAAGCTTTTAATATCAAAAACTATGTTTAACAAGTTGAATAAAAAACTCATATGAATAAACAAATTAAAAATACAACAAAACTGATACAAAGTGAATTAGAAAAGGTTATTCACTTTCAGTTGTTCATAATAAAAACCAATTCTAAACTCGATCAGTTTCAAACCACCTAATATATAAAAAATAATAGAGGACAACAAAACCAAAAGCCAGCACCCAAAAACTAGAGAATCAAGAATTCAATCAGCAGCACCACCCAAAAAGTGGCCGTAAACCCAAAACCAAACACGAAATAATTAATAATCCAAACAAGCAATTAGTTACAAAAGTTTTGTACTCGATCAATGAATATATTCTTCTTTATTTTTTTTATGTTTTGTTATGAACACGAGAAATAATTGCAAGGATAGATTACAACAGAACAAAAGAGTATGACAAAAAAAAGATTTTGTTAGAGTACGTTAAAAGAAAGAAAATCTTTATTAAAATAAATTGGGTGGTTTGACCGTTAGATTATACCTAGATGGAAAATACATAATTACTAAGAAAATTATTTTTACGCATCTACGCTCAAGCAACATAATTTGTCCTTAAAAATAAGTTTCTTAGAAGTCTATATGAGATTAAGTCGATCGAACTGAAGCTCTGTTTTCCTGCAAACATCAGCACTTTATTCTCATTTTCTATCATTTTCTATCTCTTCTTATCTATACTTCCCATCAAGTTCACTAATTCCTCCGCAACTCTACGCACTACGAATTGTCTTATTATTGTGTCCTTAATTAAGTGTGTGCAGGGTGATTGGGATTATTATTTCTAGAAGAGCATCATTATGTGGTCATTGTTATTGGGACCATTTGCAATTATTTTAGTTCTGGTAAACCTTTTTCTTTGTCAGAGGAAAAGAAGATCAGGTAGTAATCGAATTAGAAACATGTTTTGATGTGGCTTTGTACAAAAAAAATAAGTAGACGGTTAATTATGATAGGTTTTTTTGTACTGTATGTTGTATGAATAATAAATGAATAACGATTGCGCTAATTGATCAATCAATTTGGTGGCACGTTTTAAATGGGGATGACTTTTTTCCTACGAGTCTACCCAATTTTGTATTTAAAATAAATGATATTAAAAAAGAATATGTTGAAGTTTAGAAATAAGAGAGTTTTGCGTAAACATAAGCATTTCTTGACAGGACTTCCTAAAAGGAAATTCAAACTACGTAGATATTTTGACCTTTTAACAAAAATCCAAGGTTACCGAACAATTCTTTGCGGATTGCGGGCTGTATCGAACCCGCCATTTGTATCCAAATCATGATTAGCGTTATTATCCTGTAACGCATGATTTGACCCGGTGATTTCGTCAATTTGTCTCTTGATCGCATTTGATCGATTGTGTTGACTTTGGGTGCTGCTACTTGCACTAGTAGATGTGCTTGATGATGTTGATAAGATAGATACGTTGTGCGTGCTGGATAAAACATTCAATTGGTGTGCTGATGATGATGATGAGTGGCCGCTTAACTTTAATTAATTTCGCAATTTATTGAACTTCATTTCATTGGAAAAGGAGAAATAGTCAAAATTAAATTCATGTGTTTACAAATGATGTTTGCAGAAATAATTTTATTGTTTAAAAAAAATTGGGACCTTTTTAAGATAGGTGAAGGAGAGAAATGAATGACATGTTTATGATATGGTCGAATTTATTGATAAAAATAAAAAGATACAGTTAAAAGTGTATAAGATAAAGAAATATAAAGAGACTATTTACAGATAGATTAATGTTCATTTGAACAATCAATTCACAAAAATAAAAATGATTTAGGTTATGGGAGGATACCAATTACGGAACTTGATAATCAAAGTCACAGGCGCAGTCTACCATCAAGTTTTCAGTCACTCGCGGAAGCATCCGAAAAGTCTCTTTCAGAATGTTTAGACAAACGTTTTGGATTGTTCAGCGAGAACCGAAAATTAGCCCGTGGACCCGGAGTTCAGTGACATCGGTGTAGCATTGCTGATGAATCCACTTGATGATATTGCCTTCGATCTGAGTGTACTTGTCGCGCTTCGTCTTGTCGTACTTGTTCAAGCTGTTAACATTAAACTCGTTGCTAAAACCAACGTCCAGACAGAAGGCAATATGTTTAAATCAAACCAATTAGAGTTCATAAACACAAAACAGTAGTGTTGATTCAAACCCCATTTTAAATTCGTTACCTTTGTAAACCCGCAAAAAATAGTCCAAACACAATCTGGTCTGATTTGATAGTGGTTCACATTGCTTTCACCACCTTAGAATGTTGTGTAAATAAACAGAGCCACTCCACCTGTTGAATTTTCTTAGTTTCCTAAATATCTCTATGAAAATCACTGTCAGTGAAAGAAACAGTTTTATAAAATATAAAAACGTGCACACATTTGTATGTTGTTTGCAATAAAGAAACCTTTTTAAAATCTACTCCATTAACCAATAGATAGGTAATTTATTTCTCAAAATTATTATCAATCTCTGACATTCCCTAATATATGGCCCGTTATCTGTACATGATCCGTAATCACAAATAGTTTTGATATGTACACGTTATTATTGAGAAACCTTTGTTAAAAAGCATTGACAAGCATCATCTAATTGAAATTAGATGCCGAATCAGTCTAAGAACATAGCAACGAGTTGAGCCCGATCAACAAAGCAAAATCATTTTAGAAATCATTAATTAATTCAGAAAATAAAATTAATAAATTAGTAATCAGTTATGAGCTTAAAAGGAAGACTTATTATTTAAAAAACACATGTCAATAGCTTATAGAAACTTTTTTCACGCAATAAATAAGTGTTGAAAACATTACCAAACCCAAATCCAAATATAAAATCAATAACATATATATTTCTGTAAAATCGAAGATTTCGACTATAGATTTTTTATTTTTCATATATTTAGAGTAGCGCTTGTAAATTAATAAAACATGCAAACACACCTAACGCTTCTAAATTGATAAAACAAGAAAATTGAACGGGTAATTCATTTTCTAGTAAATAATAAAAAAATCGTGCCCCAGGTGTAAATCCCGTCAAAGTGAGATAACAATTTATGAACGTGATTCCTTGAATAAACCAAACTGTCAGTTTCAAAGAACAAATTTGCACTTATACCAAACGTACAAAAGTATTATTCATTCATTTTGTGTGATTCTTCAGTTATCGTTTAGTCAATGATTTGTAGTCAAGTCAATACCATTATCAATAGCATTAATTGTCAAATATAATGTTTTTGGTGACGTCTCCTATGACAGAAAAGAAATATCATTCATTACATTTCAGAAATGCACCAAAAAAGATATAACAAAAATCGTCGATTCTAAATAGTTGCCCCTTAGATTATAGATGGTAACAAATATGCCACAATTATTGCAGTTACAACTTATAAAAAATAATAAAACTCGTGGCCCAGCTGTAACTGCAAGAATTGTGACATATAAGATAGCACAAGAATCGTTGATTATAAATAGTTGCACCTTGGATTATATGCATATATTGGATTTGTTTTCCAATTGTTCGAGCACGTATAATAAACAAACCGGTCCAATGCTTACAACTGCAAATTTGGAAAGAACTGTCAATCGATTGGTTCACTTATCTACATAAGTACCAATACATACTCATTATATGCAACACATATGCAACAATTCTTGCAGTTACACCTGGGGCACGATTTTTTATTATTTACTGGAAAATGAATTACCCGTTCAATTTTCTTGTTTTATCAATTTAGAAGCGTTAGGTGTGTTTGCATGTTTTTTTAATTTACAAGCGCTACTCTAAATATATGAAAAATAAAAAATCTATAGTCTAAATTTTCGATTTTACATAAATATATTGCATCGATTTTCAACATATGATATGATATGAGATATGAACATGTACCAGAGCAAGTCCAAACACACTGAAAATCTACAAGGCACGATTCCTAATGGCAATTGCTCACAGGACACAATACGGTTCCATTCCAGTGCAGAAATCCAAACCAAAGCACGATTCCATTCGCAATTTGTTCACAAGACACAATATAACTACATGATCATGATGATCATAACTATTACCAGTTCGTTGTAGACAAAATCTAGCTTACAAAAAAACTATATTTGTTACATGAGCAAATAGATTGTCCAGAAAACTTACGAAATAACATCCACAGATATATAAAAGTGTGCACTTTGTTCGTTTTTGCATAACCGATTTACCACAGGGTAAAAACTTTATGAAGTAGACCATCACTTCAGTTTGTCAATCTTCTCCTTTGCTTGTTTACGTCTTAAACTTCTTTCGATATGTGATTCTTATTAACTTTTTAAGTGTTAGCGGTATAAATTATAGAAGTTTGAGCCAGAGTTTGGTTCATGCTAGTGTTCACCACTCGTGGTCAACTTGTTTAGCTTCAATCATTTGTGGTTTATCATTGAATCGAAAACGAGCGTTCGTATCTACGTTCACATCTGGCAATGATGGTTGACGATTGTCTAATGCCACGGGAAAGTTCAGGTTCGAAGGTTTTGATTCGTCCGATTCCTCTAGTAGGACAATCTGATTATGAAGGGATACTGATAACTCCATGTTGCCACTTTTCGGTTTAGTATCTTCTAACTGATAATAAGGAGTTGACTGGTGGAGAGATCGATTGATTCGGTTAGTAATTGAGGTTAAAGGTTGAATTTCAGTGTTCAAACTTACAAGGCGACGTTACAGTTCATAATTCACAAAGTACTGTAGCGGCCAAAGTACGGTGAAGACGGTTCTTCACCGTGCCCTCCCGATGTTGATCTAGTCATTTACAGAGATCAGGAACAGAATGCGGCATTAGTTCTGCTTTTGTCGTCTATCAAAATGGCATAGAATTACACAATGAAATGATCAAGCTTCCGTCATTGCAGGTTGAAAGGATGGCGATTCTTCCCGAATATTTGTCCGGTACGAGTGGTGGCAAGCGGTTTATATACTCGTATTGCTAATGGTGGTGCAATTCCCTCGGCAAAACAAACCTTTAATATCAATTTTATTCCATTTCCAATTCCATTCGTATAAATTTTCCATTCCATTGCAGAAATCCAAAATATAAAGATTGATTCCATTCGCCAAATGCATTTCATGATCACAAAGAACTATTAGGCAAAACAATATGTTTATGCAGTAATTAATGTAAAGTAATTAAAGTACCAAACCAAGAGTTGACTACATCCGATAATTGCTCACATGTGTAATTGCTCCAACCCTACCGCTTCGTTTCCAGTACACAAATCCAAACCAAAGCACGATTCCATTCGCCAATTTGGGCACGTTGTTGACAAAACAATGTGTTTAGCCTTGAGCAGTAAACAAGACCGTCCACAAATGACGTTTGTTTTCACTCAAAATACGCATTTATCAACAAATAAGACAAACACACACGAGCACAGCAACGTATTCAGAAGTTTAACACACAAACATGCGCGAAATTGATTTCACGTGTGATTTTTGGTTTTCTGCGCATTTGGTCAAAAACATGGGCATTTCACATAGTACATGTGATTGCGTCACTAACTTCTACAATTCAAGTGCTCCTCCTTGCTGGTGGGCAAAAGACACACCTCCTCCACTTCCACAATGACGTCCCCGAAAGGCATAAAATGTACCAAATTTTTAGGTGTCGTAGCGCCCAATGGGAAAAATACATTAAAAAGCGTTAGTTCCCGAGCGAAAATAACTAAAAAATCTATAATATAATAATAATATAATAATTTGAGATAACCGTTTGAATCCGATAAATGGTCAAGATTTAATAAAGATTGGATGATTAAATTTGAATTCAAAAACGTAAAAAATAATAATAAACAAATTTCCGATAAAAATTTAGTTGATCCAACTTGTTGATGCTCCTAAACTTGGGATTCTGGAAGACCTTTGCTGTAAATAGTTTGCATGCCATCGCATGTGCATTGTATATAAGATAGTGTTACCTTTATTAAGAAAGCAGGAGTAAATCATTCAAAATGAATAAGTGTGAATTAACCAGATAAAAACAAACTATTGATAAAAATCAGACAGCTTTTAAAAACTTCGACATTTTATTTTATAGGCATAATTTAAAACTAGTCTTAGCAGCAGCCGGCGTTATGAAGCCTTCTTGCTTTCTTATTTTTTAAAGATAAATAACGCCGTTGGCGTAAAGTCGGAGCGAACGATGTACACTCGAGTCAGGAATTCACCTGATCAGGAATTCACTATATACTTGTACATTCAAATTCAAACTCGCTAATTGGCGTATCGTTTTGGGATATTGAATTTCTAACTTTTTCGCTTATCGCCTTACTCGACCCTCTTTAATCAACAGATATATGATGATAGTCAACCTGAATGAACAATGGTACAAAGGTCTCATCAAAACCTTCGCCATTATCAAGTTCTGTAGTATCATTATAGACTACGTTACAATGGTGGAAAAACAACCAGACATTTCAATTGATTTGATTCAATTCACACAATACTGGCGAAACTGCAAAAGGTTCCAAATTATTTGAACTTAGATTGACAGTTTTCTTTTCACAGTGAACACAAGCATGATTTGAATTTAATCTTACACTTAGAAAAACGAGGACATGTACGAATTTACAATTTATGATACCAATCAATCAAATTTACAAGCAGCATTTATCGTTTCATCAATATAATCACTTTGTAGTAATTGGATTAGAAGCATCATAAACCATTTGTTGAATTTTATCAGCCCTTTGATCTCGTTTGTACAACTTTTTTCTATTTGTTTGCTGCGATTAAATAACTTTCTTGAATTTGGCATTATTTAAACCAAAATCTAAATTGAGGTAATTCAAAAGAAAAGCGCAATACACAAAAGTGGTCTTTCTTTTCGATGTGTTAGGAAAGAGTGAAAGATATAAAGGGAGTCAACTAATTCAGAATATCTGGGTAGAATGAGTGATAACACAAAGCTGACTTAAATTGAATTACAAATAAATGTAAATAAGAAAGAGGTAAGAGTTGTGTTTGGTAATGTGCAAAGCAGGATTTTTCAAAAAAAAAAAAGATAAAATGGCTGTTCTCTATATATTTCGCTTCTACAAAATTAATTGCTCTGAAATCAAACCATATAAAAACAAAAATACACACAAAGTACACATATAAATATAAAAAATATCACTATCACAATAGTAAAGCACATCCTCTGCGAATAGAACATATTTCGTCAACAGGTAAGCGCGAATAGTTTTATCAAAATAATAAACAAAAGTTGAATCATCTGCATCTGTATCTGAATAGTTCAATTTTATCGATAAGATACCAATCAATATGAAGTATTCATGAACTCAAAAGTAGTCAAGAATGTAAATACAAACACTCGCGTACTCACCTAAACAGTATATCACTAAATGCATTTTTGGATGTGCTAATGGGCGGCGGCAATTCAAATTTCTGCCACAGGGCAAGGGCGACAAAAGCCTTGCACCGCCTCTGGATGTGTTGGATAATGCGCATCTACTTTGCGTACAACCGGCGGGCGGTACTGTACGCTGTGTGCTTGTCTGTGTCATTCATGACTCATCATGAGTCATCACTAACATTACACACCCAATGTTGACACTCGGTCCCAACACATTTCTATACAAAATTTTCGAATTTCAAAAAATTGCTACTGCTTTGACCTTTGACCTATATGGACCAAAATTGAATATGCACATCTACACCACCACCAGAACATTGGGTTAAATTTTCAGACCGATCCATTCGGTGGTTTGGGAGGAGCAGTGGAGACAAGAATCCCGTTTTCTCCCGATTTGTCTGGGGAAGAATCGTCGCTCACTCAAAAACTCACACCTCGCTCGCTACGCTCGCTCGGCGTGAGTTTTTTCGTTCGCTCCTCTAATTAACACATAATATATATAGAATATTAGATTAGCGTCGACAACATCTGTTGCTTCCTAACTGGTAAAAATACGAACTATCTGCTACATTACATAAAACTGTGAAAACTTGTAACGAAAACGCGAAGACGTTTATATTTAGAAATTATAGCGTTACCATTATTATAGCTGTTATTCATCGACAAGTAATACATAATAACATACGTATTCTATAAATTTTCAATAAAACTGAACTCGTCGCTACAATTACGTATATAAAAGTTTTTTAATAGTTGAAATACAAAGTTGTTAGCTAAAAATAAAAATCGCGAATGATCACAGACACAAAATGAGTCCAACAAAAAGACATTTATTAAGATAGCCCTTAACGATATTAATGGCTTGAGAATAGAAAGTGTTCAGTTAAAAAAAATATAAATGCAAACACCGAAAAAAGTGATATCAAAGTAGCATAACTCAGTTCAAATTAAACAATTGTGTGATATAAGACCTTTTGATAAAGTTTATTCTTGAACAATAAACTGTTGATTTTAAAAATTAAAAACCTTTTTTAAAAGAAGTTAGAAGAAATCGAAACATATAACTTACTAAAACGCACAAACATCAAAATTCATTTAAAGCTAGTTTTGTCAGGAAGTTTGGAATAAGTGAATAATAATAATTGACGAAACGTTCTTAGCGATTGGGTCTCACTGAAATGATAAAACTGGGACGACATCGGGGATTCACTTATGGATATTTAAATTTTTCTTCTTGTCAATGTAACAATGTATACCAAACTTGAGACCGAGACTGACACGGCTCAAGTACCAACAATTTTATACTTCAGAGTGTTGTGATTGTAGTGATTTAGCACGTCTTCTGTGAATGGTCCACAGTAGAGTGGCACAGCTGAGGAAAATCCCACAAGATGCATGTTAGTCTGCTTGTGACTGTTATCGTTTATTTCGGAGATTTCTTTAAGCGAATAAAAATTCTTAAACATTTTATGTGTATTTCTTGGGTTGGTCTTGGTGACAATTCTTTTAGTCCCCATCAACTAGGGGTTTATAGATTGAACGTGGAAATAATATAAAATTTTAGTTTTCGGCTACAAATTATGTAAAATGATAGACAATCAGCTTAACATGTCGTGAGATAAGACAATGCTGTGATAAGTACAGCAACATAATGATAACTGTAATTTTAATGTATAATAAGTTAGATTATGGTACAGATAATATCGTCTAGATGAAGTGGATTGCGCGATGAAGCGAATAGTCGATGTAGGAAGCTGTATAAAAAAGTATTGAGTTAGATCAAAACATGCTGGTTACGAGGCACGTACTTTTGCTTTGTCTGTGTGACAGCGTGATGAACATATCTTATAGATGTAAACGAGAGCCCTCTAGTGGTGACACACTCATTAGTCAGTGGCGACACCAGCAGATCGAGTCCAATACGATGACACTAACAAAAACTTTTGAAAACAATCTATGAACACTACGAGTAACTATAAAGAAAGAACTAATACAGATTCGAAGAGAAACTTGTAAATAAATGTTCAATTTTCTAATTTAAAAAATAATAAATTTTGGATTTGGAAGATTGCAACAAAAACCACGACATAATAGGTAATCACTTAAACCTGAGGGGATGTAAGAAAATTTCAATAACTTACCAGTAATAAACAAATTTTTAAAATAACCTTTTGAAAATAAATTGGTTCATTCTCAATTGAAGATTGAAGGAGAGATACTCTCAATAGAGAATGCGTATAAAAATAACAAAGCACTTTATAAACCATTAAAATTTCTCGTTGATTGATAAATGAGACCGTTTGAAATTAATGACTATTATAGTGACCTCGGAACTAAAATTCGTACCGCTGAAAAATAATTCCAAAAATGATAGCTGTTTTGTAGATTTTTGTAGTTTTGTTTGATAAAAAAATGCACAAAGGTGCATATTAATTTAAAAATTTCACCTTTTAATTGAAATCTTGAAAAGGAACAGCGGAACAGAGAACTAAAAACCATTGAATTAAATAAGAAACATTTTTTAAATTTGTAACTTTGAAAACAATGCAAATTTGATGTCGAATGACGAACACAGTAATATCAAAAGCAATCAAGTTAAAAATTATTATCAATTGAGAGAAAAATTTAGATCGAAAATAGCTAATCTATTGAAAAACAAAATAAAATTTTGTAATTTGATATTTTTTAAAAGAAACCTTTAAAATAAGATTAAAATCGAAAACAGACAAATGTTTAATTATTTTGTTAAACTAAACAAACTTTGTGCCCCTAAACTTGGGATTCTGGCAGAACTTTGCTGAAAATGATTTAAATGCCATCGCACGTGCATTGTATATAAGATTGTATTACCTTTAAAATGAATGAAGTACTATAACCTTACAAAAACAAACTATTGATACAAATCATGCTGATTTAAAACAATTTCCAACAAAATTTTGTTTTATATACCTAATATAAAATTAACTCCGATAATATAAAAATGGAAAATTCATTAATTTATAATAAATAAATCCTATTAAACCGTATGTATGTGTTTCATGTTTATCACATACGTGTACATCATGGAACAAGAAAACTTATTTTAGAATAAAATTTTTAATAATTATTTAAATTAATTTTACCATTTTAAAAAGTAGACAGGGATATCAGTGAATAAGAGAGTTATGAATATTTTACTCATTGTTCAGCGAATTGAAGCTGAAAAATATTACAAACAAATTCACTTGGTGGATAACCAAAAAACTAAGAATTAGTTTCTTTAAAACACATAATATAATATACAAAGTGAACAGTTAAACCTGTCGAGAGATAATAAAATGCTGATTACTTATCAGCGATCAATAAATATAAATAAATTAACCTTTTGTAATTCGCCGTAGCAAGTCCAAATGCACCACTTAGATAAGGGACAACTAAAAACAAATTTCCGACGAGTTTGATATGTAATAAGTAGCTTAAATTGATTGAAAAAGAAAACAAGTGTACGTGAATTTTTAAAAACTTTAAGTTAACCTTTCAATTAAAATCTGCCTAATCTGCATGGAATACAAATAACTCACAATTTACTTAAGTATATGAAATTTATTGTTTGAATTTTTAAAAAACTAATCTGTAAAACAATGTATGCTTGATTTTTATTGAATAGTAAAAAAATGATGAAAATTAAAAAGAAGAATTTTAAAAAAAATATCAATCTGAAACATGAACATAACATGTAAGCAGTTAAGCATTATGGGACATAAAATAAAAGCTTTTATAAGAACAGCCTCATTGCTGCAAAGAAAAGTTTTGGAAACCTTTTGGAAACTAACCAATTCTGAGAAAGGCAATTGTCAATAAATATATAAATGTAGATGAGAACTAATTGAAATAAAAATTAATAATAACGTAAAAATACAAATATCTATAAAAATAACTTCTAGATTTGGATAAACTTTGGATTCGAAAGAGAGTTTCATCCGTCACTTGAGGTAACTCAGAATTCTGCCATCTCAGAGAATATTAGATGAGCAACAACGCCATCTGATAATGATGCCCTAACTGATAATCAAAACTATCTACATTACGGCATGGGCATAAAAACGTTTAAAAAATTATTAAAGCGAAAACATTAAGATATTTGTATTTATAAATCATAGCGTATGCGCGTTACCATTATTAAAGGACTGACAATTCAACTATTAATACATACATATTATAGAAATTCTCAACAAAACCTGGCTTTTTGATACATTTACGTATACCAGTTCAACAGTTTTTTAGGAGTTGAAATGCAAAGTTGTTAGTTAAAAAGAGAAGTTGAACGCTGACAAAAGTTGAGTCCAACCAAAAGACAACCCAATAAAAATGGCCCATGACAATTTTTTGTGGATTGAGAATAGAATTTGTACTGTACAAGCTGTAGTTTAACCCATCATTAAAATACTTAATTTATTTTATAGACATGTTTAAAAAACTAAAAACCTTTTTATAAAACCACGCAACAACATCAGCTAATTTGATATATGCCCAATCTCTGACAATCCTTACCGTCTGTGTATGAAACCGCAAAAACAAATGAAATTTTAAATAAATACATGTTTGCGCGTGATTAAGACCTAGAGACTTTTAATATTTAATGGACTGAAAAATTGTAATATAACTAATTGTAAATGTAATCTGATGTGAATATAATATTGTAATTAAAAAAACCTTTTTACAAGAAACGTGACGGTGAAAATAATGGTGAATTTATTATAATATGTAAATTGAGAGTCGAAACAGTACACGAACTCAACAGACTATAGCTAATAGCAATTCATTATAGAAAAGAAAAAAAATCCAATTAGAAAAATTGTTTTTGGAATAGCACATGTTTGAATATTTTTAGCCAAATAGTCTTGTCCAAGATCATAAAACGAATAACCTTGTCCATTGTTCATGAATATCGCGTGCAGTTGTGAGTTCACAGACTTAAAGGCCTTCACCACCGATACTTTGAATTAAGCCAGTAACATTTATATGTAACAACAAGAAAGATCATTATAGAATAAGACTACAAGTCAAGGCTTAATCTATTGGCCATAAGTAAAATGTAATACTTTTAATAAATATTTGAGATTGTTTTAATAAAATTCAATTAATGTAATAAGAAGATACAAAAAAATCAAAAGCTAAACCTTTTATATGACGAATCAACCTAAAGATTACCTAATATGAAGAGCCAAACTTGGTTGATCTATAATTTTGATAAAGAATAACAAATTTTTCAATTTTATAAGAAAAACAAAAATTTATTTTACTTAAAAATTAAATTCCTAACCGAATAGTACACTTTGAAATGCAGTGGTATGGCACGTATTTTGTGAATGATCCACTGTAGTGTTTATTTGTTGTGTAGTTGATAAAGCGACAAACTACGTTGCAAAACAAAAAACTTTTTCGAAATCTTCTGTCTTACAAGTGTTGTTAGTGTCAATCAACAATTGTTCGAATTATAGAAAAAATCCAGTATTGACTGAGAGAAAAGCATAATAAAAAATTTCAAAAAATGCTTTAGAATTATAAATAATATTACCTTTAAAATTAAATCCAATCGCAAAGTGTTTTCGAACAATGTTCGTGTAGTTCAACAAAACGAACTGTGTTCGTCCCATTTTTCTACTCAAGTTTTTTTTGTACTGAAATATATAAAGTTGATAAGAACACTTTTTAAACAAGAATTAAATAATTAACAAACTTTAAACCCTTTAAAATAATGATTATATGAAATAGTCAACTATGAATTTTATTGTTCTTAATATATAGTTTTATAAAAATTAAAATTATTTTTGTTAAACAAAGTTACCTGAATTTGGAAAAATAAACCTTTTAAAAATCTGCAGCCTGATAGAATGGAAAAATTTTCTTAATTAAAAGTTTCTGAGATTATGTAAAACAAACACGAATTAAAGAATATATTTATAAATTAAAGTTTAAAAGAAATTTTAATTTATAAGTTCCAAATAACATATTAAAACATGATTAACTGATAAGAATCAACATAACATTGTAGTAACAGTCACTTGATAGTGGAAGCCAATTCAAATCACCATAACCACAAGTTGAGACCTACCACAAAACAAATTGCTTTTGAGATTATCTATTGAACCAGAAAATGAAATTAACAATTTTGTTACTTAAAATACACGATAGAAGCTATAAGAATGCTTATATACACAACAATATAGCAGTTGTTAAATAACCGTTTAAGGACAAGAAAGATTATATGGAAATTAATATTGAAAAAAGGAATGTTGTCTCAGAGCCACGCCGTCTAATGACATTCTACCTGGGATCATGTATCTGTGTTCGAAACTTTAACAACAAATTATAAAATTAAAACCATGCACACTTTTGCATATATCATAAATTAAGTTAAGTCAAATTAGGAGTTCGCTTTCAGCCGCCGAACAGAGCGGACATGTTTTTTGTCGCTTCATTGCTATGAAATAACCTTTTGATAACTGATCCTAAGTCGAAAACTAAAATGGAAAAATGTGAAAACATAGTTTTAAAATTAATAAAAGACAAAATAATTCGCTGACGCAAATTCTATATGTCGCAAAAAGTACTCAAACTGTCGCTACCTCTGTGAATGTTGCAGCACAGCAATCGCACCTGATGGTGACCTCTCTGACAGCCCAACGATCTGAACCACCGTCATGAATTCGCTACAAAAATAAAAGTATAAACACGGCAGTCACGGAGTTAGTATTTTAAGAATAGCCCCTCTTCACATTTTAGTGCTTATTTCAATGACCTTTGAATGGCCATTGTCGTTGTAAAAACCACTTGAGAACAAGTCGGATGTTCTTTGCGTAAAGATCGGAGACGAGAATGTTGCGTCTGAGACTCGCCGCCTAGTTAAACTCTTCCTGGCATCAGCAGACTGTTCATAAAACCGTAAAAACATTAAAAATCTATAGCCATAAAATTAAAAACATGCAAAACATCCCGTTTTAAATTTTGATATTTTGATAAATTGATGTTTGAAAAACAAAACCTTTTGTAGATATGCTTTGATAATCGTCCAACGTTAAATCAATTTATGAAATAAAAATAAAAATTAAGTTAATAAGATTATATTTAAATATTTTTTTAAATTTTTAAATTTAGATTAACTTTTGCTTGAAAATTATAAACCCTAAAATGGTGAAAGAAGAAAAATGTTAAACCGAGAAACCATTTGAGAGCAAGCCAAATGTTCGTGAAATAAAGATATGAATTTGAAAGTTTTTGAATTTTTGAAACTTCAAAGAAGTTCAAGTTAAGCCTAAGTTAACCTTTCAATTATAATATTAAACAGTGTATGAAAAACAAAAATGTCACAATACTAAGGAAGATGAAATTAATCTAGGGACATTTATAAAACCCTTTTGAAACAATGATCGGGATGTATGTATGCTCAATTTCAAATGAATAGTAAAACCGATTGTGTGATTGCTAAAATTTAAGTTTTCAATTAAGCGAGGATTTTAAAACCGAAATTAGCAATCAGATACAGGTTTTTAAAAATACCTTTATAAAAATTATTACCTATAACAACTAAATAATACGGATATTGATAATAATAAGATATGCTGTTCCATAATTCTTGACTCCATAATCCAAAAAATATTTTTTCAACCACTTGTTGTCTCACTCACATTTCTTCTATCTTATTTTCGCATAAGTTTTTCCGCAGCGCCATCTGATTGTGGTAAAGACAACTGTAGGATGTCTATCCGTCTACAGGATGAACTTATGTCTTTGTCTTATACATACGAGAATATTAAATGAGCAATACCATCTGTTGCGTCCTAACTTGTAAAAATCCAAACAATCTGTACATTGGATGTGCATGAACCCTTAAAGTTCTTGATAAAACTGGCCCCATCTCTACAATTACATATACCGTAAATTTTCAAATAACCGCAGCGGCGTTTATCGGTTTTAGACCAAACTCGCTGCGGCACTAAATTGAGGGCGGCGGTAACTGGAGTGCGGCGCTTATTCGTTTGGGCAGCAAATTAAGTTACCCGTAGACACTCTGTTGTATTTTGACAATTTGTTGTATTTTGAGTATAAAATGAAGAATCTGTGCATAACATTGTCAAAATTAGGCAATTTCTCAAATAACCGCTGCGGCGGTTACTGGGGTGCGGCGCTTATCCGTTTCGAAGCATGCTCGATGCGGCGCTAAATCGAGAATTTACGGTATGACAGTTTTTGAGTGCATAGTAATAGTTAAAATACAAAATTGTTTGTTAAAAATAAAAGTCGTGAATGATCACAGACAAAAATTGAGTTTAACCAAAAGTCATTTGTTAAGATAGCCCATAACAATATTCGTGGTTTGAGAATAGAAAGTGTTCTGACCAATCTATTGAAAAAAAATATAAATGCAAACACCGAAAAAAGTGATATCAAAGTAGCCCAGCTCACTTCTAATCAAATATTTATGAGATATAAGACTAAAACTTTTTGGACAAATTTCTTTTTGAATGGTGCACGTTTGTACTATTAGTGATGAGAGACTTTTATTTTAAAAAAATGTTGAAAAGATTGACAAAACATTAAATATTATTATAGAAAAGCATACTGTTGCAAAAAGAAACCAAAGGGTGGATGGATTGCCCAGAACACACCAACCCTAACAGCAGTATTCATTATATTATTCCAAAGAAACAATTTAAATCGAACCTATCGCCATTTATCGATAGAGAACATTTAAATAAAAGTGTTTTTAATTTAAATGTCAAAAAGATAAAAACCTTTAATAAAATTATCATAAACTAATGTTAAATTTGTTTGTATTGTTTTTATAAAACCTTATTATCGTTTACTCGAGAATATTTAAACCTTGATGTAAAAAAATAGTTAAACACCTTTTAACATGCATAAAAAGAAAATGGACTCAAATAAATATGAGAAAAGTTTCCATACACCTAAATTCGGTGCTCTGAATTTTTAGCTGTTAGTAATATTTAGTAGTTTGTATTATTTCACATGAATCAGTGTTGTTGTTTAGTTACCAATCAAAAGAAACCAAACAATGCGCCATTTATTTTCCAGTCCTAAAGAAAAAGTCGGTTAAATAATTAAACCATTAAAACCTTTTATAAAACTAATTAATGAAATAAAATCACCCTAATGAAATACCAGCTTTTTTGAAATTGCCGCGCTCCTTATAAATCCTTATGATATGTCTGTAAATTAAGTCATCTTTGAACTAATGAACAAAAGTTTGCTAAATTCAAAACCTTTTTAAAAAATCCATCTGAAAATAAGACACAACGTTGAATAAATTTGTCCAATAAAAATAAAATTAACAGGGATAGAACAAAATTATATTTTAATAACTCTCGCACACATGTTTAAAATAAAATTGAATTAAAATTTTATTTTTGAGCAATGAACTGTAAAATGTTGATTTTAAAAAAGTACTAACCTTTTTCAGGAAGATGTTTGAAGATATTAAAACATATTGTTGTGTCTCAAGAAGTTTGGAACAAGTGAAAAATAAAAAATTGACGAAACGTTCCTAGCGATTGGATCTTACTAAAATGATAAAACTGGGGCGAAATCAAGATTCACTTATGCATATTCAAATTTTCCTTCTCGTCAATGTAAAAATGTATACCAAACTTGAGACCGAGACTGACGCAGCTCAATAATTTTATTAATTAAATTTCTTAAAGCGCGCATCGTAATCCTCATTTCATATTAAGATTGTGAGCGAACTATACTTTGTACTTCACACCCACAATTGTCTAGGCAATATGGACTGGAAGCGAACCCATATACATAACCCATAACATGAACAAGATTAAATATCAGGTTTTCTCATAAGTATTTCCGCAGCGCCATCTCGTTGGTGCAAAGACAACTGTAGGATGTCTGTCCGTCTGCAGGATTAACTTATGCCTTTGTCTTATAAAATGTTTATTGAATTCAAAAATTATTCAAAAAATAAAACCTTTTAAAGAAAATAATATGCAAACCAAGTAACTATAAATCATTTTCAAAGGATTTTTGTTCAACTTGCAGACTGGATAAAGATAAACTTGTGACTCGTGATAATTTACTGGAACTGGGTTGAATACAACACAACGCAATAAAATGAAGTAATATTAGTTAAATTCTTTAAAAAAAATTACCTTTTGATAACTGTCATTCGAAAACAATTAATTTAAAAAAAATTATAAATAAATATGTGCTCGTTAATATTGAAAAATCTTTGTTAAAAAGAATGAACTTGCTTAATTGTTAATTGTAATTTCTTCTAAGAACATAACCATGAATTTAGCACAAATAACAAGACAAATCATTTATGAGATTAGCGATTTATATGCATATAAAATCCAACAAATTTATAGTTCAGAGTGTTGAGTGTTGTGATCTAGCACGTTTTCTGTGAATGGTCCACAGTAGAGTCACTAGAGTGGTACAGCTGACGAAAAAATCCACAAGATGCATGTTAGTCTGCTTGTGACTGTTATCGTTTATTTCAGAGATTTCTTTAAGCGAATAAAAATTCTTAAACATTTTCTGTGTAAATCTTGGTTGGTCTTGGTAACAATTCTTTTTGCACAGACAAGGAATTTATAGATTGAACGTCGAAATAATATAGAATGTTAGTTTTCGGATACAAAGTTTGTAAAATGATGGACATTCAGCTTAGCATGGCGTGAAATAAAGCAATGCTGTGATAATTACAGCAACATAATGATAAACTTTTGAAAACAATCTATGAACACTAACTATAAAAAAAGAACTAATAAAGAGCCTAAGAGAAACTTGTAAATCGGTAACTGGTTAACAAAATTAGTGTTCAATTTTTTTAATGTTAAAATAATAAATTTTGGATTTGGAAGACTACAACAACAACCACGACATAATATGTAATCAGTTAAACCTGAGGGGGAGATAAGAAAATTTCGATAACTTACCAGTAATGAACAAATTTATAATTTAACCTTTTGAAAATCGACTGCTTTAATCTCAATTGAAGATTGAAGGAGAGACTCTAAATAGAGAATGCGTATAAAAATAATAAAGCATTTTATAAACCACTAGAAATTCTTGTTGATTTATAAATGAAACCGTTTGAAAAGAATGACTATAATAGTGATCTTGGAACTAAAACTCGGACTGCTGAAAAATAATTCATAAAATGACAGTGTATTTGGAAGATAATATAGTTTAGTTTGATAACAAAAAATGCACAAAGGTGCATATTTATTTAAAAAATCTCACATTTTAATTGAAATCTTCAAAAGGAACATCGCAACAGAGAACTAAAAACCATTGAATTAAACTAGAATTTACTGCTAGCAGTATAGCTGAGCGATTTGAGATAAGTGTTGACAAACATATGAAACGACCTTATTTGATCCAATTGGATCGATTACATTGCCACCAATAGCAATAGGACCTAATTGTATGTTGTTTGGGAAATAGTGTTGAGAAACTTATGAAACGACCTTATTTGATCCATTTGGATCGATTACATTGCCATCAATAGCAATAGGACCTAATTGTATGTTGTTTGGGAAATAGTGTTGACAAACTTATGAAACGACCTTATTTGATCCATTTGGATCACTTACATTGCCATCAATAGCAATAGGACCTAATTGTATGTTGTTTGGGAAATAGTGTTGAGAAACTTATGAAACGACCTTATTTGATCCATTTGGATCACTTACATTGCCATCAATAGCAATAGGACCTTGTTGTATGTTGTTTGGGAAATAGTGTTGACAAACTTATGAAACGACCTTATTTGATCCATTTGGATCACTTACATTGCCATCAATAGCAATAGGACCTAATTGTATGTTGTTTGGGAAATAGTGTTGACAAACTTATGAAACAACCTTATTTGATCCATTTGGATCACTTACATTGCCATCAATAGCAATAGGACCTAATTGTATGTTGTTTGGGAAATTGTGTTGAGAAACTTATGAAACGACCTTATTTGATCCATTTGGATCACTTACATTGCCATCAATAGCAATAGGACCTAATTGTATGTTGTTTGGGAAATAGTGTTGAGAAACTTATGAAACGACCTTATTTGATCCATTTGGATCACTTACATTGCCATCAATAGCAATAGGACCTAATTGTATGTTGTTTGGGAAATAGTGTTGACAAACTTATGAAACGACCTTATTTGATCCATTTGGATCACTTACATTGCCATCAATAGCAATAGGACCTAATTGTATGTTGTTTGGGAAATAGTGTTGACAAACTTATGAAACAACCTTATTTGAGCCATTTGGATCGATTACATTGCCATCAATAGCAATAGGAACTAATTGAATGTTGTTTGGGAAATAGTGTTGACAAACTTATGAAACAACCTTATTTGATCCATTTGGATCGATTACATTGCCATCAATAGCAATAGGACCTAATTGTATGTTGTTTGGGAAATAGTGTTGAGAAACTTATGAAACGACCTTATTTGATCCATTTGGATCGATTACATTGCCATCAATAGCATCAATTCATTGGACACTGTTCAATTGATTTCCTACAGAAAATATAATATATTCTTAATGCAATGTTTGTGTGTGCATGTACTTTTGCTATGGACACAGTCTCCATAGGAAATACATTGCATTACCGACATTAGGTCACACTCGGAATGTTTGTGTTTGATTGTAGATTGCCAGTTAGATAAGGGTTATTCTCAAATTTTTAATGGCGGGAAATAATCTACATATTTTATCGATTAATTTGGTGTGTCGCTCATGTCAATGCTCAATAAAATCAATTCTCTACAGCTTCTGCAAATTCAAGGTGAAAATAGCTATTTCCCATAGAGAATACATTAAAAACTTACATTACCTGGCCGGAAGTTACCTAAACAATCATGGATTTTCTCACAAAAACGAACTTGGCCCCATTTATTAGTAGCTAAATCTCCAGAGGCCTCATTTGTAAAATTTAGTGAACTCGTTCTAGAGATAACCAACGTGACAAAAATAGGGGGACATTTCCCCCTCTGTTACAATGCTTCCGCACTTCTCCCATTGAAAAGTCGAAACGGTTTTCTCAAGTTGATGCAGAAGTGCTTCGCTACGTTCACTCACTCACTCACGCACTCGCTATCGCTCGTGCGTTCGTTCGTTCGTTCACTTCGCTCAGCTAATAAATAACATTTTTTAATTTGTAACCTTGAAAAAAATGTAATTTAGATATCGAATGATGAACACAGTAATATCAAAAGCAATCAAGTTAAGAATGATTATTAATTGAGAGAAGAATTCAAATCTAAAATAGCTAATATATTAGAAAATAAAATTTTATAATTAGAGGAGCGAACTGACGAACGAACACCCGAGCGGAGCGAGGGTGTGAGAGAGATAGTGAGTGACGATTCTACCCCAAAAATTTGGGAGAATGGGATTTCTTGTGCTATCGACTCATCGAAAACGACTGCATGGATCGGTCTGAAAATTTAACACAATGTTCTGGTGGTGGTGTAGATGTGCTGTATAGTTTTGGGGCCATATAGGTCAAAGGTCAAAGGTACAGCGGAAATACGAATTTTGTATAGAAATGTGTAGGGACCGAGTGTCAACAGTGGCTGTGTGACACAGACAAGCACACACGCCGAGCAGGGCGCCCGCTGTGCGCAAAGAGGATGCGCAGTGACAAACACACCCACACTGGAGTGCTGTGATTCACACAGTAGGTGTGATTGTGTTTACCTTGTACCACATTGCATACTGTTGACTGTATCTGTTCAAAACATTTAACCACTATCAAGACATGTTGCAAGTCTGTGTGATCTATTAAATCGAGTCAACACAGTTCGTGCTTTCATCCCCCACCATCTAATACACTTTCAAGCAAAGTACATTTTTTTAATCTACCCAATTTTTGGCAAAGCGCTGTTTTTTGGTGCATAACTCAAAATTATCTGAAACATAATCAACAACAAATTACTTTTTAAAATATGTTTACGGGAAAATGTTTAAAGGAATTATTCGAGTAGTGTCACAACAAAATTGTCAAATACGGGGGAATATTGTTTACATCTGTACTTTATGGCGATTAGAAATTAAATTATGTAGCATAAAACTTGTGAACAGAATAGATTTCGCTGATTATGATGATTGACATGTTTACCTACAAGTTGTACAACCTTTGAATGGTCTTTGTGATGTCATGTCATATTTAGTATTTTCTATAGATAAATTTTGGATAATTCGATTGTCACCGATTGTGAGTATAAAGCTCATGAGACGAAATACTCCAAAAGAAAGAAATTTTTGTTTTATGTTAATGATAATGTTCAGAATACTCTAATTCTGATGTCTAGAATTTTCTATAAAGTTCTTTTGGATGATTTTGTACTTAACGACTAAACGTACGAAAATTCTCTCTCACTTCAAGAGAGAAAAAACAGTTCTTCAGTTTAAAAGAAGCTTTTTAATAATTTTAATTGCTAAAAATATGTGCACCTAAAGTATCGCACACGTGAGTGATAAAATAATAATAATATAATAGATAATCTCTCAAAACATTTTATATCTCCTATACAGTTCGCTCCGACTTTACGCCAACGGCGTTATTTATCTTTTAAAAATAGGAAAACAAGTGGGCTCCATAACGCCGGCTGGTTCTAAAACTAGTTTGATATTTTTAAAGGAAACCTTTTTAGATATAAATCGAAAACAGACATTGTATATAAAATAGTGTAACCTTTAAAAATAAATAAGTGTACTATATATAAGCAGACAAAACAAACTATTGATAAAAATCACATTGCTTTAAAAAATATTTCAAAAAAATAATTTATTTATCTGATATAATAATAACTCTGATAATACGTATATGAATGGAAAACTCATTAACTTAAAATAAATAAACCCTATTAAACCGTATGTATGTGTTCCGTGTTTGTCACATACCTGTACATGAAGGAACTAGAAAACTTATTTTAGAATAAAGTTTTTTAATAATTATTTAAATTAAATTTACCATTTTAAAATGTATACTGCAAAAATCAATGAATAAGAGAATCATGAATATTTTACTCACGGTTGAGCGGATTGAAATGAAATGCCTTCCAAACAAATTCTGCCAGTGGATAACAAAAAACTAAGAATTAGTAATCCGGAATTAGTTTCTTTAAGAAACATAATATAAGATACAAAGTAAACAGTTAAACCTCTCGAGAGATTAGAAAAATGCTGATTACTTATCAGCTATAAGCATATCTGTAAATTAACCTTTTGTAATTCTCCGATGGATCACACATGTTGTAAGATTGAAGGAGGAAATTGTGAGCTCAAATTTAAAATTGCTACAAAAAAATATATATAAACTTTATATTTTCAATAACCCAATCATATGGTTTGATATAACTAAATTCCATATGCTGAACGTGGAAAAGGACAACTGAAAACAAATTCCTTAATAGTTTGATTTGAAATAAGTAGATTAATTTGATCGAAAATTCAAATAAGTGCATGTAAATTTTTAAAAAACTTTAAGTTAACTTTTCATTTAAAATCTCCAGATTTGCTTGGAATGCAAATATCTACCTCACAATATACTTAAGAAAATGAAATTTATTAATCAAATTTTTAAAAACTAACCAGTAAAAAAACGTATTTTTAATTTTTATTGAATAATAAAATCAAATGTTAAATGGATGAAATTTAAAAAGAAGTATTTAAAAAAAATTGGCAATCCGAAACATGAAAATGACATTTAAGCATTACGTGACATAAAATAATGATGTTATAAGAACAGCCTAATAGCTACTAAGAAAAGTTTTGGAAACCTTAAGGAAATTAACCAAAGTTTGAAGAATGACAATTGTCAATACATATACAAATGTAAATAATAACTAATTGAAATAAAAATCGATAATAACTTAAAATACGAATATCAATAAACATAACTTCTAAATTTGCCTAAACTTTGGATTCGAAAATAGAGTTTCTTCCGCCACTTGTTAGTAACTCACATTTCAGCCATATCCGAGAATATTAGATGAGCATTGCTCATTGAGCAACAACACCATCTGGTTTTGTCCTAACTGAAAATCATAACTATTTGCAATTCTGTATGTGCGTTAAACCAAAAAATTAAAGTAAAAATCATGTAGACGTTTGTATTTATAAATCATAGTGTTACCATTATTTCAATAGTGATACTTCAACAAACAGAACATAATTATTAATTCCGAACGAGCATTTAGGGATCGCCCCTTATTTGATTATAGCATTATTTTTGATTATTTTTGTTAATCAAAATCATTTGAATTAAAAAATAAACCTTTTGAAAAGAACTTTCTTAAGTTGACTTAACAATATAACACTAGCCGTGATAACAAATTTCACAAGTGGAGACGTAAACAAATATTATTTACGAAGAGCAAAAGGCCCAGTTACCCTCTGAACACAAAAGTATAAAACATTACCGAAACTATGTGGTCAATTAGAAAACCAATAACAAGGTCCATAAAAAGATGTAAAACACGATAGAGCGATAAAAACGATAAAAACATTGTAGAAACAGTTAATTGAGAGTGGGTGTCAAAATTACCCACGCCCCAAGCCAATAATTTTGGAGAATATCGATTCAATCAGAAAATGAAATTAATAAATTATACTAATTTAATTAGTAATCAGATAGAAGTTAAAGAAAAAATTTTATAATGCAAAGAAACTAAAACAATGCCAATAAACACTGCAATCTGTAGTTGTCGTTGTAAAAAAACCTTTTGAAAACAAGTGGGATGTTCCGGTTAGTGAAGAAATATAGCTAATTTTAAAGTAATTTGATATACAATACATGCATAAAATTTAACTTAATTTTTAATCATATAATAAAACTAAAATAGTTCACTTAGTAGTTAAATGTTTAATTTGAATTTAAAAATAATAATAGCAACAAACAGGGAGACAGCTGTCCTAGTGTTTAAGATCAATAATGAGAAATAAAATCCTATAGTATTCAGCATTCCGCAGTACTGCTGCGTGTACACAACCAGACTTGTCTACCCCACCAAGACTTTTGAAACTCCATAAAAAATTGAAGCAAAACAAAGCATCATCAAATGGGCAATAGATCAAAATAAAAACTGATTTTTAAAAAACAAAACCTTTTGTAGACGCGTGTGGAAAATCAACCAACGTTAAATCAATTTATGATCATATTTAAATATTTTTTCGATTAAATATGATTAACATTTACTTGAGGATTCTAAACTTTAAAAATGCTGATTAAAGAATAATGTTCAACTGAGCAACAGAGCTCGCTTCTATATCCAAGTTTAGAAAAATCAGTTTACATCGTAATGAAAAAAAGGAAATCATTACCCAAACCAAATGCTGTGATAATCACAGCAACACAAATTTGAGATAACCGTTTAAAAACCTATGGATGATGAAATAGATAATAAAGTTTGGAGGATTAAATTTGAAATATAATTGTAAATGTATATTAAATCAAATTAAATCGTATGTGTTTTCGTTTATATAACATACAGACATGCATGCACATGATGATTCTTGAAGACTTATCTTATAAAAAAGTTTTTTAAGATTATTTCAATAAAATTTACCATTATTAAAGAAAATGGATAGGATGAAGAGAATCATAAATCACTTTTAACCTTTTAACCTCTTCCGTGCTAGGATTTGGCGCCTGTGCCCAGACCGAACGGTAAAACATAGCGACTTGAAATTTTTGGAGCATACTCCTGTGGTCCGTCGGAGGTATGCTCACTACTCAAATGTTCCAATTGGATCGATATCCGGGAGCCCATTTCCGGTATGGATTTTTTGACTGATATTTTGTTTTTGGACCATTCTAAGACTTTTGGCGCAAAAATTAATTTTATTGGATCACCGGAAGTGGGAGTTCCAAAATGGAACTTCCGGTTCCTGGTCGAAAATAACATTTTTGAGTTCGGAATCGGATTCTCCATCATTTTTCATGAAGAATAGAATATGTGATCATAAAAATCCGTGCATTTTAAGTGTAATATAATGATTTCAAATTTTGCATAAAACTGGCGGAAATTGACTGTTTTATCATAAAACATGATATTTTGAAATTCAGTTTTTCTTACTTAGACTTAACCGATTTCAATGTTCTTATATGTTCTTATCTTTCATAAAAAAGAACGGAGAATCTGATTCTGAAATAAAAATTCGATTTTGGAACGATAACCGGAAGTTGGGTTCTGGAACTCCTACTTCCGGTCCATATAGAGATTTTTAGTTAGCCTTATTCGATTCTCTGTATTGTATTTAGTAAAAATGGCATTTTAAAGTAACAAAATCCACCCATAAACGGCGATATATATAGAAATTCAAAATTACAATATCAATGTCAATTCAGCATGTTCACTTTCCGGCCTTGTTTATTTGGCCAAAATTAAAAGTTTCTGAATTAGAGTTTATTTCGCTTAGACTTTATGGATTTTTATGTTTAGATATGCTATTCTTCATGAAAAAGGATGGAGAATCCGATTCCGAACTTAAAAATGTAATTTTGGATCAGGAACCGGAAGTTTTATTTTGGAACTCTAACTTCCGGTTATCCAAGAAAATTAATTTTTGCGCCAAATATCTTAGAATAGTTAAAAAACATAATATCAGTCAAAAAATCCAGACCGGAAATGGGCTCCCGGATATCGATCCAATTGGAACATTTGAGTAGTGAGCATACCTCCGACGGACCACAGGAGTATGCTCCAAAAATTTCAAGTCGCTATGTTTTACCGTTCGGTCTGGGCACAGGCGCCAAATCCTAGCACGGAAGAGGTTAAAAAACTGCAAATAGTATGGTTGAAGAAACAAATTGTTGGTGCAATTCTTCATATAAATTGAACTAGAAAATCGTAATACTTTGCAAGTTTAAAAGTTAAGAAATACTTTAAATGAAGACAGATAATTTGTTTAACATTACTAAAGTCAATGCCAAGTGTTTAAGTACAGCAACATAGATATGAGATAACCTTTTGTAAACACGAAAATGGTATTGGTTGTAAAGGGGAGAAAAGACTACATGTTGCGTCACAGCCTAGTCTCTCTGATCTCATCACTTTGTTACCAGTCTGTGCATGAAGCTGCAATAAATAATAGAAGTATGAACAAGCACACTGTTCTATATATAATAGGGAGACCATTGCACTGAACATCAGGATTTAGGGAACTGAAAACTAATTTCATAAGTGATAATACGCTTTGTAATTAGTTGCTAAATTTAATCAAAAACTGCAAAAAAAAGTGCAAGTGAGTTAAGTAAACCTATGATTTCGAGTTACAATAAGTGCCTAAAAACTCACAATATACATAGGATGATGAAAATAAACTTAAAATGAACTTGGGTTTAGTGTAAATACTTCAAAATTGTTTACTGAATAGTCTTGTTTAAAATAGTGATTAAATGGTTTTATATGTAACTTCAAAGTTTATTTCATCTATAATAAACTTATTAGACTTTGTCAGTAGTTTAGTAGACAACTGTGTATTGCCTCATTTTATTCAATCAACCTTTGTTTATCATTCGAAGTCTTTTGTTTATAATTTTCTATTTAATTCATTTACATGAACAATTTTATTTTATTGATTTATGCACGTAATAAGTTTTACCAAAAGTGAAAAAAGTCAAATTAACTAGTTTTTGAACCAGCCTGCGTTATGGAGCCCTCTTGCTTTCTTATTTTTAAAAGATAAATAACGCCGTTGGCGTTAACTTCATTGCCAACGTTAAACGTCTACCAACTAAACTGTGCCAATTTTCAATTAGCTATTTCCCACCTACCCTCCCACTTTACTTCATTGCCAACGTTAAACGTCTACCAACTAAACTGTGCCAATTTTCGATTAGCTATTTCCCACCTACCCTCCCACTTTACTTCATTGCCAACGTTAAACGTCTACCAACTAAACTGTGCCAATTTTCAATTAGCTATTTCCCACCTACCCTCCCACTTTACTTCATTGCCAACGTTAAACGTCTACCAACTAAACTGTGCCAATTTTTGATTAGCTATTTCCCACCTACCCTCCCACTTTACTTCATTGCCAACGTTAAACGTCTACCAACTAAACTGTGCCAATTTTTGATTAGCTATTTCCCACCTACCCTCCCACTTTACTTCATTGCCAACGTTAAACGTCTACCAACTAAACTGTGCCAATTTTCGATTAGCTATTTCCCACCTACCCTCCCACTTTACTTCATTGCCAACGTTAAACGTCTACCAACTAAACTGTGCCAATTTTCAATTAGTTAGTCTTGATAGTGGTTCAATGTTTTGAACAGATAGTCAACAAATATGCAATTTGGTCCAAGGTAAATACAATCACACCTACGGTGTGAATCACAGCACTCCAGTAGGTAGGTGTGTTTGTCACTGCGCATCCTCTTTGCGCACAGCGGGCGCCCGGCTCGGCGTGTGTGCTTATCTGTGTCATACAGCCACTGTTGACACTCGGTCCCTACACATTTCTTTACAAAATTCGCATTTCCGCTGTACTTTTTGTACCTTTGACCAATATGGCCCCAAAACTATACAGCACATCTACACCACCACCAGAACATTGTGTTAAATTTTTAGACCGATCCATGAACTCGTTTTCGATGAGTCGATAGCACAAGAAATGCCATTCTCCCAAATTTTTGGGGTAGAATCGTCACTCACTATCTCTCTCACACCCCTCGCTCCGCTCGGGTGTTCGTTCGTCAGTTCGCTCCTCTAATAAACACAGTTTGAATTTAATTAAAAAAATTATTTATTGGTTCTTATATTAATTGATTGGGGATACTGAACATTTGGGGGGAAATTATTAGAAGAGAGATGCAAATGAGATCGAAGGACGTTTTCTAAAAGGAGAAACCAATCAGGAATCAGGAAAACAAGAAACGACAAGCTCCAGAAAATAATCACGAGATGAAAAACTCAGGCGTAGTGACTGCGGGAGATAATGCAGATTATGTTGGTTTCCAACAGGAATTAGAAGTGAAGCTCTGGGCC
This sequence comes from Rhizoglyphus robini, assembly GCA_023373905.1. NCBI lineage: Eukaryota > Metazoa > Arthropoda > Arachnida > Sarcoptiformes > Acaridae > Rhizoglyphus > Rhizoglyphus robini. Next base: position 728,182 of record JAKIJQ010000090.1, on the reverse strand, counting down.
AAGGCTAAATCAAAATGGTAGATTTCAAGATTTCAAGATGGATGATAAACATTCAGATTCGTAGACTGTTGTCTTAAAACGGTACATTTTATACCTAAATAAAGAAAATAACCGAAATATTAGTATAATCACATCTTTAAACAATCACTTGCAAAGTTTTTTAATCACTTATCTAATAATTTATACTAGTAAAGAGAATATTAAATAGAATATCTAATAAAAAATAAATAAAGAAATCAAACCAAAATGCACCATTTCAACATATTTGTGAATTGCCTTTTTAACCCCCTAAACAGCAAAAAAATATAGCGAATACAATACTGATTGGACTTGAGAATGCCATCATTTTCCCATCACATACATCACAATACACATTACATTACATAGGGAAATGGAGGACAGAAGATAAATTTTCCAACATTTATTGTCCAGCTATCTCCGTTCTTTGTTGTCTTAGTTCCTTCTTTCTGTACTATACTTGGTTAAAAGCAATAATAAATTGAATAAATTTTAAAAATGAGTACAGTAAAATAGATCAGAAAAGAACTTAAATATTTCACAACAATTTAAAGATCAGATAAGTTGAAATTTAATAGAAAAGAAGAAGGAAAATAAGATTTGAGTGTAACGTTAAAAAGTCTGGAAAATTGATTTTTAATGATTTTAAGGAAAGGGGAACCTTTTGTTAAACGTCTAAAAAACATTCCTCTTAATTTATTAGTAAATTAATTTAAAATTTCGTACAAGTCCCGCAAAACTAACGTTTTGCTATTTGGGACTTGTACGAAACCTAACCTACCCCCAAAACCCATCCTTACACGGCACCTAACCTAACCTACCCCCAAAACCCATCCTTACACGGCACCTAACCTAACCTACCCCCAAAACCCATCCTTACACGGCACCTAACCTAACCTACCCCCAAAACCCATCCTTACACGGCACCTAACCTAACCTACCCCCAAAACCCATCCTTACACGGCACCTAACCTAACCTACCCCCCAAAACCCATCCTTACACGGCACCTAACCTAACCTACCCCCCCAAAACCCATCCTTACACGGCACCTAACCTAACCTACCCCCAAAACCCATCCTTACACGGCACCTAACCTAACCTACCCCCAAAACCCATCCTTACACGGCACCTAACCTAACCTACCCCCCAAAACCCATCCTTACACGGCACCTAACCTAACCTACCCCCAAAACCCATCTTTACACGGCACCTAACCTAACCTACCCCCAAAACCCATCCTTACACGGCACCTAACCTAACCTACCCCCCAAAAACCCATCCTTACACGGCACCTAACCTAACCTACCCCCAAAAACCCATCCTAACACGGCACCTAACCTAACCTACCCCCAAAACCCATCCTTACACGGCTCCTAACCTAACCTACCCCCAAAACCCATCCTAACACGGCACCTAACCTAACCTACCCCCAAAACCCATCCTTACACGGCACCTAACCTAACCTACCCCCAAAACCCATCCTTACACGGCACCTAACCTACCCCAAAACACATTCTAACACGGCACCTAACCTAACCCATTATTGTCATTTAAACACATTTTTCATTCATGTTCACAACCATCTAAAAGTCTCTTGTAAAATCTTGTTCTACATCTAGTGCAAGCGCACTGTATCTCTTTCGGTCACACAACCAATTCTAAAGTCAATTGTATTATGCCCTGCTTAATGCTCAATAAAATCAAACTTTACGTCTCAAAAAAAACCTAACCTAACCCAAAACCCATCCTAACACGGCACCTAACCTACCCCCAAAACCCATCATAACACGGTACCTAACCTAACTTCAAAATTTGCATTGTTGTCATTGTTGTCACAGTTTCCGAAACAATTACACAACAATCATTTGTCTGTTTTGCATTTTTCAGTTACTTCTTTAGTTCAAACCTGTCCATGCACCATTCGATCGTAAAAAATTAGCACAATCTTTTTGTCTTTTATCTAATTTCTCTAAGTTTAATAGTTTTTGAGTTATTCCATTTTTTTCTTTAATTGGCAAATAATTAGATTTGGCTACGGACGGACAATTATCGAACACCCTCTAAAATTAATCTAAGGGGGGATTAACGATGAAACAATATGCAAAATAAAAAATAAAGTTTTAGTGACCATATTCAAATTGGTAAGAATGTTTAAACAATTAAATCTCAGTTTGCTGCAAATATTCAAGATAACCATTTAAAAACACTAATTGAAACCATCGAAATTTCATTCACTTTCACTAATTAAATATAAATATTTTTCAAGTAATTCTAAATGTTCCAGGAAAAGTCTATGTTTTTTGCTGTTTTGGGCATTTCTCCGCATGTCAAAGAGTAGTACATTACATTACATTACAAAAATAATCTTTACAAAACATAGAACGTTCTCAGGGCCAATGTTTACCCAAAAATCCAAGCATAACAGTAATCTCTAAATAGTACTGTGTATTAATAACAGAAATTAACAAACAAAGCACATAATACTGCAGTGATGGGGGGAACATGCCTTCACAGAAACAGAATAAGATTGTCTGGCAAGCCAGGCAAAGTGCGAGACTCTTAAAAATATTAACGTGAACTATCAACTGAGAAACTTTTAAAACGATTTTATTTGATCCATTTAGATCACTAAAGAGGTGTATTAGGACCAATATTTTTATTAAAAATGTGCAACACATTTGTTCATCATTTTCCACGTAGTAACCACAATTTTTTTTAAAACTTGGCGCTACCAAAATTGTTCCATGGCGCCCAAGTTAATTTTGACTATTCGATTACATATGTTCACAAGTTTATCTATCCAAAATCTTTCAATTCTAGATTGTACGGTTTTCTAAGAAATATCATTTGTCACCAGATTGGGCGTCATGATCCATGGCGCCCAGTTTTTTTCGACATTTCAATTAGGTGCACCCCAGAGATCATATATGTCAAGTTGGACATTTCTAGGGTTTACGGTTCTCTCAGAATAAGGTCAAAGGTTAACAGACAGACGGACACGATGGCAATAGCATAAGCTTACGACTCTAAAAGAGTCTCGCTAAAAAGCCTCCCCACCTGAAACCAAAAAATAAACAGAAACGATCCCAGGAATCCAAGTGATCCTATCCACTGTAGAATGTAGAGTAATACTAACTAACTAAAAATTACTACATTACATATATACCAAATAGCATAATAAATTGCTAACGAAGAGGGGAAAAGAAGAAAAGAAACAAAAACAGAAATAAAGCAGAAAAGCAAATAGAAAACGATTATTTTAATTTATAACCGTGAAATTGGACCGTAGGATGAAATAATAGGAAGCAAAAAACAATTTTACAGAAACAACAAGGGAAAATGAACAAGATGCGAGAAATCTCTCATCCAATCTGTGCTCCCTTAAGAACAAAAGGAAGAAAATGTGAAAAACAGGAAAACAAGGCAGGGAATTACGTAACATAAAACAGCATAAAATTGGATATCATGCAATTATTTTCCAAAACAGCAATTTTTCTGTACAAAACTAATGTGTTTTAATTTGCCTCACTTAGTTGGTTGTGTAATAATAGAGGCAAGGGCCAAAGAGCGTGAAAAAGTTAGCGGGAAAATCAAGTAAATTTTGGATTTCCACTACAAAAAAATCATTTTCTCGTTAATGTCTTGTTGGAGTAATATTTCAAATCACCTCCTTTGTCTAATTACCGTAAAAGCCCAAACAACCGCCTCGGCGCTTATAGATTTTAAGCCCTAATTTTTGCCCAAAAACCGTTATTTTCTAACTTCCACAGTGCATTTTTCTGCGGCGCTTATTAGAGGGCGGCGCTTATTAGAGATTATACGGTACATAATCCTGAAGCAAAAATAATGATTCTACTATTAATTCCAGGAATAATTTACACTGCCATATTTTTGTACCCTTACAGACTTTCCAATAATAAATTATCATTAATCATTTAAAATATAACCTTTTTAGAAAATCTCAGCGAAAATGAACGAATTTCCTTTTCATTTAAAGAATTCACTTAACAAAAGAAGAAAAAATCTTCTTTCAAATTATTAATAATAAAATATTTTATTGAAAGAATTTTACCGTTTTTTGAGCGAACTCTTAGAAGAAATAATGATTCTTGGAATTTTAATCTAAACCTAAATTATTGCCGAAACTTCTAAAAAAACTGGAATTATTGATATTACTATTACTACAACATGTCTTGGAAAAGTTTTTATATTTGTGATATAACTTTTTCCCTCATCTGTTCAGTTTTAGTTGTTAGATTCCCAGTGGTGATATATCACAGATCTATTAATCTGTTATATAACTAACTAACTAGAAGAAGGAGAAAGAAGAAGGGAAATTGTTGAGAGAAGACATTTGTCTTCTATTCTTTGTATGAGAATGTTTTTTTGTAAAATGTACTAACTAACTAGTTGTACGAGATGGTACATTGAGAGTTTGTCTGTGTTTGAAGAGCGCAATATGTATTGGGTGATTTAAAATTAAAAATTTAGACCTTTTTATACATGATACACACGAGTGCATAATTTAAAAAAAACAAAAGAAACTAAAATTTTAATATTAATATAAAATTAGTAACATTTTATGAATTTAACCTTTAAATTAAGACCACTTCTCAATCAATTCAAATTAATAAAACTCACATTAATTTACTATCTTAAAAACCTCTTTCCTCCCAGAAAACATATTTCACAAAGTTATCGCAATTTTTCTTTTATATTATATTGAAATATTGTAGAAAATTAGCTTCAGAACACAAAAGAAGAACAAAAGATCAAAAGAGCAAAGCAATTGGCAAAATTAAAAGTTGGTGATAACAGACAGAGCGAAAAAAGATAAAAGACAGAGTACACTGTCTCACTTTCCGTTTGCTGTCTTATTTCACTGTTTGCACTTTTTGTCTTCATTTTCAGTCTCTTGACTTCTTCACAAACCTCCTCCTCGCCCTCCAACCCTCAAAGATGTATTACATTAAGTTAATTGTTGTATTGTTGAGCAATTACTAGAACTACAACTAAAGAAATAAGTAGACATACAAGACAAAGAGTAAAGGGAGGTTGAGAGGGCATACGAGTTACTTACTACTCACTTATTACCCCAATGACTCTCTAACACATGAGCGAGTATTCAAGTACATAGACATACAAATAGACACAGTAAGAGAAAGTCTGTTTTAATGCTCGTAATACTACTAATTTGTAATGAAACTAAAAGCTTTTTTCATGCTGACACAATTCAAGAAGTGAGCTACTTGGTGATTCGCGATGTTAGGGTCTCTCCCCTTTTGTACCACTTCACTTTTTCACTTCAACTTTCAGGGATTGGAGAGATACATACATTTACAAATATATAACTGTTTCAACAAAACCAGCAAAAACAGAACATAAATCGATTTGACTCATTTCATTAGGCACTTCTTACTTTACTTTTCACCACTTACGAATTGAAATATAAATTAGGGGATAGGATCCAAGCACACACAGAAATCATCATCATCATCATCATCAACTTCACATGTAATTCCAGACGCACAGAAAAATTACAATTGCTAATCTAAGTTCTCTGTGCACTTCTCTCATCTCGAGTTCTTGATTTTCAAATATATATATTTTAGTATATCTTTCTACATGGAAGGAAGTTTCGGTGTATCTCCTTGCTTTCAAAACGCAAAAAATGAAATGAAACTAGATTATCATTCCGTAAAGAGTTGAGTTGAGATGAGACCATTCCTAGGAAAACTTAGATGGCCTGAATTTTAATGTATCTATAAAGCACATAGAGAATATTAATTTATAATCGTACAAGTCCCGCAAAACTAACGTTTTGCCTTTTGGGACTTGTAGGAAACCGCTGGCAGCAAGCTGCCAGCGGCGCCACCAAACCAAAACCCATCCTAACACGGCACCTAACCTAACCAACCCCCCAAAACCCATCCTAACACGGCACTTAACCTAACCGACCCCCCAGAACACATCCTAACACGGCACCTAACCTAACCGACCTCCAAAACCCATCCTAACACGCACCTAACCTAACCAACCCCCAGAACACATCCTAACACGGCACCTAACCTAACCGACCCCCAAAACACATCCTAACACGGCACCTAACCTAACCGACCCCCAAAACACATCCCTAACACGGCACCTAACATAACCGACCCCCAGAACACATCCTAACACGGCACCTAACCTAACCGACCCCCAAAACACATCCTAACACGGCACCTAACCTGACCGACCCCCAAAACACATCCTAACACGGCACCTAACCTAACCGACCCACAAAACACATCCTAACACGGCAATTAAGCTAACCGACCCCAAAACACATCCTAACACGGCACCTAAGCTAACCGACCCCCAGAACACATCCTAACACGGCACCTAACCTAACCGACCCCCAAAACACATCCTAACACGGCACCTAACATAACCGACCCCCCAGAACACATCCTAACACGGCACCTAACCTAACCGACCCCCAAAACACATCCTAACACGGCACCTAACATAACCGACCCCCAGAACACATCCTAACACGGCACCTAACCTAACCGACCCCCCAAAACACATCCTAACACGGCACCTAACATAACCGACCCCCCAGAACACATCCTAACACGGCACCTAACCTAACCGACCCCCAAAACACATCCTAACACGGCACCTAACATAACCGACCCCCAGAACACATCCTAACACGGCACCTAACCTAACCGACCCCCCAAAAACACATCCTAATACGGCACCTAACCTAACCGACCCCCCAAAACACATCCTAACACGGCACCTAACATAACCGACCCCCCAGAACACATCCTAACACGGCACCTAACCTAACCGACCCCCAAAACACATCCTAACACGGCACCTAACATAACCGACCCCCAGAACACATCCTAACACGGCACCTAACCTAACCGACCCCCAAAACACATCCTAACACGGCACCTAACATAACCGACCCCCAGAACACATCCTAACACGGCACCTAACCTAACCGACCCCCCAAAAACACATCCTAATACGGCACCTAACCTAACCGACCCCCAAAACACATCCTAACACGGCACCTAACATAACCGACCCCCAGAACACATCCTAACACGGCACCTAACCTAACCGACCCCCCAAAACACATCCTAACACGGCACCTAACCTAACCGACCCCCAAAACACATCCCTAACACGGCACCTAACCTAACCGACCCCCAAAACACATCCTAATACGGCACCTAACCTAACCGACCCCCAAAACACATCCTACAACACATCCATCAACACGGCACCTAATCCACCCCAAAATTTTCATTGTTGTCATTGTTGTCAAAGTTTCCCCAACAATTACACAACAATCATTTACCTGTTTTTCATTTTTTCAGTTACTTCTTTTAGATTGTACCTCTCATTGCCTTACACCATTCGATCGTAAAAAATTAGCACAATCTTTTTGTCTTTTATCTCATTTCTCTACGTTTAATAGTTTTTGAGTTATTCCAGATTTTCTTTAATTGGAAAATAATTAGATTTGTCTACGGACGGACAATTATCAAACACCCCTTAAAATTAATCTAAGGGGGATATATTAATATAAAATAATCAGAAAAGATAGAAATAAATTGAAAATGAGATTATATGAATAAAAAATTTAAATGGTGATATTCAAATAAAACATTTAACCTTTTAACACCAAGTCTGTGTATTTAAACAAACTTTGTAAAATTCGAAAACTTTGTCAATACAACTTGTAGTATTTAAAATCAAAATTAAAGATATTTGAATTTTGTACCCTAAATTATTTCTTTAAAAAATTTAAAAGATTTAAAAAATCTATAATGTTTTCCATAAAGAATGACCTTTTAAAACCGTATCATTCACACAATCTAATTTTTTAAAATTCAAAAAGTTGAAAATCTAAATCAATGTCACTTATAACTAGAAGTTTTGTAAACTAGAAAATAAAATAAATAAATAAATAATTGAATTCGATTTTTTTACTTTTTTAGTATAAAAAAACTACTTCGAATTCTGTAAAATTCGAAAATTCGAAAATCGAAAGCTATGTCACTTATAAAACAAAATATCGTATTCAAATTCTAATATAAAATTTGACCTTTTAAAAAGCCTGTCGATTCACGTATTCTAACATTGTAAAATTCGGAAAAAGTTAAAATTCGAAAGCTATGTCACGTATAACTTGTAGTTTAGTAAAATAAAAAATATCATTCAAGAAAAGCTCTACCAAAAGCAAGTTCACAATGGACCCAAGCGGAGAGACAAATGATGATCGCAAGAAGAAGCGAGCCCTGGATTTGCATTCGACCGTACCTTATCAAGACTGTTCATCATCGTCTCCCTCATCAACTTTTCTACGAAAGCGTAAGAAGCTTTGTCTTGTTGGTTTGAATCAAAGCAGCGGCAACAACAACGCGAACAACTCTGTCCGCCACCAATGCCAACTGGATTATTCATCATTTTGGTGCAATCTACTGTACTCGACACTGTTTCCACAAGCAGTGCTGCCGGTGGTGGTGGCGCAATCGAGTGCAGAGGATCAAGCGGCGCAGTCAAGCACAAGTCGAAACAGAGAAAAGATCAGAAATCAGCGATCCGTCAAGGACAACAGAACCAACATGGTCGAGTATGGTCGAGCTATGAGCAACATGACCACCACTGCACAACACTGCACCACTGCAACACTTTCGTCTGCTCAAATGGCTTTATCTGCTTTGGTGAATCCTCAACAACAGGACTACCCCCAGTCTGGTACGGGTTCAATCGGCGCCAGCACCACCAAAAACATGAACATTTCCATTGGCGGCGATGATAAGCCACAGGATCAGCTAATCGATGATGGACGCAGTGGTGGTCGCAACAAGCCAAACAAGCAGATCCACTTGGATCTTTTGGCTAATGAGCAGCAGCCGCTCTCACCCTCCTCTGGCCACATTTCGATCCTATCGAGCAATTACATTGAGAAGGTAATAATTGCCATATAATTAAGATTAATAACACGATCCCTTCCCTCTCGACTGTGTACCATACAATGTACACTCGTTATTAAACATTCATTGTATATAATGTTTTCATTTTCCCAATAGAACAAAGCTACTACTGCAGCCGCTGCTGTCGAGCCACTGATTCTGCCACTTGGTCGTACATTTGGTGGCATTTCGTTGTTCATTCGCTGATAACTCACCACCAGCCACCACTGCACTGAAAGATCACTCGACTGGATCAAGTGCACAAACGCGAAAAAGGCGGACTGGCCAAATGTGAGTGAGTGTAGGACTAGAAGAAGGAATAATAAAATAAATCCAAATTGCCAAAACGAGCGATCTCATTGCAATGCGAGCATAAATGAATATATGACAATTGGGTTGGCATTGTTGGTATATACGCGCCATTAATGCATGGGAGCGTAGTTTAGTACAATAGCATATGAAATTATAAGGGAAATATTACACAATACTACTTTTAGCTAATGCTTTATACCCAAACCGATTCGAATTGTCATTTTCCTTTGACCACACACAGTCAACTCTATACAGACAGATTTATCTCTCTATCTCTCACTCATTGTTTGTTCACTTGTTTTTTTCTATTCTCTGTTGTTGTTGATAAATGTTTCTGTATGTACAAGTGACTGCGGTACTGTAATGATCGTTACGAATGAGTGGTGGGAGAAATACAAAGAGAAAGGGACAGTGGTTGTGGGAAAATTCTCCCAAAAAACAAAACAATGACGAGAAATGTCACTTTGCTGAATGAATTTTCGGTGCAAATTCTACAAAACTTTTGATGAAAAAAGGCTTGGATAGTGCAGTCACGAATTATATGAATAAATAATGAATAAAGAATTTTGTTACAATAAAATATTTAATTATTAAATAATAATAAAAATTTTAATTTAATAATTAATAAACCTTTTTAATTACTGTAAAATAAATCCTTTAATATCATATTTAATTATAAATAAATAAAATCAAAAATATTCTAAATATTTTAAGTCATTTAAAAATGTGCAGTGCAAATGCAATGCAGTGAAGCATTGGTTAAGAGATTTATGACCTTTAACAAAATCGAAGAGCGACTTGTCGGTGCAAATTCTACAAAACTTTTGATAAAAAAGGCTTGGATAGTGCAGTCACGAATTATATGAATAAATAATAAATAAAAAATTTTGTTACAATAAAATATTTAATTATTAAATAATAATAAAAATTTTAATTTAATAATTAATAAACCTTTTTAATTACTGAATGATGAAATCTTTAATATCACATTTAATTGTAAATAAATAAAAACAAAAATATTCTAAATATTTTAAGACTTTTAATGTAAAGAATATAATGAAAACTAAATAAAATGCTATGCAGTGAAGCATTGGTTAGGAGGTTTATGACCTTTAACACAACCGAAGAATGACAAAGAAGAAAGAAGAAATTTAAAAATCGACAAAACACGTGTCCAATGTCCAATTAACTTAACTTATCTTAATGAACACCAAAAATTACTTTTAATTTGAAAAAATATATCTAGGAATATTTCAAAACATTTAAAGCTACCAAAAATATCAAAAATAAAATGCAATTAAGCATTGGTTAGGTTTATGACCTTTATAAAAACCAAAAAAGACAAAGGAAGTAACAGAACATGACACGTGTCCAATACCTAATTAACTAAACTGTCGAAAAATAGCTAAATAATAAAGATTACCAAATCCTCTTAAATTGACTTTTTGTTACGCAGTGAAAATTTATTTTCATTAAGTAACCATTTAATTTTATTGACCAAAAAAGAAAGTAGCTAATAAGGATGCCATAATTGGCATCATTAAATTGATGGTTCAAATTAAATGTCAGAGTGTAAGTCTTAGGATAGAAAATAGACATTTTAATATTTAAGAAGAGTCCACAACTACTAAAATTTATTTTTAGTATTAAATTTTTAGTCCCCGGAACGAATCGACTGCTGTCAAGTCTGTCCAGTCGTGGATGTGTTTGTCCACATCGTTATCGTCATTGACCCATCTCTCTCGAACCGTGTGGTTGTCCAGAACGTGACCAGAATCTTCCAACACACTCGTCCCCCTCCCCACGCACCTCAATTTAACGTTAAACGATTTTTTCTTTCTTATTGTTATGGCTAAATGGTTCCATTTGCACATTCATTCACACATGTGAGCAAACACAAAACAGTGAGAGGAACAGTACTGACTGGCAGTTGACATTTGCGTCTTTATTCCTTTTTGCCCACACACAAAAAGTCCCAAAGTGACACATTGCGTAATGTGTGTCCTGTCCGGGTCCTGTCTCTCTTCATTCTATTGGGTCATCATTTCTCTGTTCACGGAGTAAGTTCATTTATTAATATTTATTTGCTCTCACACTTTTACTCGAATACAATAAGAAGTAGAAGATGTGTTCAGTTGGAAATCATGGTCGTAATATATAATAAGAATAATATTATTTATATTAATTAACGAGCAACACACACAGAAAAGTGTGTGATGACAGTTCGGTTGCTCCCAAGTTTCTCGTGGTGTTAGGAACAAAAAGAATAATATTAAAGGAATGACCGATCCCGGGCAGAGAATAAATTATACTGAATCGTATTATTATTGCTAGACTTTATTATTACTGGAACTGGTAGACAAGTTTGACACGTGTCAAAAGACAATCAATTCAATTATATTACATTGGGTGAGAATGAGAAAGAAAGAAAGACACGAAAAGTTGATTGGATCAAAACACAATTGCAAATGTCGTTCCTAGAATACTAAGAATATTCTCAATTAAATACAGAAAAAATTAAAAATACGTAAGATAAATTAATTGATTTTAGAAATATAAATAAACCCGAGCCCGCGTCAAATTAGCACTCGACAATTTGATTTATATTTATTTGCTGTCGAGGATAGTACTGTTGTATATGATAGGGCCCTTTGAATGGGCTGTTCAAAAAGTTTGTTTAAGTTTACCTTTGATTATGCCAAGCCTTCTAACAAGCCAATTTATGAAACAAATACACTCTATGTACACACACTTAAATAAATTTAGCTCCAGATTCACTTAATTGGTGGTGGAGAGAAAGCGAAAATTTCCTATACTGAGTAAATTATGTAAATGTTGGAACATTGCCTTAAGGTAAATGACGATTATTTTCATTATTTAAATTGATTTAAATTTTTAATCATATATACACATTTGCACAAGATTACGAAAACAGAGTCATTGAACGGGAAATGCTATTGTTGGTAAATTTAGACTTGTCATATGATGGTGAAAAACAGCAGAAGTTTTAGCCTGATTAAAAAGTTCATTTTAATGATGATGAAATTTGATATTTTGACCCTTTTTAAAATAATTTCTTCTTGATCCGTTTGAATAAAAGTATCGCAATTAAACTGTTCAAAAAATTTCTAATTTTGAAATATAAATTTACGTTGAGTATTGAGAGATGTAATTTTTTAAAGACTTTAAACCTTTTCGAAATATATCAATGGTAGTCAATCAATCAACTAATTATGTTGTATTAAACTTAAAATAAATCTTTTCTTAAAATATAATGAATTTATTAAAATTATAAAAATATTTATAAAATATAAAGCTATTTTATTTGCAAACCAGTCAAAAAAGCATACTTCAATACCTCACACTTTATTTAGATTGATTCTAAAATGATAATATCAATCAAAAATTATGTCTAACAAGAGAAGAATAAAAAATATCAAACTCATATGAATAAACATAATAAAAATACAACAAAACTGATTCTAAGTGAATGAGAAAAAAGTTATTCACTTTCAGTTGTTCATAATAATAACCATTTCTAAACTCATATATGGAAGATCCGCCCAATATAAAAATATAAAAATAATTTGGATAACAAAACCAAAAGCCAGCACCCAAAAACCAGAGAATCAAGAATTCAATCAGCAGCACCGCCCAAAAAGTGGCCGTAAACCCAAAACCAGACACGAAATAATTCCATTGTAAGATGAGAGGAAACTACGGAAGAAAAACCAGAGATCCCAAGAAGAATAATACCACCAAATAAGGCAACAAATAACCGGTTTTGTATAAATATAAATACAAACTAGTGTGCGTCTGAATTTTCATCAAAACGAATCAGCAGAATAATCATCAATTGGAATTGTCCACTAATTGTGTACACTGAATATATTCGATGTAGATGAATGTGTACGAATTGTGTGGACGTCCGTTTTGGTTTTGGTTTTCAATTCACCAGAATCAGTAGAAGAATAAGAAAAGGCAGAAATTGAGGAATTGTCCATGAAACCGGATTCAACGAATATTATTGTGCCAACAATACGAGAAAAAGAAAATAGAATATAAAAAAGAAGAAGGAAAATTGTTGTGGTCAGCGAAAAGCGAATTGCGTGCGTGTGTGTCTCAGTGCCTTCTATGAGCGATGTGTGCCCTACACTACAAATCACACTATAATAACACAATTCAGAGACAACGATACTTCGACGTGAATTGTCAGCCAATTTACACACACTACACACTCAAATGGAAGTAATAAGAGAAAAATAAATAAATAAATAGAATAAACAGCAATTTTATAAATTTATGAACAGAAACATCAAATAAGAAACTGGAAACGAAAAATAAAATAAAAAGGACAATGGAAAATAACCTGCAGGGCTTAGAAGAGAATTGAAGAGAATTTTGCTGTAACCGAGAAAAATTGGATCAATTTTTAAGAAAGAGAAAAAAGTCCTGACTTTTCAAATTTAGAAAAATGACCTTTCGGGAAGCCTTAAAAGTCTCTAAAAATAGTTACATTATTTTAACTTACAGAAAATATAGAAATTTATAGAATTTTGTAACAGAATTTTGAAAAAGAAAAACTGGACAACCTTTAGAAAACCGAAAAGACCAAACAAACGAAGCAACCAATTTGTTTCAAATGTCATCTACTCGATCAATGAATTTCTTTTTTAATTTTGATGTTTTGTTATGAACTCAAGAAATAATTACAAAGATAGATAGAATACTTAAGAAAAAGATTATTACAAAACAACAAAAGAGTATGACAAGAAAAAAGATTTGGGTTGAGTACATTAAGGGGAGAACAAAATGAGGTTGAGATGGTTGACCGTTAGATTAGTAACACAAAATAGACCAAGAAATAATTACAATAAAGCAATATTTAATAAAAAAAATCTCCTTGTCATTATTAATGCTATTTAATTCAACTTCGCTCAGACAACAGAATTTGTCCTCAAAAAGAAAATTTCACCAGTCTATATGAGGTTAAGTCGATCGAATTGAAACTCCGTTTTCCGCAAACATCACCACTTTATTCAATTTCCTAATCATTTTCTATCATTTTCTATCTTTTCTTATCTATACTTCTCGTCTAGTTCTCTAATTCCTCTGCAACTCTACCCACTACGCATTGTCTTATTATTGTGTCCTTAATTAAGTGAGTGCAGGGTGATTGGGATTATCATTATTCCTAGAGAGCATCATTATGTGGTCATTGTTATTTGGGCCATTGCAATTGTTTTCGTACTGGAAACCTTTTTCTTTGTGTGAAAACAAGAAAAGATCTGGTAGTAATCGAATTAGAAACATGTTCTGAAGTGGTTTCGTAAAAAAATAAGTAGGCGGTTAATTAGGATAGGGTATTTTGTTCTTTCTGTTGAATGAATAATAAATGAATAACGATTGTGCCAATTGTTCAATCAAAATTACCTTTTTTAAATCCATCACGGTAAGTATCCAATTTTGTATTTAAGATAAATGCAATTAGAAATAAATTTATTTAAAATTTTTGAAAATTGAAATTTTTTAAAAATAAGATAGTTTTGCATATACATAAACATTTCCTGACGACCATTCCTAAACGGGAATTGTAATTTGACTTTTTTACCTTTTACTAGACATGAAATTGACTATCGAACATTTCTTTCACACAAATATGCTCAAATAAAATCAAAATACAAATAATCAGAAATGTATAAAGCTTACCAAACAGTTTTTCATTATTTGCGGGCTGTATCGACCAGCCGTATCCAAATCATGATTAGCGTTATTATCCTGTAACGCATGATATGACCCGGTGATTTCGTCAATATGTTTCTTGATCGCATTTGATCGATTGTGTTGACTTTGGGTGCTGCTACTCGCACTAGTAGAAGATGTGCTTGATGATGAGGATAAAGATGATGATGATAAGATAGATACGTTGTGCGTGCTGGATAGAACATCCAATTGGTGTGCCGATGATGATGATGATGAGTGGCTGCCTAACTCACTGGCAAACATAAGAAACGGGGAAGATTGTGACAACAAGATTGATAACAATAAAAGAGATAACATCACGAGAATGCATTAAAACATCACAGAAGAAGTGAAAAAAAACGAGAAATAGGAAGAATGATGTGAAGGAAAGTGATTTGAACGATAACGTAGTTGCGGTTAAGTGTTTGGATGAGTGATGCGATGATGATTAAGTAGAATTGCTGTTGAATGTTGGTGCAGACATTTTAGTTGTGAATAATAAATAATTCAACGGTAATTTAGATGATGATAAATTAAGCAACTCTTAATTAAATGTACAAATTAGCGAACGTTGACTTGATTGAGCAACAAAAGCTAATCCTTTCTCCCTGATGATCATCGCGCTGTACTGAGCTTGAACTGATTCTGAACCGAGCGACATTTTTTTAAAAAGCAAAAAAGAAAAGAAAATATAAACAAAATTGCCTCAAGTCAAAAGTCACTTTTTGTTGTTGATTCGTTAGCACAAAAATAAACAAACAAAATCATTTTTGATTTCAATACCAAAAATAGCACCATTCACAAACATTGTACTGTTGACTTTGACTCTGTACTGTTGTGTGTTGAAACCTTATTGTTTGTTTGTTTGAATTAGCAATTAATGATCTTTAAAAAATTAAAGGTTCACAGAAGAAAAAGTTTAATTGAATTAAACAATTAAAAATTAAATTAATACCATTTTTAAACTGGTTCGAGCTCCAGAATTAATTCCAGGAATTTGAATGAATTTTAAAAGAATTTTAAACTTTCTATAGATTAATTTAATTTAGCAATTCATTGAACTTCTTTTCGTGAGAAGTGCAGAAAAACAAATTCAAATTAAATTCCTATGTTCACAAACAATGTTTGCAGAAATAATTTCACTTATTTTTTTAAAATAATTTGTGACCTTTTTCAAATTCAAATGTGGAACGAATCACACATAGTGATGTACGGTTTAAGATTTTGTTCTGAGCTAGTTCTGATTCTAATATTTGAATAATCCAATGGAAGAATGAATGCGAACCGAAAATTAATAAAAATTCAACCATTTTATTTGATAATTCAATATCAACTTTGGTGTTGAACAAGTTCACAAATTTTGAGTGTTTTTGAGTGTCTTTTATGGACTGAATAGGAGAATGTGTAAATATCTCGAGAGATCTCTCCCTTGATTCTATGTCAAAGTTCTGGTTGGTTGAACATTGTTTACCGATATCTACCGCGAAACCCGGCTCACAACGCAAGAACCATTACAGTTGATAAGGCACAGTTTATATACATTTTTGTGTATGGTCGTGTGGTGTTGTCTGTGTACATTTGGTATGCGAAATACAGTTCAAATAATTCTCAATTCCTGGTGTAGTTGGAAAGATTATACAGCTTGAGATTACAAAGTGATGAGTTTGTGTTATGTCGGTGTGTGATTGATTTTGCATTTGAGTTTCGTGTTGAGTGTTGTGTTTTGGTTGATTTAAATCACATGATTTTGTGTTGTGATTTTATTTACAGATTGGATGGTGTTGTGTATTGTATGTTGTGTTGTGTTACTATATTGCATCTGAAAACATTATTAAAAGTGTTATAAAAAGAGTTGCAAAGCGAAAGATGTGTGCGTGTCTTATGCCTTTAGCTTAGGACAACATCTTACGTTTAAGCGAATGGAAAATCCTGACATTTCATTACAGTCTATGATTATAAAAGTAAATGAACTAAACAGTCTTTGTCACGATAAATCATTGAATGACTGACAGACTGACTGATTGGTAACGAAGGGAGGTAAACTGAGTGAAAGATGCTGACACAAATTGTGCTATTTTGGTTATTTGTTCACTTGAAACAAACAAAAACAAATGAATGGAAATTAGTTTGATTTATTAATTTTTTGTTTTAATTTTAATGAGGGGAATATAATCGCGTCAGCACAGTGACATGTAGTTTGTTGAGTCCGAGATATAAACAATTGACAAATTTAAATAAATTTTCACAAATAAAAATAATTTTATTAAATTACTAATTAATTGAAACAAAAAAGTTTGATTTATATATTTTGATATCAATGCGATTGAAAGATGTTTTAAGATTTGAACCAGTTTATCCCAAAAATTAACTTATTAAATAATTGATAATTAAATAATTTATTGGCAAAATAAAAATATAATTTCAAATTTTCAAATTGGACAATCAAGTTGAGTTTCACATTCATTCACAGATCAAGATCGCAAGCACGCACGTACGGGTGTCTGTACTGCACTGGACCACTGCTCCACGGCAACTGAACTCAATTCGCCCGGTACCGGTTGGTTTTATATTCGGGTGCTAGTGGTTCGGCTCGAAGGTGCACGGGTTGGACCATTTGGAACGCTGAGTGCAGCCGAATGAAGCTGCTGGAGGTCTATATAGAGGATGGGAAAGGGAATTTAGGAAGAAGCATTGTAGTTCCTATTGAGTTGAAGTTGAGGGTTACCGTTTGGAAAATCCATAATGAAAATGAAACAAAAAATATTAAATAACTCGGGTTTTTTATTTTAAAAAATTTTATTTTATTAAAAATAAAGCAAATTTGAAATATCAAATTAAAATCCAAAAATTAAATTAAAATTCAACAATAAAAATTTATTTTATGTCAAATAAAATAAAAAAGTTTTGACCTTTAATTAATTACTGTTTTTTGTCTAACTAATTTGAGCGAAGCTTTTACAGAGAGCAACTTCAAAATCATTTTTCACAGTATTGGAATTACGTTTTATGGCCCACACATTAATTAATCAAATAATTTACTATTAATCTCTCATAAAAATGCTCACAACAGCACAACATATAATATAATAAATCACAATTCGGACTCGAACAAAAAATAAAACACTTTAAACAGAAAGTAAAAATATACTTTTCCAATCGTTCACTCTTTCACTCAATTCAAAATTGTGCACCATGAAAAGTTCACTCGCCCGTTTACAACAGTTCGCTCACACCCTTCCCCAATTAATAATAATGGGAAAAGATGGATGGGTATGTGGCTATAACGGTAGTTGGAGTTGCAGCACCAGAAAATTAATTAATTTGAAAAGTGTTTTTTTATTATTATTATTATGAAAGGCTGCAATTATTCAATTACTTTATATATGAATGGACACAGACAGACACATAAATGTTGGAGAAAAGACAGACAGACTAATGAGTGTGTATGCGAGTTTAAATGATTAATTGGAAGATTGCAAATGTTGACAAAAATAATTAAAAACACTATTTGCTAGATTAAACTTTTTAGTTTTTTAGTGTGGGAGAGAAAAATGCAAGTTTATTTGTTGAAATGGGAAAATTAACATTTTGCTGAAACGCAATAAAAGTTTTTTGACCATTTCGAAAGACCTTGTCTACAATCGAAACAATTTAGCGAGTAGTGATTACCAACTCATGCCCTCAAATAAAAAACCCGAATGTATGCAAATGTATTCTTAGAGTCTCTACAAAAACAACAACTACTAGGCAGGTGGTGCAAGTTTGAAAACTATTATTGAAGGAGAAAAAGGTTTGCTCTAAATTTTTACTATTTAAATCTGCAAATATTAAAGTTAAGTATTAGGGGGAATTTTTATTGTTCACAACTCCAAATTAAATGTATTCAAACATTTCAAATGGAGAGAGTACGAGCGGGACTGACGTCAATAGAGTAATTTAAAGTAATGGTCAACATATAGATATAGGGAGTAAATTATGAACTGATTTAAATCAATTAGACTAAATTATAACCTTTCTAAAAAATCTACCAACAAATCCACTAATGTAAAAAATAAATTATTTTTTAATTTGATTAGTAATATATTCGATATATTTAGAAAAATTAAATGTATTTGAGAATCACTTGAATCGTTTGCGTGCATCAAAAAAAAATCCCGAACTAGGCAGATGTTTTCATTTTAGGACTATTTTCATTTCATATCATTAATAGTAGTTATATGTACGAACCGCAGCATTAATGCGACTAGACACTAAAGTGAGTACAAAGAATACTAAATTCGCGGAAAATGTTTAAAAAGTTTCAGTAATAATAAACCAAGCATGATTAGTGGGTTTAATTAAGTAAATTTTAATGTTGACCTTTTACAAATAGACCGAAATTTCTTCCAATTCAGTCTCTCACTGACACTTTAATCGAGAGTGTAATGTGTTCCTCGAATTGTCCTAACCAAAATTTTCAAATTGTGTTGAAATTGAAACTTTTGAATTATTAATTAGATATATGCAAAAACTAAAACAGAAAAGGGCGTTTTGGGATAAAGCGGTAGAAATAAAACTTTTTCGGGACGAGCTGCAAAAATTTGGTTCAAACCGGCTCGCAAACCTCAATTCTCGAAAGCTATTACAATTTGGATTATTGATTATTATTCTTGCAAAAAGAATTTCCACAAGCGTCAGCATAAAATAATTTGCATACACACACTCATACTCGTACAGTATTAATTCAAATTTAATTATCCCCAAATAACCCTAACAAATATAATTAAATTTAATCTAATCAAATTCGAATTATTTATTTGCATTAGGGATTAATTCATGCAAAGGGTTTTATTTTATTGAATCATAATAAGTATTGGGTGTTTGATTAAAATTTAATTTGCATTTTACCTTTTAGAGACACACCGGAAAGAGAATCACAAAAAATAAATAATAATTTTTGCTATTAGATATATTTAAATCACAATTTCAGAACATAATGTGAACACGAAAAAAACAAACGATTTATTCATCTGAAATAAAACAAATAACAATAAAACATAAAAAGATTTATGAAACCGCATTTTGTATTATTTTTATTATTTTTACTGCACACCAAAGAACTAAAACAATGCAAAAGAAGTAGAATAATACAGTCCATAAATGTTTAATGTAATGTTTACTGTAGCGAATACGAATTAATTTGAAAATTAATGAAATTGCATTTGTAAAAGGCCAAGTTAAGTTGAGCCCAAACAAAAAGAAAAAATAAAAATAATTAGTTTGTCTGTTTGTGTATTTAGATAAATTAAAAACAAAGTGGGGTCCACAAATGTAGAAAAATAAGTTGGAATTGAACCAGTTTTCGAATAGTAAAGGCGAGAGCGGTAATGTATTTATAAAAACTTGAATATGAGATTGGAATGCTGCTTGACTGGTTTTAATGTCGAGGGTTAAAGTTAAATAAATGTACAAAAACATAGTAAAAGAAAGTGAATTAGAAAATCAGACTAAAATTATTATTCAACTTAAATATTAGATTTGCTAATAATGAATTCTTTAAATAATTTTGAATTCCGAAATCAACTCTCCCGTACTTCCCGCCAATGTAAGAAGAGGAATATTCTGTGTGATGAATTATAATTTGTACATGAATTTATCATTCAGACACTTCATTTTACTTTGACTTAAACAAAAACAAGAATCGTTGATTCTGGAATTTTACTCATCTTGTTCTGCTGATAAAAAAAATTGTTAATTAATCCAACACCCAAAGTTTAGTATTCTGAAATTCCTCAAATGCCTCTTGTTGTTGTTGTTGTAATGTTAATTGAAAAAGTATATGATTCGGGAGTATAATTTAATGAATGTTTTTTTAATGTTATTCAAATTAAATTTCGTGTTATTTTAATAATCATAAAACGTGTTCATGTTTGAATATATATTCAAAAATAACCTTTTAACATCACGATATCAGTTAAAACAAAGCGCCATCTCTTGGCTGAATGATGAAAGTAAAAGTTATATTTAAACTTGAGATTGTTTTAAGCGATTTTTTAAATAAATTTCTGAGGAGAGGAATATTAAACAATAACAATAACTTTTTTCTACTCTGCATATAAACTTGACTCGAAAAAAGTTTGTAAAACATTGAAATCTTAACATCTCAACATTAATATAATAAACGACGATTCAATGATAATGATTGGTTGATCTGATTTTTCAGTTGACAGAAAACACGGAATTACAATTCACTTATCGATCAGAGTCGTACAATAAGAGTAAAATTCCCTCCCGGAAAGTAACACTACTATACCGAACCAGAGACAAAGACTTATTGGACCCGGAGGAAAAAAAGCGTAAAAACATTAGTATTTCTCACCTCCCAGAACCTCTAGGGATGCAAACCAAGAATATTCTGCAACAAAGGAACTTGGAGTTATTACACTCTAAAGATCTTCATGCTTGCAGATAAACAGAAAGAACAAAACAAAGAACCATCTAATGTCTGAAATTATAAAGTTGATTTAATAATTAAAAGAAATTAAAACATATATCGTACTTAAATGCACAAACATCAAAACTCATTTAGAGCTAGTTTTTCTCAGCAAGTTTGGAACAAGTGAAAAATAATAATTGACGAAACGTTTTTAGCGTTTGGGTTTCACTGAAATGATAAAACTGGGACGACATCGAGATTCATTTATGGATATTCAAATTTTCCTTCTTGTCAATGTAAAAAAACTACGTACCAACTAGTATCAATTTATTAATTAAATTTATTAGAGCGCCGCCACTGTATTCCGCATTTCATATTAAGATTGTGAGTGCACAGTACATGGTACTTCACACCCACAATTGTCTGCACCATAAAGACTGGAAACTCATAACATAAAGCAGATTAAGTAAAATTTTTATTGAATTAAATCGTAATTCAAAAATATTAAACCGTTTAAACCAAATAGAACGAAAACAAGTAACTTTAAATCAATTTCAAATATTTTTGTATGTTCAACTTAAAGATGCACTTAAACTTGGGACCCTTGATAATTTATTGGTACTGGGATGAATGCAACACAAGCTCGGTCACTGCATATTGTACTAATACATCATGGAATGGCTTTGATGGTGCCTCACATTACAGCAAATAACCTTTTTATGACAAGTCCAAAAAGACAATGATTCAGTCAGAAAATAATTCATCTTATATTCATGATCCAACAGTCAAAAGCAAACAATCCAAATAGATTTGCCCACCGCATAACCAAAAACTAAGTGGTAGTAATCAGGAATAAATTTCAGTTTCTTTAAAAACTCAAAATAAAATAACAGGCGATCCGTTAAACAAATCTGAATATTAGAAAATGCTAATTAATTATCTGAGATGTCTGTAATTTTTAACCTTTTTGTAAACTACAAGTTTGGTGGTTGTCTTAATTTTCCAAATACTGCACTTGACAATCAAAACTTCATATCAATTGAACCAGAAAATATCCAATGAAGTATGTCCAGTAGAGAAAGAATCACCCCAACTATGGCTTGTGATTCAACTATCCAAATGGCCAAGATTTTAACCTGCCGAAAAGTTTGGTAACTTTATCTGTTACAGTAACTGCGTATTTGTTTGCAATTGTATTGCACTCACATCCGCTAGGTGATGATTACACCCACACCGAACAGACTTTAAAGGCGTAGCTCGCAATGACCATGTCTATTTTGTATCACCAATCCAAAGACAACAACCAAACTGTTGGATCATGTGCAATCGCCTCTACACTCGATCCAAGCACAATTCAGTTGCTACTGCTGTCTCTCATCCACGATCGACTCAATTTACAAAATGATGTGCCAGTAGCGGGTTTGTACGTCATTTAAATCCATTTGAAAAGAACAACTCAATCCGACTTCTTCAATGAGCAGTCTTCTCAATCTGTCCCATTTGACCAACTGAAATGATGTTGTTCTAGCAATATTATTGAGAAAGAAGCAACAGTTTATAGAATGTCAAAGTTTCTACCCTTGAGAATGATGTGTAAACAACAGAGCTAATGACAATTGATAGCGCCATCCATGACAATCTGCACCGCTGTAGGTGCATTAAACCATAAAACTATTGAAAACTATAAACATTTTCACAATTACATACTGCCAATATAATAGTGTAATCTTTATAATTCATAGAATAATAATTGAACCCAAACAAAATTTGATAGAAAGCATATTATTGGAAAGATTTAAGCAAAATTGGTATGTAAATATTAGTTTTAATAAATATTTAACATATTTAAAACATTAAATATGAATATTAAACAAATTAAACAAATTACCTTTAAAAAAGAATCGATAAGGGAATCTAAAAACAAATCTCATTAAACTGTCCTATATGCTGTTTATGACAAAGAGACATGTGCATTGCGTAATGCTAATATAGAAAACTCAGAAAAACTTTTTTTTAAAATATTTAATAAATAACTCAAATTAAATGATTTAAGTTAAAAAATGAGTGAAACCTTTTGGAATAGTACAAGACGGAACATTGTAAAAAATTAATCAAAAATAGAAATTATTATTAATATTGATAATTGGAAACAAATAAAAATATATTTTGTTTAAAATAAAGACATTTAAAAACACAAATGGTGCTCTGCTTTCCCTGTCCAATGGACTGAACCCTTGTCATATAAATGTTGAACCACAACTGAGCTCGGAGTTCTTTACGACCCAGTATTTGGCCGTTCTTAATGATTTAAGAGCTTGTGTTCTGTACACATAGTTATCTGTGCGGATATTGGCGAAGTATGGGGAGTGCAACGCCTCCCATCCCATCCCACTTCTATTAAAATTCTGTTGAACGTATGTTTGTCTGTCACGCTGTTGCGTTCAACAATAAAACAATGAAACTTCAACAATGCAATTTTGGAAAAATTTGAAACACAAATTAAATTTATCTTTGGCAGGTTATGTGTGTGTGGTTCGGTGTTAGATTAGGTTAGTTTGTTGGGTGATGGGCGTCGTTTGGCTTAGGTTTAGGTTAGGCTAGGTGGTGTCACTAATGTTTTGTTAGGTTTGTTTGGGTAATGTCACTAAAGTTGTGTTAGGTTAGGCTAAGTTTGTTTGAGTGTCACTAAAGTTAAGTGAGAAGACTTCAGAAGATGAAAAAGTGGGGAAAAGTGAAAAAATAAACACAGTTGAATTTTAAAAAAGTTTATTTATTTGTTCATAAATTAATTGATACAGAATATTTGGGGAAAATTATTAGAGGAGAGATGCAAATGCGATCGAAGGACATTTTCCAAAAGGAGAAACCAATCAGGAATCAGGAAAAACAAGTAACGGCACGCTTCAGAAAATGGTCATGAGGTGAAAAAGGCTCAGGCGTGGTGGCTGCGGGAGATCATTGAGATTATGTTGGTGTCCAGCAGAAAGGAACTGTGAAGCTCTGAGCCTAGGTTGAATCAAAATTGTAGATTTTGATGATAAACATTTGGATTTCTTCAAATTTACGGTCCATTTTATGCCTAAATAAATTAAACAAACGAAATATTAGACTGACAGTCAGTGTTAAAGATAACTATAAGGGAACTATAAAGAGAATAGAGTGAATGATAAGAAGATTAGGTGATTACCGGAAAGGTACAGAGTTCAAAGATGGAATAACATAGATCTAAATAGCATCTAAAGAAATAACAAAAGTATAAAAGATATAGAGGGCGAAGAGAAAGAACCTTTTGTACGACGATTCGAGATGTACGTCTAATTTATCATTAAATTAATTTAAAAGTAACGTCAAGATAAATATTTTAAATCAGAAAATAAAATTTAAAAAAATAAAGTTAAAGTCACCATTTGCAAATAATGGTACGACAAATAATATGCGACAAGACACGTGTCCAATGTCCAATTAACTTAACTTATCATAATGAACACCATATACTTTTAATTTGAAATAATAAATCTAAGAATATTTCAAAGCATTTAAAGTTACCAAAAATATCAAAAAATAAAATGCTGTGAAGCATTGGTTAGGTTTATGACTTTTATAAAAACCCAAAAAATTGGCACAAGCTTTAATAGAACAAGACACGTGTCCAATGCCCAATTAACTAAACTGTCGAAAAATAGCTAAATAATAAAGATTACCAAATCCTCTTAAATTGACTTTTTGTAACGCAGTGAAAATTTATTTTCATTAAGTAACCATTTAATTTTATAGACGAAAAAGAAACTAGCTAATAAGGAAGCCATAATTGGCATCATTAAATTGATGGTTCAAATTAAATGTCAGAGCAAGAGTCTGAGGAAGGAAAATAGACCTTTTAATATTTAGAAGAGATCCAAAAAGTTTCGAAATTATTTTTAGTATCAAATTTTAGTCCCCAGAACGAATCGACTGCTGTCAAGTCTGTCCAGTCTTGGATGTGTGTCCACATCGTTATCGTCATTGGTCCATCTCTCTCGTACCGTGTGGTTGTCCAGAACGTGACCAGAATCTTCCCACACACTCGTCTCTCTCCCCACGCACCTCAATTTAGCGTTAAACGTTTTTTCTTTCTTATTGTTTATGGCTAAATGGTTCCATTTGCACATTCATTCACACATGTGAGCAAACACAAAACAGTGAGAGGAACAGTACTGACTGGCAGTTGACATTTGCGTCTTTATTCCTTTTTGCCAACACACAAAAAGTCCCAAAGTGACACATTGCGTAATGTGTGTCCTGTCCGGGTTCTGTCTCTTTTCATTCTATTGGGTCATCATTTCTCTGTTCACGGAGCGAGTTCATTTATTAATATTTATTTGCTCTCACACTTTTACTCGAATACAATAAAAAGTAGAAGATGTGTTCAGTTGGAAATCATGGTCGTAATATTTAATAAAAATAATATTATTTATATTAATTAACGAGCAACACACATAGAAAAGTGTGTGATGACAGTTCGCTTGTTGCCGAGTTTCTCGGGGTGTTGGGAACAAAAAGAATAATATTAATGGAATGACCGATCCCGGGCAGAGAATAAATCATGCTGAATCGAATTATTATTGCTAGACTTTATTATTACGGGAACTGGTAGACAAGTTTGACACGAGTCAAAAGACAATCAATTCAATTATATTAAATTGCATGAGAATGAGAAAAAGACACGAAAAGTTGATTGAATGAAAACACAATTGCAATTGCCGTTACTAGAATACTAAAAATATTCTCAATTAAATTGAAATTAAAATTTAATAAAAAAAATTATAAAATTTTAAATAAACCTTTAGCATGTCCCTATTGCTATAAATGAATATTTTATAAAAATAAATCGTTCCCTATTTTAAAATTCAAAATCAAAATCAACTTCCGAAAACAACTTTCGTGTACACACAAATGTCCATGCTTTTCAACTTTGGACCAGAACACTTTTTTCCACTCGTTTAAATTGTCAAATTTTCTTCTTGTATTTTAATTATAACAATTTTCAACACTCATTAATTTCGAGAGGGTCGAGAGTGAAAAAGGGAATTTAACTGTAGAAGTGAATTTATAATTAAATTTTAAATTTTAAATATTTATGATATACGGGGTGTCTGTTATTAAAGGATTGAAATTTGATTAATAATATGATTTCGTATGAAAATTTAATTTTATAAATATTTTTTGCGAATATCTAACCTTTTTAAAATGCCAACTACAATTTTTAGGCGTAATAAATAAAATTTATTAAAATTTAAAATTTCAAAAGTAATCCAACTGTACCACCCAGTAATCAAGACTTCCAAGTACTGAAATCTGTTCACTCGACCTCTCTCCAATCTTTACTAATTCATAAATACATTTTTCCACATGTGTCGAAATTGAAATTTCAAATTAATCTGCACACAGATTCAAACCTCTTTCGAGCACACAAACCGTGGAATAATCTAGTAATTAAAAATATATTTGAAATTAAACTTCTGGAAAATAAACAGAATTTCTAAATCAAAACCAAGAGAGAATGAACACACATGAACTCAAACTTTACAATTTATAATTTAATTTAAAGGAAAATTTTGGTTTAATTAACCTCTTCGTCGTGCCAACTTGGCCCAAGGCTCCAGAACGAACCACAATAGCTAGGGACTTGAAAATTTATGGGTATACTCCCCTATAATACCGCAACGGCGGAAACTACTCAAAAGTTCCAATTGGAACACCCTCCTGGACCCCATTTCCGGTTGCTATTTTTTGATTTTAAAATAAACTAGAAATTATTCTAAGACTTCTGGCCCAAAAACCGAATGTTTTCGTCAACCGGAAGTAAGAGTTCCAAAATGGAATTTCCGGTTATCGTTCAAAAATATTATTTTTGAGTTCAGAATCGGATTCTCCATTCTTTTTCATCAGGGATAGCATATCTGAACATTAAATTCCATCAAGTCTTAGATATATAAATTCAAATTCAAATTTTGAAATTATTGAATCAAATCATGCCAGAAAGTAGACAAGCAAGGTGTAACACTAATCTTATACTTAAATATCGTAGTCGTTTTTGGCTCCACCCGTCCTGTACCTTATTTAGTTTACACAAAAGCTCCTCCTTCGGTCTTGTGCGTTTTATTCAGCCAATCAGGAGAGTCTTCAGTTTGATTTGAATCGCGCGGCGAGTTTTGTGTGAGCGTGTGTGCCGATGTGATGAGTGTGCAGGAAAGCAGTGACTAAATGACACAGCCTCACTCAACTCAAGTGCACGCGTTTTTGTTTACGTCTGTGAACAGCTGTTTACCTCCTCGGACGCGTTGTTTTGTGCTTATTTCAATCCTTTGCCATTTCAAGTCTACCACTTCGGCCAATTATTAATGCATTGTATCTGTAAATCTCACAAATCCCCTGAATTTCACCGGGTTCACCATTGTGACAACACAACGCTAACACAACAACAGCAACAAGAACAACAAGTCAAAACACTGTATGAGTGTGAATGTCTCGCGTTTTTTGCAACTTTCTCCTGAATTTTGATTTTCTTCACTCAAATCATCTCAAATTGAAAGTGAACTCGTTACTTTGTGGAAAATGTTGTTTCTGAAGAAGATGACCAACTCAATGCCAAATGAAGCGAACTATTTTTGACTAACTGTTTTGGAGGTGCACAAATTGATTGCTATTCGATGGGTATGCTGACGTCTAGACAGTGGCAAAGGCGACGAAGAGTATTTGTCGAGGGAAGTTTGCTAATTGTGTCTAGATCTGTCAATGATTTATGTTTTCTTGAAAATTTTGACCACATCAAAAAGTTGAGCCTTAAGCGACTTTCTTTCTAAAGCGTGAATCTTTTCAAGTCAACACACAAGTATGCTTTTGATCAACTTTGGTATTATTCGTTAAGTATCGACAATGCACTCGATTTGCTGCCTTATCTTAGAATTCAGTTCCGGCATATGAGGCAGGCAAAGTGTTCGCTTAAACTGAAGACATATCAGATGCCTACCACAAGTTTACCGTCTTTGGCGATTGATAATATTTGCTGGTCTCAACTTCAGGTTGACAAACGAACGATTAAAGAAAGATTAAAATTCGCCACCATGCAACAAACAAGGTATACCAACGTATTTAAAAAAGCTTCGAAAGATGAACACAAACTCTAGCTCTACACAGATTTAGTGTGATCTTTCTATCATGATATGTTATGTGAGATCAGTACTCTATTTAAATGTGAGAAGTGGTTAACAATTGTTTAATTTATTAAGTAAATTGAAGCATATTGAGAGGGAAATTGATTTTGGTGAATTTGATCAATTTGATGGGTTTGGGCCCACGTGCTGGCTCAATTATCGAGTTTGAGTTGGTATATTTCTTCCATTACCTCGACCAATGCTCAAAAACATTTTTAAAAATCTTTAGTCTAAAAAATTTGAATTATTTCGAGTTCAAGTTGACTAACGAAAATGTATTAAATCTCACCAGTGGTATCAAAATTTGACAGACATTTCGTTGATATTCTACTATTCGTGTGTTCAAATTGGAATATGACTTCCAGAAAAATGCAACTAAAATGACACACAATTTATCTTGAAATGATTGGTTTTACATGTTTTTAATTAAATATTTAACAGTTTGATCAAAGCATTTATGTAATTTGTTTCCATGTCGAAATGAAAAAATTCTTTAACCAAATTATTACAAAATATTGGTTGAAAATGCATTCAATCAATATTATTTAATTCGACACTTGCGCAAACTAACACTTACACTAATCAATTCTTTAAATTCATTTTTAACGTTTACTGAAATGGGTTATTTATTTAATCTATTGAACTGTTGATATATTCTTTGACTTGAACTCACCCGAAGGGTGTTGTTTACAAGAAAAACAAACCGCAGCGCAGCGGAGGTTTCGCAAGAGCGTGAAGCCAGGCTTTAGCCGCTTCACGCCTTGCGGTTTTATCTTGTAAATATTTTTAAATTATGATTATAAGAGATGTTGTAGACAGAATTTGTTGTTCAAAAATGCTATTTATATTAAATACAATATAAACAATCGAATAAGACATACTAGAAATCTGTACGTAGACCGGAAGTACGAGTTCCAAAATGGAACTTCCGGTTATCGTTCCAAAATATTATTTTTGAGCTCAGAATCAGATTTTCCGTCTTCTTTCATTAAAGATAGCATATAATAACATTAATATAGGTTTTGTCTAGGTGACAAAAACTTAGCTTAAAAGTAACATGTTTTTCGATCCAACTTTCAATATCTGTCAGTTTTTGGGAAAAATTTGAAATTCCGTAACTTCCTCTAAATTTAATGGATTTTAAAGTTCAAGTATGCTATCTTTCATGAAAAATGACGGAGAATCCGATTCTGTAATCAAAAATTAATTTTGGTTGCGTTAACAGGAAGTTCCATTTTGGAACTCCCCACTTCCGGTTGACGAAAACATCCGGTTTTTGTGCCAGAAGTCTTAGAATAATTTCTAGTTTATCTTAGAATAAAAAAAATAGCAACCGGAAATGGGGTCCAGGAGGATGTTCCAATTGGAACTTTTGAGTAGTTTCCGCCGTTGCGGTATTATAGGGAGTGTGCTCCTAAATTTTCAAGTCCCTAGCTATTGTGGTTTGTTCTGGAGCCTTGGGCCAAGTTGGCACGACGAAGAGGTTAAAAAATGTTTATAAGTAAAACTCGAAACTAAAAACATGAAACGACACTCAAATTCATAAATAACACAGAAAAGGCCTAATGATTTTCTCCTTTTTGTTATGTTTCTCCGGCAAAAAGATTTATTATTAGTCAAGCTGCCACTTGTGTTTCATGTCTGCGCGCTTATAATTGATGCGATTTACATAGTAACTGCATTTGTGAACGTACAGAAACAGGAACTAATGAGCGTACTAGAATATTAAAGCATTGCCAATGTAGGATAAATTTCGATTTCAAAGAATATTTTTACTCTTTGGCAATGCATTTTTTGTTTTGAACCCTTTTGAAATCCACCCAAAGTAGACAAGAAATAATAATAATAACACTAATTAATTCTAATGAATTTCAGTTTTAGTTATTATTCTAGGGTATTATGAATAATTTTAATGCATATTATACAGAAGACCTCATATACGAAGAAGAAGAAATAGATAGTAGCCTTATGCTATTAACGAGTGAAGAGTGTGACGAGAGAAAAAGGCTAATTAGAAGAAAAGAGCGCGAGCCCGCGTCAAATTAGCACTCGACAATTTGATTTATATTTATTTGCTGTCGAGGCTAGTGGTACTGTATATGATAGTGTTTATGATAGGGCCCTTTGAATGAGCTGTTCATAAAGTTTGTTTTAGTTTACCTTTGATTAGAGCCATCAACCAAACAAGCCAATTTATTAAACAAATACACTCTATGTACACACACTCTTAGATAAATTCAGATCCAGATTCGCTTAATTGGTGGTGGAGAGAAAGCGAAAATTTCTTATAGTGAGTAGATCATGTAAATGTTGGAACATTGCCTAAAGGTAAATGATGATGACGATGAGGTTTTTTCATTATTTAAATTGATTTAAATATTTAATCATATATACACATTTTCACAAGATTACGAAAACATGCACCGAGTCATTGAACGGGAAATGTTATTGTTGCTTAATTTAGATTTGTCAGATGATGCCGCAAAAACAGCAGAAGTTTTAGCCTGATTAAAAAGTTCATTTTAATGGTGATGAAATTTGAGATAGTGACCTTTTTAGAACATCGATCAAAAACTCAGGTAATTAAAGTGATACTACTGTCGATTGTATGCAAACAAGTTTCTAAATTAAAATTAAACATTTATGTTGAGTATTGAAACTAGTCTTTTAGCGAGACTCTTTTAGAGTCGTAAGCTTATGCTATTGCCATCGTGTCTGTCTGTCTGTCTGTCTGACCGTCTGTCCGTCTGTAAACCTTTGTCCATATCCTAAGAGAACCATAGACCCTAGAATTACCAAATTTGCCATACATACACTAGGGAGTATATGTAATCGACTAGTCAGACCAAAACTGGGCGCAATGGATCATGACGCCCATTCTGGTGACAAATGTATTCTGAGAGAACCGTAGACCCTAAAATTACCAAATTTGGCATACATACACTAGAGAGTATATGTAATCGACTAGTCAGACCAAAACTGGGCGCCATGGATCATGACGCCCATTTTGGTAGAGCCAAGATTTTAAAAAAAAATTTGTGGTCACTACGTTGAAAATGATGAATAAATGTGTTGCACATTTTAAATAAAAAATATTGGTCCCAATACACCTCTTTAGTGATCCAAATGGATCAAATAAAGTCGTTTTTAAAAGTTTCTCAGTTGATAGTTCAAGTTTCTATTTTATTTTTAAGAGTCTCCGCACTTTGCCTGGCTTGCCAGACAATCTTATTTGGAATACTAGACCTTTTTGAAAGAAAAGACCAAGTAAGCGAGGCAAAGGATGTTGAATTAGGCTAAAATACATTTTTACATAATATGCTGTGATTTTTAGTAAAAAATGTATTGATGGGCATGTACCCTACGAGCCTTGTGATATTTATATTATAAGATAATTGAAAGTTTATTTTTAAAAAATAAATACGTATATTATATTTTGCGAACAAGTCAAAATCTCTTTATTTTGCGTACAGTCTATTAAGTTTAATCTAAAATGATAATATCAATCAAAAACTAGGTCTCACGAAAAAAGAATAAAAATTATAAACTCATATGAATAAACAAAATAAAAATACAACAAAACTGATACAAAGTGAATGAGAAAAAGTTATTCACTTTCAGTTGTTCATAATAAAAACCATTTATAAACTCGATCAGTTTCAAACCACCTAATATAAAAATTAATCGAGGACAACAAAACCCAAAAGCCAGCACCCAAAAACCAAAGAATCAAGAATTCAATCAGCAGCACCACCCAAAAAGTGGCCGTAAACCCAAAGCCAGACACGAAATAATTCCATTGTAAGAAGAGAGGAAACTACAAAAAACAGAAATCCCAAGAAGAATAAGACCACCAAATAAGCCCACAAATAACCGGCTTTGTAAAAATACAAATACAAACCAGAACGTCTGAATTTTCATCAAAACGAATCAGCAGAATAATCATCAATTGGAATTGTCCACTAATTGTGTACACTGAATATATTCGATGTAGATGAATGTGTACAAATTGTGTGGACGTCCGTTTTGGTTTTGGTTTTCAATTCACCAGAATCAGTAGAAGAATAAGAAAAGCTGAAATTGAGGAATTGTCCATGAAACCGGATTCAACGAATATTATTGTGCCAACAATACGAGAAATAGAATAAAAATAAGAGAAAAAGAAAGAAAATTGTTGTGGTCAGCGAAAAGCGAATTGCGTGTGTGTGTGTGTCTGTGTGTGTGTGTGTGTGTGTCTCAGTGCCGTATATGAGCGATGTGTACCCTACACTACAAATCACACTATAATAACACAATTCAGAGACAACGATACTTCGACGTGAATTGTCAGATAATTTGCACACACTACACACTCAAATAGAAGTAATAAGAGAAAAATAAATAAATAATTAGAATAAACAGCAATTTTATAAATTTATGAAGAGAAACACCAAATAAGAAACTGGAAACGAAATAAAATATAAAATAAAAGGACAATGGAAAATAACCTGCAGTGCTTAGAAGAGAATTGAAAAGAATTTTGCAGAAACCGAGAAAAATTGGATCAATTTTTAAAAAAGAGAAAAAAAGTCCTGACTTTTTAAATTTAGAAAAATGACCTTTTAGATAGAACAATAAGTACCATTAAAATAGTCACATTAAATTGACTTACAAAAAATATAGATATTTTTAAATTCTTTAACAGAATTTTAAAAAAGAAAAACTGGTCAACCTTTAGAAAAATGGGGAGTCTAAAAACCAAAATAAGCAATTTGTTTCAAAAGTCTTCTACTCGATCAATGAATTTCTTTTTTTATTTTTGTTGTTTTGTTATGAACTCAAGAAATAATTGCAAAGATAGATAGAATACTTAAGAAAAAGATTATTACAAAACAACAAAAGAGTATGACAAGAAAAAAGATTTGGGTCGAGTACATTAAAGGGGAGAACATAAAGAGGTTGGGAGGGTTGACCGTTAGATTACAGTGACAAAAAATGATTACAATAAAGCAATATTTAATAAATAATTTCCTTGTAATTATTAATGCTATTTAATTTAACTACGCTCAGTCAACAGAATTTGTCCTCAAAAAGAAAATTTCACCAGTCTATATGAGGTTAAGTCGATCGAACTGAAGCTCTGTTTTCCGCAAACATCAGCACTTTATTATTCTTTTTCCTAATCATTTTCTATCATTTCCTATCTCTTCTTATCTATACTTCCCGTCTAGTTCACTAATTCCTCCACAACTCTACGCACTACGCATTGTCTTATTATTGTGTCCTTAATTAAGTGTGTGCAGGGTGATTGGGATTATTATTATTTCTAGAAGAGCATCATTATGTGGTCATTGTTATTGGGACCGATTGCAATTATTTTTGTTCTGGTAAACCTTTTTCTTTGTTTGATAGCAAGAAAAGAACTTGTAGTAATCGAATTAAAAACATGTTTTGAAGTGGTTTCGTACAAAAAAAATAAGTAGGCGGTTAATTAGGATAGGTTTTTTGTTCTGTCTGTTGAATGAATAATAAATGAATAACGATTGTGCTAATTGATCAATCAATTCGGCGAAACGTTTTAATTGGGGATGACCTTTTGACTTGACAGTGGTTCGTATGTAATATTTCATTTAAAATAAATGATATTAAAAACGAATTTATTAGAATTGTAAAAAAATGTTGAACTTTTCGAAATAAGAGAGTTTTAAGTAAACATAAACACTTCCTGAATAACATTCCTAAACGGAAATTTAAATTTGTCATTTTGACCTTTTTCTAGACCACAATCAGTACATCCATAACTTCTTTCACACAAACATAATTTAACAAATTGGACATAAAAGAATCAGAAATGTATATAACTTACCAAACGGTTGTTCATTATTTGCGGACTGTATCGACCCGCCAGCCGTATCCAAATCATGATTAGCGTTATTATCCTGTAACGCATGATTTGATCCGGTGATTTCGTCAATTTGTCTCTTGATCGCATTTGATCGATTGTGTTGACTTTGGGTGCTGCTACTTGCAATAGTAGATGTGCTTGATGATGATGATAAAGATGATGATAAGATAGAAACGTTGTGCGTGCTTGATAGAACATCCAATTGGTGTGCCGATGATGATGAGTGGCTGCCTAACTCACTGGCAAACACAGAAAACGAAGATGATTGTGCCAACAAGATTGATAACAATAAAAGATGACATAACATCACGAGAATGCACTGAAACACCACAGAAGTAGTGGAGTAGAAAAAGAGAAGGAATGATGCGAAGGAAAGTGATTTGAACGATGAGTTGCGGTTAAATGACGAGATGAGCGATGCGATGATTGTTGGTGCAGAGATTTTAGTAGGGAATAATAAATAATTTAACGGTAATTTAGATGGTGATAAATTAAGCAACGCATAATTAAATGTACAAATCAGCGAACGTTGACTTGACTGAGCAACAAAATTTTTAACCAATCCTTTTGCCCTGATGATCATCGCGCTGTGTTGAACCTGAACGGAACAAAGTTTTTTAAAAAAGCAAAAACAGAAAATTTAAACAAAATTGCCTCAAGTCATACACTTTTTGTTTTGTTATTGATTCGTTAGCATAAAAATAAACAATAACACACTTTTGAATTCACTAACAAAATAGCACCATTCACAAACACTGTACTGTTGTACTGTTGACTCTGACTCCGTGTGTGTTGAAACATTATTGTTTATTTGTTTGAATTAGCAAATTTTTCAAAAAGATTAAAGACTTACAAAAAAAAATTTAATTGAATTAAACAAATTAAATTAAAACCATTTTTAAAGTTGAGGCCTTCGAAGAGATTGTCAAATTAATTCCAGGATTTTGTGAGTTTTAAAAGAATTTTAAACTTTATATAGATAAAATTTATTTCGCAATTCATTGAACTTCTTTTTGTATAAAGTGCAGAAAAAATTGAAAAACAAAATTAAATTCCTATGTTCACAAACGATGTTTGCAGAAATAATTTAATTTATTTTAAAAAGTATTTTGTACCTTTTTCAAAAGCAATTTTTGCATTACACTCAAAAGTGTAACTTATAATCGTGTTGAGTCGTGGAAAGTAATCTTAAATAATAATGATAATAATTAAATTTAAAATAAATTAAACAGATTAATTGAAAGAATATAGTTTGATATGTTTTGAGATCAATGAGTTTGAAAAATGTTATAAGAATTGAACCAGTTTTTAGGAAAATGATATTTTATTGACCTCTTAGGCAAATCAATGCTAAATGTGATTTAGAAAATGCACATACATATCGTAGAGGTATAGTTCGATACATTAAAAAATTATTTACAAGTAAGATAATGCAATTTACAGTTATGCAAAATAAGAGAATTTAAAAAGAGAGTATAAAAAAACTTTAAAAAGATATTTACAAATCATTATATATTTAACATACAAAGTTACGAAAATGTCTATAGAACCTGTCGGTGAAGTAGACGCTTGGCGATATTTGGTTTGAATTGGTGATCCTGCAGATGTGGCTGTCAAGATCGTTCCTCAGTAGAGTCCATCTTGGACATTCCTTGATGAGGTGATGGGAGGTTTGCTCTGCTCAAAATTCGCATCTCATGTCATGTTCAATGTTGCGTTTGGTCAAGTGCTTTTGAACCAATAGATTTGAACCAGTTAATCAACAGATAAATTCATATACTAATTAAAAAAAAAAAAATTTATTGGCAAATTAAAATAAAAAAGATTTTAAAATTTTAAAATTGGACAATCAAGTTGAGTTTCACATTCATTCACCGATCAAGATCGCAAGCACGCACGTACGGGTGTCTGTCTGCACTGGACCACTGCTCCACGGCAACTGAACTCAATTCGGCCGATACCGGTTGGTTTTATATTCGGGTGGTAGTGGTTCGGCTCGAAGGTGCACGGGTTGGACCATTTGGAACGCGGAGTGCAGCGAAATGAAGCAGCTGGAGAGTTATATAGAGTGGTGGGAAAGGGAATTGAGGAAGAAGCATAGTATAGTTCCTATTTAGTTGAAACTGAGGGTTACCATTTTAAAACTGCAAAATCCATTGAAAAGATAACAAAAATAATAAATTACCCGAGGTTTTTTTCTTAAAAAATGTTATTTCAATAAAAATAAAACAAATTAAAATTCAACAATAAAAATTTATTTTATGTCAAATTGAATATAAAAGTTTTGACCGATAATTAATTGCTCTACTGTTCAGACTAATTTGAGCGAAGCTTTTCACACAGAGCAACTTCAAAATCACTTTTCACATTATTGGAATTATGGCTCTCACATTAATTAATCAAATAATTTATTATTAATCTCTCATAAAAAGGCTCACAACAGCAACATATAATATAATAAATCACAATTCGGACTCGAACAAAAAAATCAGGCACTTCAAACAGAAAGTATAAAAATATACTTTTCCAATCGTTCACTGGTTCATTCATCTCAAAATTGTGCACCATGAAAAGTTCACTCGCCCGTTTACAACAGTTCGCACACAACACCTTCCCCAATTAATAATAATGGAAAAGATGGATGGGTATGTGGCAAAAGCGGTAGTTGCAGTTGCAGCACCAGAAAATTAATTAATTCGAAAAGTGTTTTATTATTATGAATGGCTGCAATTATTCAATTACTTCATATATGAATGGACACACACAGACAGATAGACACAAATGTTGGAAGACAGACAGACTAATGAGTGTGTATACGAGTTTATGATTAATTGGAAGATTGCTAATGTAGACAAAAATAATTAAAAACACAATTTGTTAGATTAAACTTTTTAGTTTTTTAGAGTATGAGAGAGAAATGCAAGTTTATTTGTTGAATTGGAAAAATTAACATTTTGCTGGAACGCAATAAAAATTGTCACCTTTTTAAAAGCATACTTTTCGCGTTCATAACAATTTAGCGAGGCGTCTTTACCAACTCATGCCCTCAAATAAAAAATTCAATGTATGCAAATGTATTTTAAGAGTCTCAACTAAAAACAACAACTACTAGACAGGTGGTGCAAAATTGAAAAGAATATTTTAGAAAAAGAAAAAGGTTAGATTAAAAGTTTTACGATTTAAATCTGCAAATATTAAAGTTGAGTATTACGGGAATTTTTGTTGTTCCCTGCTTCAAATTCAAATGTATTCAAACATTCCAAATGGAGAGAGTGCGAGAAGGGAATGGCGCCAGTGGAGTAATTTAAAGTAATGGTCAAATCATACATACATAGGAAGTAAATTATGGATTGATGTAAATCCATTAGATTAAATTATAACCTTTAAAAATTCTAGGACCAAAAAAATAATCTAAAAAATAAATTTTAATTTGATTAGTAATATATTCGAAATATTTATGAAAATAGAATGTATTTGAGAATCACTTGAATCGTTTGCGTGCAACAAAAAATAAAATCCCGAACTAGGCAGATGTTTTCGCTTTCGGACTATTTTCATTTCGTATCATTAATAGTAGTTATAGGTACGCGTCGCTGTACTAATGCGACTAGACACTAAAGAGAGTACAAAGAATATAAAATTCGCGGGAAATTGTATAAAAAGTTTCAATAACATTAAGCCAAGCATGATAAGTGTGTTGAAATAAGTAAACTTTAGTGTTGACCTTTTACAAATTGACCGAAGAATCTTTTTCAAAATCAGTCTCTCACTGACACTTTAATCGAGAGTGTAATGTGCCTCTCGAATTGTCCTAGCCATAATTGCCAAATGGTGTCGAAGTTGAAAACTTTTGAATTATTAATTAGATATATGCAAAGCTAAAACATAGGTTACTAGACAGAGTGCGACTGAAATGGGCGTTTTGGGAGAAAATGATAGAAACAAAACTTCATGATGAGCTGCCAAATTCGGTTTTGAACCGGCTCGCAAAACCTCAATTCTCAAAAAGTTATTACAATTAAGTTTAGTTATTAGTTAAGTATTAGTTAAGTTGAGCCCAAACAAAAAGAGAAAATACAAATAATTAGTTTGTCTGTTTGCATATTTAGATAAATTAAAACTAGTAGAGTCCACAAATGTGGAATATAATAGAAGTGAAACCAGTTTTGGAAAAGCCGTACTTGAGGTGGAATTAATTTAAAAATACATGAATATGAGATTTGAATGCTGCTTGGCTGATTTTAATGTCGAGGGTTAAAGTTAGATAAATGTACAAAAAACATTGTAAAAGAGATAGCTTAAGAAAATTAGATAAAAATTATTATTCAACTCAAATATAAGATTTTTTAATAAAAACAATGAATTCTTTAAAGAATTCTGCATTCCGAAATCATTGTATTGGCGAGTTTCTGAACAAATGTAAGCAAAAAAATTTCGATTGCTGGGGTATCATTTGAATATGTATTATGTTCAAGCGACAGTTTTAATGAATGAATGCATGGCAACTCAACAACATTTGGAATCAACGGAGAGGAAAAAAGATTTTTAAGCAATGATCATATTTGAATTAGGTGATGTTCACCATTCACAATCAGGGATGAGTGATGTAAATCGAGAATTATTTTGTGATATAAATTGGTGATAAGTGAATGCGAAGATCTGCGTACACAAGCAATGTTTAAATGTGTTATTATATTTTAGAAACGAATTAGATTGATATTTAGACTTTTACCTGTAAATTCAAAGTTGGAGTTGTTCGTTAATAAATCGAAAATAGAGTCCATGGACTTAAGATTTCATTTGCATTAAATGTGACTAAATGTTTTACAAAGTTTCACTCACTCGCTCCGACTTTCATGCCAATGACGTTATTTACTAGTGAGTGAGAACATGTTTATACAAAACATATAGGGTTACAGGTTTAATAAAGCAATTAAAATATAAATATATTCCTAATCTACATAAATGTTGAGAGTGAATAACCAAAAATTAGCTGCACCACAGAGACATTATTTTTACAATAATAAATTAAAACGAGCAAAGCTCCATCTATTTATATAAAATAATTAATTAAATATTTAATGAATTGATTTAAAATTTAAAAAGATAAAACCTTTTATATAAAATAAATCGAAAGCGGCTTAATTTAATTAATTATTAATTAGTTTAAATTAAAAAATAGTTTTCAACAACAATATTTCTTCTTGATATCATCTGACACAACAAAAAAAACTTGTCGGGGCTAAAGTATGGTCTAAGAACAGACAAGACAATATATTCATGATTTTGTTAATTGGAATAAAAATAGGAACAAATTAAAATGCAAAAAATTAGTTAAATATAAAAATTAAAACCTTTTGCTGAACAGCGTAAAACCATTCAATATATTTTTAAATTTAGTTTTTAAATATCAAGGATATGTCAATGTTGAACCAGGAAAAATAAATTATATTGAATCAATACAATTCACTTGATAGCATAAAAAATTAAATTTTACTTATGTGTAATAAATGTTACACTTTTACAATCCATGTCACACGAATGTTCATCTGAGAAACTGTGATCTTTTATTCCCAAGTTTTGGGAGAGTTATCATAGATAACCAAAGATATCAAGATCAATCTGCCAGAATACACAAGTAGAGATACAAACAACATTTGTTTACTAAAAGCGACGTGTTCACTTACCATTTGAACACAAAAGTGGGTAACATTACAGAAACTACCTGTACAAAGGTCTGGACAACAAATAACAAACTCCAAACAACGGGCACAGTTAAAAAATGTCACTTGTGGTTTTCTCACCAACTTCTGAGAATTATACATGAGAAAAAAAATCCAGCCAACATGGTGGCATCCTTTCTGACAATCAATACGACCAGCAACACTATCTGTGAATAAAACTGTAATGAATAATAATTGTTTAAAACATGTGCACATTTGTAAAGAGAGACCTTTATTAATATTGAAAAAATTCAACCTTACAAAACATTACCTACCAAAGGAATTGACAAAAGAGTCTTATGTTTGAAAAGGTCTAAAGATTGAAAAGAATAAACACATTTCCGATGTTGATCCAACATGTTGATGCCCCAAAACTTGGGATTATGGCAGACATTTGCTGAAAATGGTTTGCATAACATCGCATGTACATTTTATATAATATAGTGTTACATTTATTATGAAGACAAGAGTGAATATTTTAAAAACTTTTTGTAGATGTGTGTTGAAATTAGATTAACGTTAAATCAATTTATACAAAACAAACAAGGTTATTAAGATCATACTTAAGCATTTTTTTCAATTAAATCTGATTAACTTTTGCTTGAGAATTATAAACTCTAAAATGATGAATGAAAAAATTGTTCAACTGAGTAACTGGGCCCGCTTCTATGTCCAAGTCTGGAAAAAGTCAGTTTACGAGAAAACACACCTTCACTATGGACAAATAAAAGTGAAAAAACATTAACAAGACCATATACTGTGAAATGCACAGCAATACAAATTTGAGATAACCTTTTAAAACCCTATCCTTGCAAAATGAGATGATAATGATTAGAGAATTAAATGTACTCGTAAAATATAATTGTAAATTTATATTAAACCCTATTAATTCGTATTAAAACTACTATTATGTTTACATATGTATGTTTGTTCATGTATATCACATTCATGGTCATATTGAAGATTATCAATGGAAGGAGGAAATGAAATCGAAAATTATCTATCTTAGACAGATTTTTAGATAGAAATTAAAATGGCAGTTTAAGTGTTGCAATAAATTAAACACTACCGGAATTAAAATAATGCTCTGATACGCACAGAAGTATAGCTTTAATATCATTTTTTAAAAAAACCTTTAAAGTCGGTCAAAATAAAATACACATATAAGTATAAATGCCTTATTGAGATAAAATTAATAAAACTAACAATAACTTATTTGGAACTTAATAGATTTGGCTAAACTTTGGATTTAAAAAGATAGTTCATTCCGTGACTTGTATTTACTCAGATTTCTGTCACCTCCAAAAATATTAATTGAGCAGCATCATTATCTAGTTGCGTCCTAGCTGAAAATCCGAACTATCTGCATGTAAGAATTAAAGTTCTTAACAGAATTGAAAAAGAACAAAATCACATTTTATTTAAAAATTAAATCGAATGGACTTCTGAAAAACAATGAATGAAACTTTTCTTAAACGGTAAATACCACTCGAATATTATATAACTTAATTGAGCAAAAATGATGATAAACATTATGAAACACACTGCCAAACAGACAACAGCGAACAATCAAAAGAGATTCGTCTATTGAAAAACCAAGAACTAAGAATTTAAGGGTGTTTATAAGATATTTACAGAATGATAGCAAGAAATCAGTTTAACTTTACCAACTTTAAAAAATGTTGATAAAAATATCTCTGAAATAACCTTTTGGAAATCGCGTTGCAAGATTAAAAGAGGAAATTGAGAGTATAAATTTGGGATTGTAATATAAAATAAACTAAATACTTATTATTTTTAAACATTTAAACATTTTAAACACAAACCTTTTAAAAACCATCACCAGCACATTCATCAAAAAATTACATTTACAAAATTAAATTAGTTTATATTGTAAGAATCCAATTTTTATTGGAAAAAGAAGATTTTGTAAAACCTGCAAAAACATGTTTAAATAAAAATTGATTTATATGTTATTTAAGAAGTTAAACAGAAAGGACAATTTAAAAAATAACACAAAACTTTTTAAAAAGAAACCAAGAAAAAATTAAAAATATTCTTAATTCATTGAAGCGATCCTTGTTATCGTGAATGCTCAAATTACCAATCGAGTGCATGGATCTTTTTATATTTACAATTTAGGGGCGCTTTTACTCATATGAAGTCATTTAAAATACATTGTGACAAAAAACTCTTAAGCACTTTTTATGCCAAATTTGAGAAAGAAATAAACAGGTTAAACAATACAATATACCGTTGGAGACACAGAAAGATGTGGATGATCGAATATGAAGAAAACAACATTTCAATCAGCGCCAAAATTAAAAAAACCAACTAGATTTACCCAGTCGATAACCTAAAATTAAAATGAGTAATCAGTTATAAGTTTCTTTAAGAAACTCAAAATAAAATAACAGGCGATAAGTTTAAAAAATCTGGATATTAGAAAATGCTAATTAATTATCTGGGATGTCTGTAACTTTTAACCTTTTAGTAAACTGCAAGTTAAGTGGTTAACTTAATTTGCCAAAAACTGCACTTAACAATCAAATCTTCATATCAAGTGAACAAGAAAATATCTAATGAAGTATGTCTCAATCCGACTTCTTCAATGAGCATTAATGACCAGTCTTCTGAATCTTGCGTTTAACAATGAAACAATGAAACTCCAACAAAACCATTTTGGAAAAATTTGAACAACAATTGAAATTTCTCTTTGGTAGGTTATGTGAGTGTGGTTCGGTGTTATATTTTGTTAGTTTGTTTGGGTGATGGGCGTCGTTTGGCTTAGGTTTAGGTTACGTTAGGGTGGTTTAGTGGGCGGTTGGCGTGGTTAGTAGTAGGTTAGGTTTGGTGGTGTCACTAAAGTTAGGTTATGTTAGGTCACGTCACGTTTGAGTGTCACTAAAGTGATGTTAGGTTACGTTTGTTAGAGTGGTGTCACGAAAGTTGTGTTATGTTAGGTTAAGGTTTGTTTGAGTTTCACTAAAGTAAAGTGAGAAGACTTCAGAAGATAAAAAAAGTGGGGGAAAAGTGAAAAAAATAAACAGTTGAATTTTAAAAAAGTTTATTTAGTTGTTCTTAAATTAATTGATTGGAGATACAGAATATTTGGGGAAAATTATTAGAGGAGAGATGCAAATGCGATCGAAGGACGTTTTCCAAAAGGAGAAACCAATCAGGAATCAGGAAAACAAGTAACGGTAAGCTACAGAAAATGATCATGAGGTGAAAAAGGCTCAGGCGTGGCTGCGGGATATTATTGAGGTTATGTTGGTGTCCAGCAGGAAGGAACTGTGAAGCTCTGGGCCTAGGCTGAATCAAAATAGTAGATTTCGATGATAAACATTCGGATTTCTTCAAGTTTACGGTCCATTTTATGACTAAATAAATTAAACAAACAAAATATTAATCTGAAAGTCAGTGTGAAGGATAACTATAAGGGAACTATAAAGAGGATAAGAATATAGAGAGAAATAAAAAGAATAGAGTGAATGATAAGAAAATTGGGTGATTACCGGAAAGGTTTAGAGTTCAATGATGGAATAACATAGATCCAAATAGCATCTAAAGATATAACAAAAGTATAGAAGATAGAGAGGGCAAAGAAAGAGAACCTTTTGTACTACGGTTCGAGAACGCAGTCTAATTTATCAATAAATTAATTAAAAAGCAACGCCAAGATAAATATTTTAAATCAGAATATAAAAATTAAAAAATCAACGTTTTACAAATAGGTGTAAGAAGGTAAAGAATGGAGTAATTAAATTTTGGTCTTTGAATAAACAATAATATTTATGAAAAACCTTTATAAAATACAGAAAACAGAAAAAAAAATTTCATTTACTCTAACTAATTAAATATAATATTTTTCAAGTAATTCTAAAAGCTACAGGAAATAATTATGTTTTTCCTAATTTTGTCATTCCAATTTCCCATGTCAATCCAGGTGCGCTCTAGACCTTAGATGCAACTGAATATGACTAGATAGATAAAGCTCGGATTTTATTGTGTTTGGGGTTAGTTAGGCTAAGTTAGATTAGGTTGGTTAGGGGTTGGGTGGTGCACACCTAATTTAATGTTGATTAGATTATGGTTTGCGGCCACTTTTGTCACTGATGACATGGCCTTATTTCGTTCAACATTACAAAATTCGATTGTTGCATGCCGATCTATTTTGCAACAAATTGAACTTTTAACAATGTTCTAAATGCAGTTCATAAATCCCATACGGCAACAAAAATAATAATGCCGAGTACATTACATTACAAAATAATCATTACAAAACATATAACGTTCTCAGGCCCAATGTTTACCCAAAAAATCCAAGCATAACAGTAATCTCTAAATAGTACTGTGTATTAATAACAGAAATTAACAAACAAAGCACATAATACTGCAGTGATGGGGGAAACAAGATTGCAGAAACAGAAAAAGCTTCCCCCTGAAATAAAAAATAAACCGAAACGATCCCTGGTATCCAAATAATCCTATCCACTGTAGAATGTAGAGTAATACTAACTAACTAAAAATTA
The DNA here is from genome assembly GCA_023373905.1 of Rhizoglyphus robini. NCBI lineage: Eukaryota > Metazoa > Arthropoda > Arachnida > Sarcoptiformes > Acaridae > Rhizoglyphus > Rhizoglyphus robini. Next base: position 683,375 of record JAKIJQ010000090.1, on the reverse strand, counting down.
CTACATTACATATACCAAATAGCATAGTAAATTGCTAACAAAGAGGAATAAAAACAAAAACAGAAATAAAGCAGAAAAGCAAATAGAAAACGAGTATTTTAATTTATAACCAAGAAATTGGACAATAGGATAGAAATTAAATAATAGGAAGCTAAAAAACAATTTTACAGAAACAAAAAGGGAAAATGGACAATGAAAGAAGAGCGAGAAATCTCATTCAATCTGTGCTCCCTTATAGTGTTTCCAATTACCCGTCAAATTTCATTACTCGAGTACGAGTAATAATTCGGTTCTATTACCCGGGTACCTGAGTAATTTATTATTATTATTATTATTAATATTACTACTACATGACTTGGAAAAGTTTTTACAAATGTGATATAACTTTTATCTCATCAGTTCAGTTTTAGTTGTTAGATTCCCAGTGGTGATATATCACAGATCTATTAATCTGTTATATAACTAACTAACTAGAAATGGAGAAAGGGAGAAAGAAGACGGGAAATTGTTTAAAAAAAGACATTTATTTTCTATTCTTTGTATGAAAATGTTTTTTTTGTAAAATGTACTAACTAGTTGTACATTTAGATAGTACATTGAGAGTTTGTCTGTGTTTGAAGAGCGCAAAATGTATTGGGCGATTTAAAATAAAAATTTAGACCTTTTTAAAGCAGATATTAGCAAAATATAATTTTTTAAAAATGATAAAAGAAACTAAAAGAAACAAAAATTTAATATTATAATATAAAATTAGTAACATTTTATGAATTAACCTTTAAATTAGACCCGATTTCGATTCATTGTAATTATTAAAATTCACATTATCTGAAAACCTCTTTCCTCCCAGAAAACATATTTCACAAAGTTATCGCAATTTTTCTTTTATATTATATTGAAATATTGTAGAAAATTAGCTTCAGAACACAAAAGAAGAACAAAAGATCAAAAGAGCAAAGCAATTGGCAAAATTAAAAGTTGCTGATAACAGACAGAGCGAAAGAAAGATAAAAGACAGAGTACACTGTCTCACTTTCCGTTTGCTGTCTTATTTCACTGTTTGCACTTTTTGTCTTCATTTTCAGTTTCTTGACTTCTTCACAAACCTCCTCCTCGCCCTCCAACCCTCAAAGATGTATTACATTAAGTTAATTGTTGTATTGTTGAGCAATTACTATACGAACTACAACTAAAGAAATAAGTAGACATACAAGACAAAGAGTAAAGGGAGGTTGAGAGGGCATACGAGTTACTTACTACTCACTTATTACCCCAATGACTCTCTAACACATGAGCGAGTATTCAAGTACATAGACATACAAATAGACACAGTGAGAGAAACTGTTTTAATGCTCGTAATACTACTAATTTGTAATGAAACTAAAAGCTTTTTTCATGCTGACAGAATTCAAAAAAAGCTCCTACTTGGTGATTCGCGATGTTAGGGTCTCTCCCCTTTTGTACCACTTCACTTTTGCTTCAACTTTCAGGGATTGAAGAGATACATACATTTACAAATATATAACTGTTTCAACAAAACCAGAAGAAACAGAATATAAATTGACTTGACTCATTTCATTAGGCACTTCTTACTTTACTTTTCACCACTTACGAATTGAAATATAAATTAGGGGATAAGATCCAAGCTCAAACAGAAATCATCATCATCATCATCATCAACTTCACATGTAATTCCAGACGCACACAAAAATTACAATTGCTAATCTAAGTTCTCTGTGCACTTCTCTCATCTCGAGTTCTTGATTTTCAAATATATTTTAGTATATCTTTCTACATGGAAGGAAGTTTCGGTGTATTTCCTTCCTTTCAAAACGCAAAAATGAAATGAAACTAGATTATCATTCCGTTAAGAGTTGAGTTTGAGATGAGATGATTCTTAAGAAAACTTAGATGGCTTGAATTTTAATGCATCTATAAAGCATATAGAGAATATTAATTTTTAATATATTGAAATAAAATAATCAGAAAAGAAAGATAAAAATAAATTGAAAATATGATTTTATGTATATAATTTAAAAAATTCTTATTGAAATTCAAATAAAATTCTTAACCTTTTAAAATTCATCTACACAAATCTTCACAAAGCTACACAAAGATTGTAAAATTCTAAAAGTAGAAATTCCGAAAATAGAAATTCGAATAGTATTTTTAACCTTTTAAAATCACAAAAACTCATTGACGCATAGACAGCTTAACATTATAGAATTCGAAAAAACGATAATTCGAAAGCTGTGTCACGTATAACTAGTAGTTTAGCAAAATAGAAACTACTCTAAGAAAAGCTCTATCAAAACAAGTCACCATGGACCCAAGCGGAGAGACAAATGATGATCGCAAGAAGAAGCGAGCCCTGGATTTGCACTCGACCAAGACTGTTCATCATCGTCTCCCTCATCAACTTTTCTACGAAAGCGTAAGAAGCTTTGTCTTGTTGGTTCGAATCAAAGCAGCGGCAACAACAAGAAGGACTCTGTCCGCCACCAATGCCAACTGGATTATTCATCATTTTGGTGCAATCTACTGTACTCGACACTGTTTCCACAAGCAGTGCTGCCGGTGGTGGTGGCGCAATCGAGTGCAGAGGATCAAGCGGCGCAGTCAAGCACAAGTCGAAACAGAAAAAAGATCAGAAATCAGCGATCCGTCAAGGACAACAGAACCAACATGGTCGAGTATGGTCGAGCTATGGTGAGCAACGTGACCACTACTGCACAACACTGCACCATTGCAACACTTTCGTCTGCTCAAATGGCTTTATCTTCTTTGGTGAATCCTCAACAACAGGACTACCCCCAGTCTGGTACGAGTTCAATCGGCGCCAGCACCACCAAAGACATGAACATTTCCATTGGCGGCGATGATAAGCCACAGGATCAGCTAATCGATGATGGACGCAGTGGTGGTCGCAAGCCAAACAAGCAGATCCACTTGGATCCTTTGGCTAATGAGCAGCAGCCGCTCTCACCCTCCTCTGGCCACATTTTGATCCTATCGAGCAATTACACTGAGAAGGTAATAATTGCCATATAATTAAGATTAATAACACGATCCCTTCCCTCTCTATTGTGTACCATACAATGTACACTCGTTATTAAACAATTATTGTATATAATGTTTTCATTTTCCCAATAGAACAAAGCTACTACTTCAGCCGCTGCTGTCGAGCCACTGATTCTGCCACTTGGTCGTACATTTGGTTAGCCCTGCCAACTCTGATTTCGCGGCACCGTGGGGCATCAGTATAGTATGTGATAAAAAAGCAAATAAAATGAACGCGTTTGATGTGTGGCGATGGTCAGTGAATTGACAGTGAGACTGCTGGCAGTGATTACGCGCTATCTACATTGAGTGATAAGAGAAAAAGGCAGACAATATGTTTTACAATCTCATAATACCCAATTGGTTCCCTAACCTAACATGTCCAAACAATTTCAGTATCTTATAATTGCTGCATAGGGAAAGATTTTATTGTGGATAATAGATCTTATTCGCCAATTAAGCACTGGGATTTAATCCATATGAACTTTGAAGTTTCCACAATTACGTGGATTCTTCTTGTTTTCTAATTGGTTCGCCGGAGAAATCAACCTAAATTTTTTAATTAATTAATTCTTGATTAATTTTTTAACGCTTTATTGATGGACAGGAAAACTTATCAAATTAAATCTTCTTATTCATCAATTGGCGGAAAATAGTTATGATGATTCATTATCAAACCGCTTAAATGTCCAACAATAGTTTTCAACTGGTTTATTTGATAAACGAGGATCCAATTTAAACTTATTTATAATACACTCACATTGAGATCATTTTGTGGTATTCTGTGGTGCTGGTCGAAGAGGTTGTTTTGGGAATTCTCTTGGCCAATCAATTTTAATATATGTTCCAAGAACATTGTTCCTGTCGCCAAACCAGGGAAAGATCTAATTGCACTTTTTGATCAATATTGGTATAGAAACCAACAGCACAATTGGCAAATCATTACGTTCCTAATTTTGAAGAAATTATTTATCAACCAAATCGGGGATAATATCCAACTGGTCAATTGGGGAAAAAGATCCATTTCCTCCAGAATTGTCAATGAATTCATCCAGATCCACCTTATCCATAATTTATGGGATATTAAAATTGTTTGGACATGTTGGGTTAGGAACCAATTAGGAATTTGTAAAATTAAAAAAAATATTGCCTGCCTTTTTCTCTTATCACTCAATGTAGATAGCGCGTAATCACTGACAGACGTTCATTGTTCATGCACTTACCATCGTCACACAGCAAACGAGTTCATTTTATTTGCTTTTTATCACGTACTATACTGATGCCCCACGGTGCCGCGAAATCAGAGTTGGCAGGGCTACATTTGGTGGCATTTCGTTGTTCATTCGCTGATAACTCACCACCAGCCACCACTGCACTGAAAGATCACTCGACTGGATCAAGTGCACAAACGCGAAAAAGGCGGACTGGCCAAATGTGAGTGAGTGTAGGACTAGAAGAGGGAATAATAAAATAAATCCAAATTGCCAAAACGAGCGATCTCATTGCAATGCGAGCATAAATGAATATATGACAATTGGGTTGGCATTGTTGGTATATACGCGCGATTAATGCACGGGAGCGTAGTTTAGTTCAATAGCATAGGAATTATAAGGGAAATATTACACGATAGCACTACTTTTAACCAATGCTTTATATTCAAACTGATTTGAATTGGCATGTTCCTCTGACCACACACAGTCAACTCTACACAGACAGACTTATCTATCTCTCTATCTCTCACTCATTGTTTGTTCACTTGTTTTTCTCTTCTCTGTTGTTGTTGTTGATAAATGTTTTCCCTAACCCGCAATTTTTTTTATCATAATAGTAACATGACCTAACAAACAAACGATTTATTCATCTGAAATAAAACATAAAAAGATTTATGAAACCGCATTTTGTATTATCATTATTTTCATTATTGCACACCAAAGAATTAAAACAATGCAATAGAAGAAGAATAATACAATCCATAAATGTTTAATGTAATGTTTACTGTAGCGAATACGAATTAATTTGAAAATTAATGAAATTGCAGTTGGAAAAGGTCTAGTTAAGTTGAGCTCAAACAAAAACAGAAAATAAAAATAATTAGTTTGTGTTTGTGTATTTAGATAAATTAAAACCAGTGGAGTCCACAAATGTGGAAATATAATTTGGAATGGAACCAGTTTTATGAGGTGACAGAAGCGAATTGAATTTAGAAAAACATGAATATGAGATTGGAATGCTGAGGGTTAAAGTTAGATAAATGTATAAAAACAAACTATAAGAGAAGGAATTAGAAAAATTATTGTTCAACTTGAATATTAGACTTTCTAATAATGAATTCTTTAAAGAATTCAGCATTCCGAAATCAACTCTCCGCACTTCCCGCTAAAAGTAAGAAGAGGAATATTCTGTGTGATGAATTATAATTTGTACATGAATTTATCATTCAGACACTTCATTTTACTTTGACTCGAACAAAAACACGAATCGTTGATTCTGGAATTTTCCTCATCTTGTTCTGCTGATAAAAATGTTAATTAATTCAACACCCAAAGTTGAGCATTCTGAAATTCCTCAAATGCCTCTTCTTCTTCTTCTTCTTCTACTTCTTCTTCTCGGAGTTTAAAAGCAAACAACAAAGCGCCATCTCTTGGCTAAATGATGAAAGTAAAAGTTATATTTAAACCTGAAATTGTTTTATATAATTTTTTAATCAATGTCTATGGAAAGAAAAATTAAACATTAACCATATACCATTACCGAAAACTAGTTTAATGTAAGAAAAATTATATAATAAAAATTAAATTAATGAATTTGAATGTTTGTAATAAAATTGATCAACATTAGTCGAATACTACGAACAGCAAAATGTGGATAAAGTTAAAATAACAGCGATAATCTAATGATCAGGACTGAGGATAAAACAATGCAGTGATAAGCATGAAAATTTTACCACTAGCAGTGATAACAAATACCAAATGAGACATAAACAATATTGGCTTGCGAAGAGAAAAGTTAGGTTACTCTCTGAACACAAGTGGATAACATTACAGAAACTTAGTGGCCAACCAATAATTGGACAACCAATAACAATGTCCAAAAAGGATGCAAAACATGATAGGCGATAAGAACGACAAAAACATTGTAAACAGTTGATTTTGACAAAAAATAACAAAGGTAAGTGGCTGCCTAAACGACCTAAACGAAAATGAAAGTAATAAATTAGTAATCTGAAACGAGTTTAAGGTAGAGAATAGAAAGTTCAGAAAAATGGCTGCCCTTACTCCAACTCACCCACCCCAAGGCAATGTCTGCATTGCAGACGTCTAGATTGACGACAACATTTCGCCAGTGTCACCCACTGCATGCACTGCCTAAACAATGAAAACCTGCGAAAGTTGGGGCGAAGTTGGGGTGAGCTCTAAACTTGAGCCCCTACCCTCAACTCACCCCACCCAGCCTTAGGGTGGGGTGGGGTGCCTCAGTTGGAGTGGAGCTGTTGGGGCGACGTTTCAATTCTCTAGTTTAAGGTGAGGCGCGAAACTTCAAACAGTTTTAAACTTGAAAGTTTGTCGCGATTAGTAAGATTTGAAATAATCAGAAAACAGTCATGAAAATCTTTTGATTATTTTTTCAATGTTTTCTACTGTTTTACCATCTCGAAGATTGTTGAATGGTGGATTTATATTTGTTAACCGAGTTAAATGATTCGTTTATTTTACTTTTGGATCATATGATATGATTCATTTGCGCATAGAAATTGACATTTAAAAGCTAAACAAAAAGGGAAAAATAAAAATAATTAGTTTGTGTTTGTGTATTTAGATAAATTAAAAGAAAAAATAATAGAAATGGAACCAATTTTAGAAAAGCAGTAACCTTTGCTGGTGGAATAAATTTAAAAACAACATCAATATTAGATTGGAAAGCAGCTTGACTGATTTGAACGTCTAGGATTAAATTTAGATTTATATTTTTTTTTTAAACTTGTAAGAAATTGATGACTTCTATGGAATTAATTAATTTATAAAATTAAAAGTTATAGTTAAAGAATGTCTCAATAATAGTCGATTATATTTAATTTGGATTAACTTTTTGCATGCCCAAAATGACTTTTTTAGAAAGATGTTTAAAGAAATTAAAACATATATCGTACTTAAATGCACAAACATCAAAACTCATTTAGAGCTAGTTTTTTCTCAGCAAGTTTAGAACAAGTGAAAAATAATAATTGACGAAACGTTTTCAGCGTTTGGGTTTCACTGAAATGATAAAACTTGGACGACATCGAGATTGATTTATGGATATTCAAATTTTCCTTCTTGTCAATGTAACAAACTATGTACCCACTAGTATCAATTTATTAATTAAATTTATTAGAGCGCCGCCACTGTATTCCTCATTTCATATTAAGATTGTGAGTGCACAGTACATGGTACTTCACACCCACAATTGTCTGCACCATAAAGACTGGAAACTCATAACATAAAGCAGATTAAGTAAAATTTTTATTGAATTAAATCGTAATTCAAAAAATATAAAACCCTTTAAACCAAATAGAACGAAAAACAAGTAACTTTAAATCAATTTCAAATATTTTTTGTTTGTTCAACTTGAAGATGCACATAAACTTGGGACTCTTGATAATTTATTGGAACTGGGATGAATGCAACACAAGCTCCGTCACTGCAGATTGTACGAATACATCATGGAGTGGCTTTGATGGTGGCTCACATTACAGCAATGAGATAACCTTTTTATGACATGTCCAAAAAGACAAGGTAAATGGTAAAACTACTAAGATTCGGAAAAATTAAAATGTAAAAAATAGTATTGTGTATCTATGTATCTATTTTTAAATTCAAAATCGCGATAGAATTAATTAATAAAAAACTCAAAATATTTCTTTGATTCAAGTATTTGTCCTTAAATTTGTGATTGCTAAAAATCATTTACTCATCCACATTTTGAACTAGTGTTCATAAATCACGAGTAAAGATTGAAAAGAATAAACACATTTCTGATGTTGATCCAACTTGTCGATTCGCCTAAACTTGAGATTATGGAAGATATTTGCTGAAAATGGTTTGCATGGCATCGCATGTGCATTTTATATAAGATAGTGTTACCTTTATTAAGAATGCAGAAGAGTATTTAGAAATGAATAAGTGTGAATTAACCAGACAAAACAAACTATTGACAACTTTAATTGAATTTAATATTTGAAAAATAAAACTTTTTTGTAGATGTGTGTTGAAATTCGTTTAAAGTTAAATATATTTATACAAAACAAACAAGTTTATTAAGATCATTGTTAAACATTTTTTCAATTAAATCTGGATTGGATTTGGCTAAACTTTGGATTTAAAAAGATAGTTCATTCCGTGACTTGTAGTTACTCTGTTTTCTGTCAACTACAAAAATATTAATTGAGCAGCAACATTATCTAGTTGCGTCCTAGCTTAAAATTCCGAACTATCTGCATGTAAGAATTAAAGACACATTTTATTTAAAATTAAATCGAATGGACTTCTGAAAAAGCAATGAATGAAACTTTTCTTAAACGGTCAATACCACACGAATATTATATAACTTAATTGAGCAAAAAACGATGATAAACATTATGAAACACACGGTCAAACAGACAACAGCGAACAATCAAAAGAGATTCGTCTATTGAAAAACCAAGGACTAAGAATTTAAGGGTGTTTATAAGATATTTACAGAATGATAACAAGAAATCAGTTTAATTTTACCAACTTAAAAAATGTTGATAAAATTATCTCTGAAATAACGTTTTGGAAATTGGCTTACCTCACCTTGCAAGATTAAAGGAGGAAATTGAGAGTATAAATTTGGGATTGTAATAAAAATAACTAAATAAATTATTTTTAAACATTTATACATTTTAAACATAAAACTTTTAAAAACATTAACCAGCACATTCATCAAAAATAACATTTACAAAATTAAATTATTTTATATTGTAAGAATCCTATTTTTATTGAAAAAAAAAGATTTTGTAAAACCTGCAAAACATGTTTAAATAAACATTGATTTATATTTTGTTTAAGAATTTAAACAATTAAAAAAATAACAGAACCTTTTAAAAGAAACAAGAAAAAACTAAAATATTCTTAATTCAGAAAAGCGATCCTTGTTATCGTAAATGCTCAAATTACCAATCGAACGCATGGATCTTTTTATATTTACAATCATACATAAATGTTTATTGTATTACACAGATCAACACCCAAATCGAAGTTGGATGAACATGAGGAGTATATATCCTATCTTATAGATTTGTTGACGTAGATTTCGAATATCTACTCAGTTTTCTAAAGTTAGTTCATTTTTTGAGGTTTTTTTGAAGTTTTAAACTTGTTTTTAGCTATTTCTAATCCAAAAGCGTCTAAATGTGTTTTTTATTTTAAAATTAAATTCTATGCATTTTTCTGAAAATTTTAAGCTCAACATGACCCAAATCGGTCAACATTTGTATTTTATATCGATGATAACATAAAGATAAATTGATAAAAAACCAAATTATTTACTTTTCACGAGGAAAGAGTTCGCCGTCACTGCCTGTTTTGATTGGGACTTCTATTTTGAATACCCACTGCCAAATACACATGGACCCAAACATTTTATTTTTCCTTATTTCATAGTATGCAGACATGTCCAATCCATAATATTTCCGACAAAAAACATTGAGGGTCACGTTAGGTATGCTCGAACCTTCAACATTCAACTTCTTCTACTCGCGTATTTGCATCACAGTCGTTTATGTTTTACTGTCTTTAACATGCATATTGTACTCTTTAAAAATTGATATAAAATACAAATGTTGACCGATTTGGGTCGTGTTAAGCTCAAAATTTTCAGAATAATGCATAGAATTTAATTTTAAAATAATAACTTTACATTTAGACGCTTTTGGAGTAAAAATTGCTAAAAACAAGTTTAAATCTTCAAAAAACCTCAAAAAATGAACTAACTTTAGAAAACTGAGTAGATATTCGAAATCTACGTCAAAAAATCTATAAGATAGGATATATACTCCTCATGTTCATCCAACTTCGATTTGGGTGTTGATCTGTGTTATGAAATAAATTGATTAAATTATATCTGACTTACCTTTGCTAGAGGATAATAAACTCTAAACCAAACTAACTTTTAAGAGTGTCGCTCTTTGCTAGGCTTGCCAGACAATCTTTTTTATTCATGCTCCAACAGCCAAAATCAAATAAACCAAATAGATTAACCCAGTCGATAACCTAAAATTAAAATGAGTAATCAGTAAAAAGTTTCTTTAAGAAACTCAAAATAAAATAACAGGTGATCCGTTAAACAAATCTGGATACTAGAAAATGCTAATTAATTATCTGGGATGTCTGTAACTTTTAACCTTTTAGTAAACTGCAAGTTAAGTGGTTATCTAATTTTGCCAAAAACTGCACTTAACAATCAAAACTTAATATCAATTGAACCAGAAAATATCCAATGAAGTATGTCCAGTGGAGAAAAAATCACCCCAACTATGGCTTGTGATTCAACCCATTCCAATTGCCATGATTTTAACTTGCCGAAAAAGTTTGGTAACTTTATCTGTTACAGTAACTGCGTATTTGTTTGCTATTGTCCTGCCCTCACATCCGCAAAGGAATGATTACAGCAATAGTAGTTCGCAATGGCCATGTCTATTTTGTCTCACCAACCAAAAGACTGCAACCAAGCTGTTGGATCATCTGCAATCGCCTCTACACTCGATCCAAGCACTATTCAGTTGCTACTACTGTCCCTCATGAACGATCGACTCATCATTTACAAAATGATGTGCCACTAGCGGGTTTGTACGTCATTCAAATCTATATGAAAAAAAACAACTCAATCCGACTTCTTCAATGAGCATTAATGACCAGTCTTCTGAATCTGTCCCATTTGACCAACTGAAATGAAGTTGTTTTCGCAATATTATTGAGAAAGAAGCAACAGTTTATTGAGTGTCAAAGTTTCGACCACTGAGAATGATGTGTAAACAACAGAGCCAATGACAATCTGCACCGCTGTAGGTGCATTAAACCATAAAACTATTGAAAACTATAAACATTTTCACAATTACATACTGCCAATATAATAGTGTAATCTTTATAATTCATAGAATAATAATTGAACCCAAACAAAATTTGATAGAAAGCATATTATTGGAAAGATTTAAGCAAAATTGGTATGTAAATATTAGTTTTAATAAATATTTAACATATTTAAAACATTAAATATGAATATTAAACAAATTAAACAAATTACCTTTAAAAAAGAATCGATAAGGGAATCTAAAAACAAATCTCATTAAACTGTCCTATATGCTGTTTATGACAAAGAGACATGTGCATTGCGTAATGCTAATATAGAAAACTCAGAAAAACTTTTTTTTAAAATATTTAATAAATAACTCAAATTAAATTATTTAAATTAAAAAAAAGTGAAACCTTTTTGGAATAGTAAACCAAAACGGGGTACATTGTAAAAAATTAATCTAAAAAATATAAATTATTATTAATATTAATAATTGGAAACAAACAAAAATATATTTATTTTTAAAATAAAGATATTTAAAAACACAAATGGTGATCTGCTTCCCCTGTCCAATGGACACTGTCCATGTGATATAAACGTTGAACCACAACTGAGCTCGGAGTTCTTAATGAATTAAGAGCTTGTGTTCTGTACACATAGTTACCTGTGGGGATATTTGCGAAGTATGGGAAGTGCAACGCATCCCATCCCATCCCATCCCACTTCTATTAAAATTCTGTTGTACATATGTTTGTCTGTCACGCTGTTGCGTTCAACAATGAAACAATGAAACTCAAACAATGCCATTTTGGAAAAATTTGAACAATTGAAATTTCTCTTTGGTAGGTTATGTGAGTGTGGTTCGGTGTTAGATTGGGTTTGTTTGTTGGGTGATAGGCGTCGTTTTGGCTTAGGTTTAGGTTAGGTTAGGTGGTGTCACTAATGTTTTGTTAGGTTAGGTTACGTTTGAGTGTCACTAAAGTTAAGTGAAAGACTTCAGAAGATGAAAAAAGTGGGGAAAAAGTTAAAAAATAATCACAGTTGAATTTTAAAAAAGTTTTTTTTATTTGTTCTTAAATTAATTGATTAAAGATACAGAATATTTTGGGAAAACTATTAGAGGAGAGATGCAAATGCGATCGAAGAACGTTTTCCAAAAAGAGAAATCAATCAGGAATCAGGAAAACAAGTAACGACAAGCTTCAGAAAATGGTCATGAGGTGAAAAAGGCTCAGGCTGCGGGATATTATTGAGATTATGTTTGTGTCCATCAGGTTGGAACTGTGAAGCTCTGGGCCTAGGCTGAATCAAAATAGTAGATTTTGATGATAAACATTCGGATTTCTTCAAATTTACGGTCCATTTTATGCCTAAATAAATTAAACAACCGAAATATTAGTCTGACAGTCAGTGTGAAAGATAACTACGATAAAGGAACTATAAAGATGATAAGTATATAAACAAAAATAAAAAGAATAGAGTGAATTATAAGAAGATTGGGTGATTACCGGAAGGGTACAGAGTTCAAATATGGAATAACATAGATCCAAATAGAATCTAAAGATATAACAAAAATATAGAAGATATAGAGAGCGGAGAAAGAAAACCTTTTATACGACGGTTCGAGAAGTAAGCTGTCTAATTCATCAATAAATTAATTTAAAAGTAACGTCAAGATAAATATTTTAAATCAGAAAATAAAATTAAATAAAACAAAGTTAAAGTCGCCATTTTCAAATAGGTGCCCATAGAAAAGCATCATTATGTGGTCATTGTTATTGGGACCATTTGCAATTATTTATTTATGATCATTTGGGGAATTATAAATATAAACATTGATTTAAAAAATGGGGTTTCAGCCACTAGCATTCTCACTCACATTTCTTGCAGCTACGAGAATATTAGATTAGCGTCGACACCATCTGTTGCTTCCTAACTGGTAAAAATACGAACTATCTGCTACATTAAATAAAACTGTAAAAACTATTAACGAAAACGCAAAGACGTTTATATTTAGAAAATATAGCGTTACCATTATTATAGCTGTTATTCATCGACAAGTAATACATAATAACATACGTATTCTATAAATTTTCAATAAAACTGAACTCGTCGCTACAATTACGTATATAAAAGTTTTAGAGTAGTTGAAATACAAAGTTGTTAGCTAAAAATAAAAGTCGTGAATGATCACAGACACAAAATGAGTTCAACAAAAAGACATTTATTAAGATAGCCCATAACGATATTAATGGCTTGAGAATAGAAAGTGTTCAGTTTAAAAAAATATAAATGCAAACACCGAAAAAAGTGATATCAAAGTAGCATAACTCAGTTCAAATTAAACAATTGTGTGATATAAGACCTTTTGATAAAGTTTATTCTTGAACAATAAACTGTTAATTTAAAAAAAATTAAAAACCTTTTTTAAAAGAAGTTAGAAGAAATCGAAACATATAACGTACTAAAACGCACAAACATCTAAATTCATTTAGAGCTAGTTTTGTCAGGAAGTTTGGAATAAGTGAATAATAATAATTGACGAAACGTTCTTAGCGATTGGGTCTCACTAAAATGATAAAACTGGGACGACATCGGGGATTCACTTATGGATATTTAAATTTTTCTTCTTGTCAATGTAACAATGTATACCAAACTTGAGACCGAGACTGACACGGCTCAAGTACCAACAATTTTATACTTCAGAGTGTTGTGATTGTAGTGATTTAGCACGTCTTCTGTGAATGGTCCACAGTAGAGTGGCACAGCTGAGGAAAATCCCATAAGATGCATGTTAGTCTGCTCATGACTGTTATCGTTTATTTCGGAGATTTCTTTAAGCGAATAAAAATTCTTAAACATTTTATGTGTATTTCTTGGGTTGGTCTTGGTGACAATTCTTTTAGTCCCCATCAACTAGGGGTTTATAGATTGAACGTGGAAATAATATAAAATTTTAGTTTTCGGCTACAAATTATGTAAAATGATAGACAATCAGCGTAACATGTCGTGAGATAAGACAATGCTGTGATAAGTACAGCAACATAATGATAACCTTTTAAAACAATCAATGAACAATGTTCAATGAACATTAACTATAAAGAAATAACAAATTAAGATTCGATTAGAAACTTGTAAAAGAGTGTTCAATTTACTAATGTAAAAAACAATAAATTTTGGATTTGGAACCACAACCACAATTTGAACAACAACCACGACATAATAGGTAATCAGTTAAACTTGAGGGGTGATAAGAAAATTGCGAAAACTTACCAGTAATAAACAAATTTGTGAAATAACATTTTGAAACTCGACTGCATTAATCTTAATTGAAGATTGAAGATGATATTCTAAATAGAGAATGCGTATAAAAATAACAAAGCACTTTATAAACCATTAAAATTTCTCGTTGATTGATAAATGAGACCGTTTGAAATTAATGACTATTATAGTGACCTCGGAACTAAAACTCGTACCGCTGAAAAATAATTCCAAAAATGATAGCTGTTTTGTAGATTTTTGTAGTTTTGTTTGATAAAAAAAAATGCACAAAGGTGCATATTAATTTGAAAATTTCACCTTTTAATTGAAATCTTGAAAAGGAACAGCGAAACAGAGAACTAAAAACCATTGAATTAAATAAGAAACATTTTTTAAATTTGTAACTTTGAAAACAATGCAAATTTGATGTCGAATGACGAAGAGAGTAATATCAAAAGCAATCAAGTTAAGAATTATTATCAATTGAAAGAAAAATTTAGATCGAAAATAGCTAATCTATTGAAAAACAAAATAAAATTTTATAATTTCATATTTTTTAAAGGAAATCTTTTGTAGATTTAAATTGAAAACAGACAAATGTTAAATTATTTTGCTAAACTAAACAAACTTTGTGCCCCTAAACTTGGGATTCTGGCAGACCTTTGCTGAAAATGATTTAAATGCCATCGCATGTGCATTGTATATAAGATTGTGTTACCTTTAAAAATGAATAAGTATTTCCAACAAAATTTTGTTTTATATACCTAATATAAAATTAACTCCCATAATATAAAAATGGAAAATTCATTAATTTAAAATAAATCAATCTTATTAAACCGTATGTATGTGTTTCATGTTTATCACATACGTGTACATCATGGGTGCGGAAACTTTTTGAGAGAAAGTCCACTCCTCTACTTTGGTAGTTCAAAAATAGTGGGCTTTCTGGGGCAAAAGTGGACCGATGTCCACGGTTTGCGCATCCTTGGTGTACATGATGGAACTAGAAAACTTAATTTAAAATAAAGTTTTGAATAATTATTTAAATGAAATTTACCTTTTTAAAAAGTCAGCAGACATGTCTGATAATCATGAATATTTTACTCATGGTTCAGCGAATTAAAGCGAAGAATATTACAAACAAATTCACCCAGTGGATAACCAAAAACTAAGAATTATTTTCTTTAAGACACATAATACGAGATACAAAGTGAACAGTTAAACCTGTCGAGAGATATGAAAATGCTGATTACTTATCAGCGATAAGCATATCTAAATAAATTAACCTTTTGTAATACGTCGTAGCAAGTCCAAATGCACCACTTGGATAAGGGACAACTAAAAACAAATTTCCGACGAGTTTGATATGTAATAAGTAGCTAAATAAGTAGTTAAATTGATTGAAAAAAGAAAACAAGTGTATGTGAATTTTTAAAACTTTAAGTTAACCTTTCAATTAAAATCTGCCGAATCTGCATGGAATAAAAATAACTCACAATTTACTTAAGTATATGAAATTTATTCTGCAAATTTTTAAAAACCAATCTGTAAAACAATGTATGCTTGATTTTTATTGAATAGTAAAAACTAATGATGAAAATTAAAAGAAATGGTTTTAAAAGAAATTTGCAATTTGAAGCATGAAAATGACATTTAAACAGTTAAGCATTACGGGACATAAAATAATACTGTTATAAGAACATCCTCATTGCTACAAAGAAATGTTTTGGAAACCTTTTGGAAACGAACCAAAGTCTGAGAATGCAAATTGTCAATACATATATAAATGTAAATGAGAACTAATTGAAATAAAAATTAATAATAACTTAAAATACGAATTTCCATAAACATAACTTCTAGATTTGGGTAAACTTAGGATTCGAAAAGAGAGTTTCTTCCGTCACTTGTGGCAACTCAGAATTCTTCCATCTCCGAGTACATTAGATGAGCAACAAAACCGTCTTTACCGAAAATCAAAACTATCTGCATTAGTCCTCAATCAGTTTATTGAAATGACAACAAAAAGAGAGTTGAATACAACTGCCCTCAGGCAGCTTGAACAGAATCCTCCGAGTGGAAGACCCTGTAGATAGTAAGTGATTCACGGGAGACTAGATCAATGATCGAGCCTATCCGTGACTTTGACATGCCTAGTTGTGACAATAAGTTGAGGGTGGCAGGGTTTATGGCTCCCTCTTGATCCGAAGATGAGTCCAAAAACTTCAATCGATCCAACTTGATGGCCTAGTTCGACAAGTTTGGCGTAAATTGCGGCTGTAACCGATGCGTCGGAATATTTGTTCCGCTTGTCTTGATCTCTTTCGTTTAGAACTGATTTCGAGTTCTCGAATGAACATTGAACGTCCAGTACCAGGGAGTCAGTTCCACTTGGGTCGATAGCTACAAGATCTGGAACAAATTTGGCACCTGCTCGATTCTTGACCGTAAAGTTCTTGTAGACTGTCCAGCCGTTGGCTTCAAGATGATCCATGATGATGTCCTGAGCAAGATTGTGCCGACGGTGATACATGCCTTCCATACTTTGGCATTCATTCAGAATGTGCTGCAAAGTTTCAATCTTGTTAGGACAATTCCGATGGCAGTACACAGGATCAGATTCGTAGCCAGAAGCTCCAATCGAGTTCGTCCGCATCCTAAGATAGCTTACAAAAAGTCGACCAGAGAACCATGTCTTCCCGCTCAAATGTCGATTGACGAGACCTCCACAAATGCTGAAACAATTTTGACCTTTGAACCGGTTGATCTGTTCCAAGTCGGTCAGTAGCCGAATTCGATTATTGCGG
Organism: Rhizoglyphus robini; assembly: GCA_023373905.1. Lineage (NCBI taxonomy): Eukaryota > Metazoa > Arthropoda > Arachnida > Sarcoptiformes > Acaridae > Rhizoglyphus > Rhizoglyphus robini. The sequence continues at coordinate 666,186 of JAKIJQ010000090.1, read as the reverse complement.
TGGAGAGGCAGTAGTCGTTCGATACGACGCAGGTTGTCCTTGAACCTTTTTGAAGTAGCAATATCTTTTATTAGCCAAGAATCCGAATACTTCAATCTTGCGAGCCGCTTGTATGCTAGAATCGAAATTTCGTAGCGAAATTCAGGAAGACCGAGTCCACCATCCTTGATTGGCAGGTGAAACCATGCGCTTGCAACTGAATCTGGCAAGTGGAGAAATGCCTTGGCGCAATTCCGTACCGCCCTGTCTAGATCCTTCAGTATGGTGGCAGTAAAGTCCTCATGGACTAGACGATGAATATATTTCGGGATCAAGTGAACTCGCAACATGTACAGTTTCTGATTTGGTCGGAGACATGAGCGTCGCAACTTATCGAGCAATGGTGAGATAGTTGATCGAGTCATTCTGTGCTTATTATCTTCATCGATGGTTACGCCCAAATAGGTCAGCTTATCGTCGCTGTTGATAGTCGATTCTCCAATTCGCAACTGCTGAGCATTACCGATGGTCATTGACTTGCTAGAGTTCGCGCTCAAGCCAACTGATTGATAGAAATCATTCGTTAGGTCGATTAGTTTTTGAAGGTCGTGATCATTCTCGGTCAGCAGCAAGAGGTCATCGGCATAGGCAAGGACTGCCAATCTTCCTGATTTGAATCGTACTCCGAGTCCGGTTAAATTAGCTTTCTCGAGGAGTTGATCCAGCACAAGATTGAAGAAGAAAGGTGAAAGGGGGTCACCCTGTTTTACACCCCTCTTTATGCAGATGTCATCACTTTTTCATTGACCAAGTGAGAGGAATGTCGTACAGCCAGCGTAGAGGTCCCGCAAAAGGTTGACACTGTCTTGGTTGAGCCCACGGTTGAGACAAGTGGTAAATATGGCATCTGCATTACTGCATGTGCATGAAACCGTACAAAATTATTAAAGCGAATGTTGAAAGTTCTCGCTATGAACGTTTCTAATTCGACCGATGAGATGACCGCGAACTGAGTCAACGACGATGACCAGTCACCACTGTGGCGCTATTGCCTTCGCTCATGTCAAACACAGGCAATCTCGGACAGTATAAAGTCTCACACCTCGCATTGATCTCATTGTACAGTTGGACTGTTGTGAGACTTGCTGTCTATTGTAAGTTCTCCTGAAGTTGTGTGTCAGTCTACAGATCACTAACTTGCCTCCTTCTGTCCCCAACTAGGTCTGTTGACAAACCCTACTCTATTGTCGTGCTACCTATTTGTCTCGTTACCGAAGCTCTATTTCTGTGTTTTACCTTTTATATTTTATCCTAGAACAGTGTATCTGTTTTCTGTTATTTTATTTGTCAATAAACCTAGCATTTTCATTAGCGAAAACATTAAGATATTTGCATTTGTAAATCATAGCGTTACCATTATTAAAACAGAGAAAATTCGACTAGTAATACATACATATTATAGAAATTCTCAACAAAGCTAGGTTTGTTGCTACATTTACGTATACCATTTTTCCCAGTATAACAGTCTTTAAAGAGTAGAAATACAAAGTTGTTAGTTAAAAACAAAAGTTGTGCATGAACGCTGAAACAAGTTTATTCCAACCGAAAGACAGCTAAATAAAGATAACCCACAACAATATTAGTGGATTGAGATTAGACTATTTGCAAGCTGTAGTTTAACACAATATTAAAATATTTAATTTATTTTATAAACATGCTTAAAAACTAAAAACCTTTCATAAAACCACGTAACGAACATCAGTTATATCAACATAAATATTTGAATGTAACAAGAAGAGAGATTTTTATAAAATCAGACAAACAGTCAATTCTTTATCTTTTGTAGATAGTAAAAGGTTACTAATTTTAATAAATATTTTAGATTGTTTTAAAATAAATTTTAATTAAAGCAGTAAGCAGCTACTAAAAATCAAAAGTTAAACTTTTATATGACGAATCAACCTAAAAAGCAAGAAACAGTTTGTTCGTCTGCCTGTGAATGGGTCACTGATTGCTTTGTGCAAATAAATATTCTTAATAATGACCAGAAAAAACAATACTGTGATAAGCACAGCAACATAAAGATTTATTCACAAATAATTCAACGATTCAACAACGAAATCACGAATTATAAGTTCAAAAATTAACAAAACCTTTGGAAAACAAACCATACGAGCGTATAAATAAAATGATAAAAAAGAAAATTTTAAATTTTAGATTAAGAATCGTTGTAAAGGGGCCATACTTTAATGACGTCATCACAAAATTGGGTTTTTCGATACACCCATACACCCTTGTCATCAAACCGTCATCATCTGACATACCCATACACACACCCCTAAAAATGACGTCATCATAGACAAACATATTAAATTTAATTAATTCATTGATGATACATAGGAATCAAACAAGTTACCTCAGATAGAATCCTCATCTAAAACAAAAACTTGCGGTTGAGGTCCAGGAACGGATGCTGAGGTATGATTATTTTTCATATAAAAACGGAATCGTAATTTGACCAATCGTAAAAATAAGGTAATCACCATCTGTCTCATCAAAGTCAGTATTATCTTCGATTTCAGATTCCTCGTTAATTTCAGTATTCTCGTCAGTTTCTGGATCTGAATCTTACATTGATTCATCAAGATCATATTTCGGAGTATGCAAATTCATTGCACTCTGTGAACAAAAATTGACATCACACTTTTTGCAGACCTGAGATTTGATTTTGTGATGAACCGATGGACAGTATAAATCAAATGGTAGAGAATTAAAATCTGTAGATTTAAAGACAACCACGTTCTTTGTTGATGAGAGAAAAATTGTCTTGTTTCTAATTCGATGTCAGTAGATGCAAATGGTCCTTCTTCTCTTTGAGTAAACAGAACTAGAGGTGGCAAAAAACGATCTTGCAAGTTCTAACACTCGATCGATGCTTCTTCAAAATAGCTTACAACACTTGTCGTTGCATTTAACGATTTGAAGCAAATATTCACTACTTCTGACGTGTTTTGCTTTCCACTTCTCATTTTGCAACTGTACTGTTGGTTTCGGTTCTTCTGGATTTGACTTCGCCTGGACTTTCTATCTAATTGAAACTCGGCACTTGTCATCCTGACTCAAGTAATAGACTGATCCAGGTCCCATGATGGTTGCAAGATCTTTCAGAAACTTTACAGTTGCAATCGCAAAATGAAAATCCTTATGCTTCTTGCGTCCAGTATTGGTTGCTTTAGCTAGTTTGACTAGAACTGTGTTGACATGACGTTTTCGATTTTCTGAATACAAAAATTTGTATTTTACTGAGTTTTACTGTTTGACTTATAAAAAATGTCTTGATGACGTCATCGAAAGCTAAACACACACTCCCTCACCGTCATCAAAGCGTCATCAACACTCAAATACACACACACACCCTTGCTGATGACGTCATTAAAGTATGGCCCCAAACCTGTGAATGTTTTGATGGCTATAATGGTGATTCATTTAAACTTTGAGCATTAAAATCTGACTCTATCCGGGAAGACACATTCCGAAATCTATACAACCAATATTAAATATTTATTTATATGTTAAAAGATTATGTTTAAGAATGTTTAAATAAGAATCGTCGTTTGCTCAAGGCAGACAACAAATGGATACACATATACATGCTGATGAATTCTCTATAATAAAAATTTGATGTTCCATAATTCCACTATGAACAAATCTTCACAATCTTTTGTCTTAGTGTCAATCAGCAATTGTTTGAATTATATTGACTGATAAAAAATCTTGATATATTTCCAAAAATGCATTAAATTTATAAATAATATTACCTTTAAATTCACATCTACTACATTGCTACAGTAGCGTACAACTGTGTTTGTCTCACTTTTTCTATTCAAGCTTTTTGGTACTGAAATATAAAGTTGAACAAATTTTTATACAAGAATTAAATAATTAACTAAATTTAAAACATTTAAAATAATGAATGTCGATGAACTGTGAATTTTAGTGTTCTTAATATAATTTTTAATATTAAAATCATTTTTGTTATTCAAAATTAATTGAATTAGAAAAATAAACCTTTTGAAAAACCCCAACTATCTTACCTAACATTTTAGCACTAGCCGTGATTACAAATTCCACAAGTGAAGACGTAAAAAAATATTATTTACGAAGAGCAAAAGGTCCAGTTACCCTCTGAACACAAAAGTAGATAACATTACAGAAGCTATGTGGTCAATTGGAAAACCAATAACAAGGTCCATAAAAAATGTAAAACACGATTGAGGGATAAAAACGACAAAAACATTGTAGAAACAGTTGATTGAGAGTGGGTGTAAAAATTACCCCCTAAATCAATAATTTTGGAGAATATTGATTGAATCAGAAAATGAAAATAATAAATTATATTAATTTAATTAGTAATCACGAGTTAAAGAAAAGTCATATAATGCAAAGAAACCAATGCCAATAAACACTGCAATCTGTAGTTGTCGTTGTAAAAAAACCTTTTGAAAACAAGTGGGATGTTCCGGTTAGTGAAGAAATATAGCTAATTTGATATTATTTATTTTTGAATTTAAAATTTGAAGTTATTTGATATACAATACATGCATAAAATTAAACTGAATTTTTTTATCATATAATAAAACTAAAATAGTTCACTTAGTAGTTAAATGTTTAATTTGAATTTAAAAATAATAATAGCAACAAACAGGGAGACAGCTGTCCTAGTGTTTAAGATCAATAATGAGAAATAAAATCCTATAGTATTCAGCATTCCGCAGTACTGCTGCGTGTACACAACCAGACTTGTCTACCCCACCAAGACTTTAATATTCCATTAGAAAAATTGAAGCCAAACAAAGCATCATCAAATGGGCAATAGATCAAAATAAAAACTGATTTTTAAAAAACAAAACCTTTTGTAGACGCGTGTGGAAAATCAACCAACGTTAAATCAATTTATGATCATATTTAAATATTTTTTCGATTAAATATGATTAACATTTACTTGAGGATTCTAAACTTTAAAAATGCTGATTAAAGAATAATGTTCAACTGAGAAACAGAGCTCGCTTCTATATCCAAGTTTGGAAAAAATTAGTTTGCATTGTAATGAATAAAAATGAAAAACATTACCCAAACCAAATGCTGTGATAAGCTTCAGCAACACAAATTTGAGATAACCGTTTGAAAACCTATCGACGATGAAAAAGACAATAAAGATTGGAGGATTAAATTTGAAATATAATTGTACATGTATGTTAAATCAAATTAAATTGTATTATGTTTATCTATTGTGTAATCGACTGTTCGTGTATATCACATAGAGACATGCAAGCAAACATGATGCTTCTTGAAGACTTATTTTATAAAATGTTTTTAAGATTATTTAAATAAAATTTACCATTATTAAAGAAAATGGACAGGATGGAGAGAATCATGAACATTTTTATTCATGTGCAAATAGGCAAAATCGAATAATCCAAAGAGATTCAACCAGTGGATAACCAAAAACAAAGAATTAGTAATCAAGAATAAGTTTCTTTAAGACATTTAAAATAAGATAACAGGTGATCATCTAAACATATCGGGATATTAGGAAATGCTGATTAATTATATATGGGATAATTAAAATCTCTAACTTTTAACCTTTTAGCAAACTGAAAATAAATTGGTAAAATTTAATGAGTTAATTGTTAGTGCAATTCTTCATATCAATTGAATAAGAAAATGAAGTAAAAATTCATAATACATTGCAAAATTAAAAGTTAAGAAATGCCTTTATAGAAGACAGTTTAGCACTTCAAAAGTTAAAGTCAAGTGTCTAAACACTTTAACACAGATATCAAATAACCTTTTTAAAATCAAGAAAGGGAAAGGAGGTAAAGATTGGAAGGGAAAATGTTGTGTCAGAGCAACAACGAATAGTGGCATCATCTCTGATATCATCAATCTGTGTACAAAACTGTAATAAATAATGGAACTATAAACATGCACAACTTTTGCATATATTCTAGAGAGACAATTGTACTGAACATCCAGATTCAAGTTAACTAAAAACATCTTTTATAAGTCATAATTCGTTTTGTAATAAGTATCTTAATTTGATAGAAAACTGTAAAAAGTGCTGGTGAGTTAAGTTAACTTTTTATTAAGAGTTACGAGAAATATTCATAAACTCACAATATACATAGGAAGATGAAAATACATATATTGACACTTTCGCCACTTGCAGTAACTCATATTTCTGCCACCACCGAGAGTATTAAATGAGACGCAATTCCGTCTGGTTGTGTTCTAACTTAAAATTCAACAATCTGAAACACTGTGTGTGAATGAAACCATTAAAATAATTGAAAATTAGTGAAAACATGCAGACTTATATTTATAAATCAAGAAGTTACAACCAAAATGATAATTCAACAGTTAATACATATCACGTGTGTTCTGGCAGGCTACTGGTTTGTTTATTCAAAAGTTTATAAAAGGAAACATCGAAAAAGCTGTTATCAAAGTACCTTAACTCACTGGTAAAATATTTAAGATTGTCTTAACTAATTTTCATAAAACATGAATCAACATAATATCAAAATTAAAACCTTTTAAATAACCACACTTGAAGAATTTAAAAAGATTTATTTTCAAAATATAAAGTTCACTTAAATACTTCATATAAAAATAGCTTTATTGATAAAATTAAAATAAAATTAGAATGAGAAAACCTTTTGAATAGAAAGCTAGTCCAAGAAACATACGCTTTTAAACATTGAGATCATTTAAAGCTAAAAAATATAATTTTAATCTGTAATTAAAGAATTTAATAAACCTTTTAATGAAGATGCCCTTCAAAAAAAACTAATCAAATTCTACCATTGTTCATTAGAAAACACTTTCTCCCGTAAATAAGTTGATCACCATTATTCACTATTCAACACTCTGTTTGATGTTTTCCAATTAATTGATTAAAGTTTAAAACACAATGCAGATGAATGTAAAACGAAAAGCCTTGTCGATATCATGAGAGTTTAAGATATTAGTATATAGTGATTAATTAAACATTACGAATTTAATATAAAAATTAAAAATCAGTAACAAGTTTATCAGATATGCTTTTACAGGAAAAATAAGAGGTAATCATGAAGGGAAATTAAACAATGCTGTGATAATAACAACATCATTGCTATTCCTGATAACCTTTTGATGGCTATTCTGGAAAACAGGAAAAAGGTAAAATCAGAACGATTTGTGAAGAAAAGTGTTAATCTATGTTTAAATTTAAAATCGTGAAAAACCCGTATAAAAACCCAAAATATTTCGTCGATCCAATTTCTAGATGTCGCCAAATTTGTGATTGCTAAAAAATCATTTTTTTACACTTGTCGTTACTCAAATTGTTGCAACCTCTATGATTGTTACAGCAAAGCGACCCCACCTGAAAGTTCATTCGATTGACAGTCCCAACGATCTGAACCACCGTCCTGAAACTCCTCCAAAAAAACAAAAGTATAAACATGTTCACGTTTGTTGTATGTTAGAGAGATATCTACATTTAAACTAATATAATGTGTTAAGCTAAAAAAAATTTTAAATAAAACCTTTTGAAATTCTCAAAATGTTTAAATTCCTAAATAAAAGTTTAAAAATTAAAATTTATGTCAGTTTCCAATATTTTTTTTAACAATATAAAATGATTAATCAGTAAAAATGTTTAAATAAAAATATAATTAATCTTTGTTTAAGTATTGTAAACCAAAAAATATTAATTTAAAAAATTATATAAGAAAACCTTTAATTAGAAATCAATGCTAAACTGGAGAACGAAACAGACTGGTCAAACAATACGTATAAAAACAATAAAAACAGAACGTCATCGATTTGCCTAAATCTTAAAATGAAGGTTGAAAAATAAATTAATAGTTAAAACACAAAAAACCTTTTGAGAAAATATAATAAATGAACCTATCCATTTACAAGTATTTTAATATTTAATTGTCTTAATAGAATAATCCAATTATTAGTTTATCCGGATAACCCTTTGTTCGAGAAAACTGTTTTTTGTAAAAAGCATGATTCGATGATTTAAAAAAATATTTCAAAAAATTAAAATTGACAAACTAAGTTGATGAATATTCAACAAAGAAAATTATCTCGTTACCTCATTTATATTTCAATTTTCACATTCAATTCCACTTACAGTGATACCCATTACCACAAGATGATTAGTTCCCAGAAAGAACAATATGTATTTTATGTAAAAATAAAATTTTTAATAAAATTACCTTTTAATTAACGAACAAGTTATTAATTGAATAGATCTTATTAAACATTCCTATATGCTGTTTATGCAAGGAGACAAGTTCATGCTAAATTTTTAAAAATTTTAATAAGTTTTTAAAAAAACATTTAATAGAGAACTAAAATTAAAAGATTTAAATTAAAAAATAATTGAAACCTTTGGAATAGCCAATGTAAGTAAATGGTAAAATAAATTAAATTTAAAAATGGAAATTTAAATGTTGAATAATTGGAAACTAATAAAAAAAACATTTCGATTAAAATAAAGACATTTAAAAACACAAGTTGCCCTCTGCCTCTACTGTCCATGTCACGCAATTGTTCAACCACAACTGAGTTCGAAGCTCTTTTTATATGCCAGTTTTGGGCCGTTCCTTATGATTTCAGTGCTAGTGGTCTGTGGGGATACTGGCGAAGTAGAGGGAGTGCAACGAATGGAGCTTTATACGACGTATAATATACGTATTCATGAAATGTAACTGTGAATTGAAGTAGAGGTAGTGAAGTCACCATTTTCTCAGTCGCCTAGTGTGGACAATGTCCACTGGACATAGCCACTCTCCTCTGTCTCTTGAACAATCGTTGTATGCCTGGTATATGCTTACTGATCAGTTGTCTGTCGTAACTTATCTTAACTTACCTCATACCTTACATGCTGTGTGTTTTCTCTCCAAGAGCTGGTGAATCAACTCATTAGTTGGGTCTTTGTTGCGGACCGCAACGCAAGTCTTATCATCTCATCTACACCACAGTGCCGCCAGCACTCGCTCAGCGCCAGCTAGCGGCAACACCACGCTACACAACGCCCGTTCTACACACACACACGCAGACTACTTATGTGACTCCACTGTACGCACTCGATGATTGTGAAGTCCACTGTGACTACCGCGAGCACGGTGCTAAATCGACTTGGATATCGCAAGCCCGATCACGTGTCTCCGCACACAATCAATAAACTCCTACCGCTTTCTCCTCGTGTTCCTTTCCTCTGCTGCGGATCTCAAAGAGCATCAGTAACATTGGTGCCGAGACCAGTCTTTGACGAACCGGTCACTATTAGATGACGACTGGGTCAAAATCAGTAGATTCCTGCAACGGAAATTTTTGTGGTTGTGTTCAGCACCTTCCACCTCATCGTAAGGCTAGAATGAAGCCTAAACGAACAGTAGGTCTACAGAATCTAGACCAGAATTAGGACCACTGGCTAAGTCAGAAACTAGCATAAACGCCAAATTAGGCGAACAAAAAAGCGACGCCGCCACACTAAGCACGTGGTCGGAACGTCGACAGAACGTATCTTATCAAGTCCAAGGCTTGGATATCGCAAACTCGATCACGTGTCTCCGAACGAAGATTTCCTCCCTCTGCTACGGTTCCCAAAGAGCTTCCGTAACACTATGACATCGCGAGCACGGTGCTAAATCGACTTGGATATCGCAAGTTCGATCACGTGTCTCACTGCAAACTCAACATAAAACGGCATTCAGTCCGAAACCGAAAAAATAGTTTGAAAGACTGTGTTCAGTACCAGTCGAGTCTAAATTTGTGGTTGTGTCCATTACCTTCCATAACTGTTCAGTGCAGTAACGCTCAACCTAGCTGACTGTGTTCATTACCTGTCAGATAAAAAGTTTATTCAATCGCAAATCAGAGTAGGACTGTGTTCAGTACCAGTCGACTCTACTACATAGACCAGTAATTCACGACACAGGTCGACACGAGCTAGTAAACGTCCAAATGGGCGACAACCAACAAGTTCCAGTCAATGGGCACAATACCCAATGGAGCAATACGTTCAGAACGGAAAGGAAACTGTCACTGTACTTGTCCACGATCCAAAGTAAACCCGTTTTTAGTACAAAAGCGATTAATAAGGCACTGAACAGAAAGTGCATTAATATGTTCGGACCATTAGGAAGTAACCAAATAAGAAATCCAATGAGTGCCCTAATAAGCGCAATTCAGAAACTCGTTTAAAGTCAATTTTTAAAGTCACAAATGACTACAACACGTGATATCAGTAAATCACGAATGTAACGTTTAATGTGTCAATAGGACACACAATGCGATAACAGGTGATGCAACCTAAACCAAATGCAATCTAAGTAAATATCTCACAAAACGTGAAAAGGACAGAATAGTCCAAAGCGAACAAGGCGATCGGCAGTAGCCAACAGCCACCATAGTAACGACCGCACCACAAGCACAACAATAGATCTATCAAAAAGATCGAGTTGATAAGCGATTCAAGTGAGCGGCCGAGTTTAGCGTTGATAAGAACAACGCGGACACTCCAAAGAGAGAAATGTTCACTGTAACGCGTGTGAGTGTCATATCGCGAACATACGAGTTGAGTCGAGCCGATAGGCAATCGAAAGATAAGCCACAAGATAATCGGCGCAATACAACGCGACCACTACCGTAGTCGTTCACTCTTTGACAGAATAAACAGTCGAAGAGAGAAAAATTTCTCGAAAGTAGTCGTAAGAAAACTCTCAGAGAGCAAATGTCTCTAAAGATTAACCGCAACAGCGGGAATAACAATGAGTATAATCTCGGAACATCTACCGAAATGTCAACTGATAACGTGCAATCTTAGCAAATTATGTGTTAAGGTTGTCGTGGGGGAAGCCGTGGTAAACAGTGCTTCACTGTTCACCACCGAAGTCGACCAAATTGGCCCGGGAAGCGACTCTACCCAAAATCGATGTTCCATAGCACGATGGCCTCATACAACTGGATCCACCCGTCTCAGATTGGCCAAACCAACTTGCCGAATGGTTCCACTAAACCAAGTTGTGGATGGATGGAACAACCCGACCAAAGGATGGGCGAGCCGATCAGTCAACAGAATGGATGGACCAACTGGCGTCTCCCGGATCATCACTCGCTGGGCCCTGGAGGATGTTGTGCACCACAACAGAGCGACCCATCACGGTGGCGCCCTCCCGTGCGATTCCTTGCTACTATAACGCCTGTGAGCGCATATATAAGGCGGCTCACACGCACACACTCACTGTCTCTCCTCACACACACAACACACACACGATCGCCACCGATCTCTTGTATCCCAACGACACACCACGCGCTGTAACGCGGCGTAAGCCGAGAGTACGGACATAGTGCCGAGACAATAAACCCGTTACTCGTAATCTCGCGTACCTCATTCCCCTCATATCGCTACGGACCTAGAGTAGACTCGTAACAAGTCTTAGCAAAATCAAGTTTTCTTAGTAATGTGAGCGTATTACAGTTTTCTAAATATTTTTTTTCAAGTATAATTGGAATGTTTGTTTTAATAAGTTTTATTAACTTTATTGCTTTATTACTTGATAAAGTTTCAACAATTTTTTGTTAAACTGTTATTTCTTTCTTTTTGAGGCTATCAAGCGGTTCATAAATTTTTTTAACTTCTTTATTTAAGTTTCAGAATCTACTTTGCCAGTTTAACAAAAGGTTAACTATGATATTATCAGTATTGTTAAATTTTTTATTAGTAAATATACCTATTTATATATTTATATGTATATCTATTTATTTCTACAAAGAAGACAAAAACGGACTTTCAATAGGTAACAATCAAAATTAGGTGCTTCTGAAAGATTAACTAAATATTCTAAATCATTTTAAACTTAATATTAATCAATCATTTTTATACAAATTCTTACTGTACAACCTTCACTTTTCCTCATCTCAACTCGTCTCAATTTGCATTTCTACCTAATCAACCCTCCAGAGACAATCGAATTTAAAATATGATCTTTTTATTTTTTTCGTCTTGTGCGACATTTATTAGTACAGAGTGGTTTTGGGTATCATCATTAAAAATTCGAGTTTTTAGCAAACAATTTTGTTTAATAAAAGGTTTTCCAAACCATTGGTATAGTTAAATTATTTATTCCTATATATTCTAATGTGTTATTTATTCAATACAAAACACCCTGTACTTGGTCTATTCCTCGTAACAATGTTTTTTTTGCTAGATCTATTCGAATAGCACAATCTATTATTATCCTCTCTCGATTTCACCTATTCTAGTGAATCCTCTATACTGAGTCCCATCATCTCCATTATTATTTCGCATATCACATTCACTATTCTTGGAACTGTATGTGAAAGCGAGTGAAATTTTGCTGTTATTGTTGTCAACTCTACTGTTGTGCGTATTATATGAATCGTATGAAAAGCATTATCCAAATATCTACGAATTGAATTTAGTTGTAAATATCTTTTTCTTGTAACGTACAAAACTTTCGAATAAATGGTTAAATCGAATCTTTCCTACATCTGCTCAGCAATGAGTCACAGAAGGTTTTTTATTTTAAAAATTTTTTATTTAAAACAATTAATTTAAAATTATTCTTTTTACCTTCACTTGTTCATAAATGTCTAAACTAAATGATTTGAAATTTTATTTATTTTAAAATTTTAAAAAATTAATCAAATTTATTTTTTTAAATATATAAAAATTTAAGTTTTTCTGTCTTTCGATTTGTTTTTCTCTCTTTAATAAGGTTTACTCAATGTCTTATAGCATTAGAAAGCTAATGAATTTTGTTTTATTTACAATTTTGAATTCATTGATTATGCTACAAAAAAAATATTTTCAATTTCTTACTAGTTTGATTTTTAAAAAAATTTACATTTTCATGCATTAAACTTCTTTGACCTAGATTTAGTAGTCAACCGTACGATTGTCTTCAAACAATAGTGTGTAACACTTTTATTAATAACAAAAGGGTGCTGCCCTCCTATGAAGGGGTGCCATTAGACTCAGCATACTAATCAATCCTCATGGATAACAATAAATAATATTGATTTGTACTTTTAAATAATCTTGACTATTTACTTGACGGCTGAGCATTCATATGATGATGGACCATCCTTATCGACGCCGAGAGAACTTTCTCAGCGACATCCACCAACCAAACTTTATCGAGGCTAAACTTCTCAAAGAAATCAACCATCCTACGAGGAATAGCACCACGAGAACCAACCCATAGGCCAAAAACCTCGAACTCTGGTCGGCCATATTGAGGATATCGACTCATAACGTCCCTTGCACAAGTTCTGTATTTAGCTTGCTTCTCATGTTGTACGGCTTGGCCAACATCTTCATTCGACTCATATCGCACAGTCGGATCAATAATGTACGCTCTGTTTGACCCAGGGTCAAACACCAGCAAATCCAGATAACGATTACTGCCATGCGTATCACTACAAAATACGTCATCAAAGCAATCGAAGCCTTTGTCTTCTAGCAAAACTTTAATACGACGAACCACTTGGTTATGTCTAGACATTCGCATTGTCTCGCCAAAGGGACACCAACCCAGCACATGAGGAAGGTTTTCAGTCTCATTGCGGCAATGCCGACAATGGGTAGATTGGGGTCCAACAACGACTTGACCATGGGAATCCTTCGACACCACTCCAGGAACGCCTGCCAAATTAGCATAACTGACACTCAGTTTAATGCCAGCCGTCCATTCTGACGCCGTCAAATTAGACTTGTCATAAATAAACCTATTAGCTTTAGTATAGTCTTGGAAGTGACATATTCCACATCCTTGATATGCCAATGAGGCCCACCTCTCAAAAGCTTGGTCCCGTAACGCAGATCTTAATATTCGAGAGGTCTCTCCTTCCACGCCAAGTGTTTCTTGACACACTAGCATCTCTTGTTCGACATCAATGACCCTATGAAGCAATCCATCAGGCAATATAGACAACTTCCTTGCAATCGCGAAATGCTGAAGAAATGCTTCCCGCCGAAAACACACCACACCAAGCCCACGATAACGCCTTGGTGAATAAATCATATCAGTTGATTTCGCAGTAGGAAGACCAACAATCGACTTAACAGTTGTCCTTACAGTCGTATCTAGCACATCCAGCAACGCCATCGGGACCTTTCTCAATGGTGCTGACTGCAACGGATACATAAGTATTGGCATAAGGTATTGATTCAGGACATTAAGCTTTTGTTCTTTCTTCAGCAACGGAGACGTCATTAGACTATTAGCGAACTCGGTAAATTTCTTTGCGACATCTTTATCAAAGACCAATTCGTCTCTAAATGTACATCCCAGGTAGCGAATTCGATCACTCTCACTAATACATCCAATTGATACATTTTCATTTATCTTCAGTGTCCCCGACGACAACTTTCCATTTTCCACATTAATGGCCATGCTCTTGCGGGGATTTATTTCCAATCCGATAGATTCCAACAAAGATTGAACCATCTCAATCATCAAACTTGCGCCTTGGACGGATCTTGACATTGCAACCGTATCATCAGCGAACCCCGTAAGGCTTAGTGCATCGAATCCTTCCACCAACGGGTATCCATTCCGATTCCCAAATGACGATTCACACAATTCTTCATATATAAAATCAATCGCCATATCAAACAGAATTGGTGACAACGGTCCACCCTGGGGGACACCAGTCTTGATCTGAATGCGCTCCGACCGAGAACCACCAACATCAATACGGATAAAATTATTCTTCAGTAATCCCATGACTAGCCTCCGTAAATTACTTGCAACTCCTTGAGCTCTCAGGCATCGTTCCACATGATCATGGCCAATCCTATCATACGCCTTGCTAACATCAAGGAAGACTGCCACACAATTAGACTTCTTCAGCTTGGCACTTTTAAGGCACGCATTAACCAGAGCAGTGTTAACATGGCAACCTTGAACACCCGTCACGAACCCTCTCTGATTCTTGCTAATAGATATTTGCGAACGAACATGCTTGTCAAGTACTCTCTCAATAATCCGCCTGAAGACCGAGCACATCGTAATAGGCCTCCAATTATCAATCGACTTTGAATCACCATCTTTAGGCAATACTACAGTTCTTCCTTCTTGTAGCACCGATGGAACCACACCTTTAGCTTTACAAAACTATTTCACATGCATTGACAAATGCAAATTTTATTAGAAATGACTTTGAGAAAATTTCCTTTTTATAACGACAAAATCGAATGCGAATGATTACGAACTTGAATGTCTATGATGTGACTGCCAGAAACAAACAACTTTTTCCTTTTACTTAAACAATAAGAAAACTGCGCATACAATTCATACTCGAATTGGAAATTGTCAAATCTGGCAAAAATTTGCTGGTGAGTAGTTCGATGCAAACCGGTAAATAATTTGTGGCCGAGCCGGGTCCGTGTCATGCACATTCAATTTGTGGGATTTCAAGCATGAAAAATCTAACGCAATTAGAATAATATATGTCTTTAACGACCAAATTTAATTTGTATTTGTAAAATTGTGTATAAATATTATTTAACTTCTTTAGAATTGCTTAAATTATAACCTTTTTAAAGGTTATAATTTTTAAAAAAAACATTAAATAGAAATTCATTATTATTTAAAATTACTTTTTTGAGTACCTAACAGTTAAACGGAATCATTTAAAATATATTTAAATTAGACATAATTTGTTATTCCAAGTTTTTAATGACTTTTTCCCCGTTTTCATAAATGGTTCATTCAAATTTGATTTGAATAAAAACAAATGTTTAATGTCTCCTACTTTGAAATAAAGAACTTTATTTCTTCACTTTTCTTGGTTTGACTCAATTTAATCTCAATTTGAATGTTTTTACTTTGTTGTATTTTACACTCTCATAAAAATAAAGCTTGATTTTGTAGGTATTCCTCCATTTGTCTGTGAATTATCTGCAGGCTTGGGCATTGAGGAGAAGCAAACCTTCAGTTTTGGAGGGATTCCTCCCAAAACGATGACATATGCATTTTTGAAAGTAGTAGGAATACCTACAAAATATGATTATTCAATTTTGTGTCGAATACCCATGTGTCTTTTTAATGTATTTACCTCATTAAACCAAGAATTCATCTATTTGTGAAATCGCATTTAACGATTTTATTTCACTTCTTATTAGTAAGAATTTTTAAAATATTTAAAAACTATTTAAACATTTATTGAAATTGCAATGATCATAATAATCTGATTAAATTACAAATATATTTGTATACAAACGTTTCAAATTAATCTATCCATTTCAATAGCCACAATTGATCACGATTGTCTTTATGGAAAAAATCATTGGAATAGTGCAAACTACTTACGCACATCAATTCGTCAATTTGAGTATATTTTGTATTGTTTATTTCTGAGATACGTCGAGGAAATTTTTCTGTGAGTTCAAGCAAAACTTCAGTAACATCATTTTGAATTTGCTTCAGCACTAAAGTTCTCCCTGAACAATAGATCTTGCCATCTTTTGAACATTTGTGGAAATCTTCAACATGAAACCAGTGTCCAGGACTGCCAACTATCTTTCGAATCACATTTTTATTGACTCGAAATGGCCTATCATCACAATACAGTTTCTTAAGTTCTACATTCTTTGGGTCAATTTTGTTTGGCAAATAATTGGCCTCAGCTTCTGGGTAGAAATTGTGGAACGCACAAAAAGTGGAATCCCTACAAGTTTTGATTTGCGAGAGTGTAGTTGAAGAAGAGGAAACAGTTCAAACTAGGGGTCTCAAATACCCTTCTCAAATCGATACCCGGGTATCGGGCACCCGATTCAACTTATTGAACTTTAAAAAATTACAGTCAATTCTTTTATTGCTGATCAAATAGTTGAATACGTAAACATCGATCTCTCGCATTTTAATGATTGGAGTTAATTATCTAAATTAATTTTGGTTTTTTAGTTGATCTAGGTTCTTAATTATAATTTGTCCTTAAAATAATTCCTATCTGAATCGTCTCAATTGTCACCAATAAACTAAATATTAGGTTTATTTTGTTAATTATACTTATTGAGATATAATGCATTGGGATCAATATTTCTTTTTGTGAATCAAATTTCAACCACATTATTGGTTGTTTTCTAAACAAAGGTTTGACTTCATGATATACAAATTAATTTTCAACACAAACCAATTCAAATTAATCCTTTTTAGCAGCATGACACAACTCCTAGTTAATTTAATTGCCCAAACTATGAAACATCCTTCGAGTTAATTTCAAACATTTTTCTTTGTGACTAATTTTTCGTTAAAAAGGTTTTCCTGTTTCTCTCATTGACAATGCATTTGTTAATGCTCAATGAGCATTGCTCATTGTCTTATTCGCACTAATTATTATTTTTCATTATAAAACACTCTCTATTTGTTTTATTCATTGTAACAATGTTTTGATGATATTATATTACACTCTCTGCTTGACCAAATTAAATAAAAGGTATTCCCAATCAGTGGTGAAGTTAAAATTTTATTCCTATATATTGTACTGTGTGATTTATTCAATACAAAACACCCTGTACATGGTAACAATGTTTTTTAGAATAACACAATCTATTATTGTCCTCTCGATTTCACCTATTCTAGTGAATCCTCTAAGCTCAGTCCAATCATAATCTCCATAATAATTTCGCATATCACATTCACTATTCTTGGAAATGCATAGGAAATAGAGTGGATTTTTGCTGTTATTGTTGTCAACCCTACCGTTGTGTCTGTCATTCTAATCGTGTGAAAGGTATTTTCCAAATCTCTGCGAATTGAATTTAGTTGAAAATAAATTTTTCTTGAAAAGTATAGGGCAAAACTTTCGAATTACTGGTTAAAAACCAAACTTTTGTATATTCGTTCAGTTACGGATCAAAGAAGATCTAATTAGTGTATTTAATTTAGAACAATTAATTTAGAATTATACATTCTTTTCATCGTTTTCACGACAAGTTTCAAAAAAGTTTCTGTTTATGTGAAATCGTGTTCAACACTGTTCATAAAGGTTTAAACTAAAAATATATAATTTAATTTATTTTTAATTAAAAAATTTTATCAAATTCTTTTTTAAATATAAATTTTTTATTTTACTGTGTTTTGAGTTGTTTATCGATCTTTCTTCTTTTATAAGGTCGATCCAATGTCTTAAAGCTAATTAGAAAACTAATGAATTTTGTTTTATTAACAATTTTGAATTCATCGATTATATTACAAGAAATTATTTGCAGTCTTTACAAGTATTATTAAATAATTTACAATATTAAGCTTAAAACTATTTTTTAAAATCTAGATTTAGTAGTTAACAGAACTATTGTCTTCAAACAATACATTTAGCCCTTCAAAAACACTTTTACATATATTGACAAATGCAAATTCCAATGGAAATGACTCTGAGGATTTTTTTGTAATGACCAAATCGAATGCAAATGATCACGTTTGTGAATGTCTATGATGTGACTACCAGACATAAACGATTTTTCTTTCTACTTGAAGAATAAGAAAACTGTGTATGTCATGCACATTCAATTGTGGGCTTTATTGTTGGGCACCGGTAAAGTCAGCGAATGACCAAGTCAGCGAAAAGAAAAGTCAGCGAATGGAAAAGTCAGCGAACGACGAAATTCCGGAAGTAAAAGTCAGCGAATGGTAAAGTCAGCGAAAGACAGCGAATATTTTAAATTATATTATCCTTCTCTTGGATAAATTTTCATGGATAAGTTTTTGATGTAATCTCGCGATAATTCGAAAGATTTTGAAAATAACAAAGTTTAATGTTGTTAGTTTTTTCTTGATGTTAGTAATTTTGATACTGCCCCGCTGTGTGATAAGCTCATAAAGGGCAGTTCAGGTGGAAAGAAATCTAAAGTGACTAATAAGTCAAAGGTCATCATTCCACAGCAACATGCTTGCTTTGATCATTTCACTGAGCATCATCAGTGGCAACTTTTACTTTCATAACATATGGTTTTAAGTAATGAGTTTGAATTAGTGCACCATGATTATCTAACTGATCTAAAAATGATTTCTTGACCTTGTTAACAGTAAAACGAATAAATTAAAATTTTGGGAAAAGTCAGCGAAAGTCAGCGAAAGTCAGCGAAATTTTTGAGTTTATCTGAAATTTGTTTATTTTACTTTAGGGCAATTATTATACATGACTACATGCCTAATAAGCAGCGATATTAACTTAAATGAACATCTGTACATGCATACGCGACACGTGTTTGATAATACCTGTATCCTCTTTGCTAGCCCATAAAAATTATGTAAAAATATTTGAGGTTTGAAAACCGAATATTTGCGGAGATTTCCCATCGCAGTTTTGTCTTACATTTACTATTATTTTACGAATTTGAAACGTAAATTTGATTTGTTTTTTAAGTTTTGTGACTATTTAATAGTCACTTACTGTAATAATATGATCCCGTTTACTTCATATCCACCTACTGTTATTAGAAACAGGTAATTTAGTTTACATTTTTAGCATTAATAAATGAATTTTTATAGTTTAAGTGCGCCTCTACTGAATTCTCATCTCATGAATGGTTACCAAGTAAATCCAAATGTGACAATTCCCACAGGTTATATGCTTGTACCAATTGTTCCTCAAAATCATCAACATCATAATCTGGTCACACAAACTTTTAATGATCCTCGTCAACCCGTTTATGCTCATCGACAAGATGTTTCCATTTCATCGCATTATTCAACCCGTCCTAATGTACATCAGCCAATGTCCACAAATTACACTGCAACAAATTTGAATAATAATTTCCACCCTACTTTCCAACCAACATTTCATCCTAATTTTGCATCAATTAACTATGGATTTCCACATTCTGAAGTCTTTCGTGGCAATCCCGATCATGGTGTTTACTTATGTCATCCACAATCTGAGTACTACTTCAATCAATCTTACAATCATAGTCAAGTAATTTCTTCTTCAAATGAAAATTTTCCACAATTAAATGAATTTTCAAATCTTATTTCATTAAATCAAACCGCAAACATCCAACGGCCTTATCTCAATCGTCACGCAGTGCAAAATCTTAGACATAATCAGCAAGCTGATGCAATATATAATTCTCCTTTGAATTTATCTAAAGCTGACCAAACATATGAGCAAAACCCTTCAATGCTCAATGTTGAGGATCTATCATCAAAGTCAAAAGTTCCAATAAGTCGTGTTCAAACTATAACAGAATCTCAACCAAACGAGTCTAAAGAAATAATTTATGAAACAATTGGGCTTAACTTAATCAAAAAACCACTTTTGAATTTACCTGGTCTAAATTGTACAAAAAGTAAGCGACTTTTGATTTCTGATTTACAATTAATAACTAATTAATGTTTTGTTTTATTTAGCATTGAATGAAGATTATCACGATGAAAAAAACACCAAGCATGAATTTATACCCAATGTGACTGAGCAATTCACTGAGCATCAACTTTCACCAATCATTCTTCCAAGTGACTCAACTGAATTTCCTCCAAAATCGCGACATGATTCAAATGGCACATATACAATTAAGTCCGATGATGATGCTTCAGATGACGAGAAGAATGAAGAGAACGAATTTGCGCTGTTTGATTTTAACTTGAATACTGAATTTTTGTCAAAATTTTCTCAATTTGATGAGTCGCATTTTAAAAAACGAGGAAAAATTGAACTAATTTATGGAAGTAAGAATCAATTTAATAAAGAATTTATCTCTAGAAATCAATGTACTGCAAACGTGGGCGTTGCTATTATCATCAGTCATTTTATCAAGCTAAATAAATGGAATTGCAACATACTTGACCTATCGTTGAATATTGGTGATCGTTTTTATCAATCCACAATTGAACATCATCAAAATATGACTAATGGATGTTGCCTCGCTCCTAGACATCTCAACAAGAAAATTCGTGCATTTGGTTTAAACTTTTGGATGGATACAAATAAAATTGATAGTAAATTAACTGCATGGAAATTTGGGAAAATATTTACTTCTGCACCAGGTAGACCAAAACTTTATGAAGCAATGGATAAATTATTCAGTGACGATTTAATTGAAAAAGATGGAGCAATTGTAGTAGCAAATAATCTATCATTTGGAATCTTTAAATTCGAATGTGATTATTACCTCTATGATTCACATGGTTCAAGATTTAATAGAAATGCAATTTTATTCAAAATTTCGAACCTCAGACAACTTCACGATTTATTGATTAAGTTAATGGGAACTAATCGATCAGAAAATTTAGATTATGATATTGATTTTATCAAACTTTCGCCAATTGAAAATTGCAATATGCAAGACAATTTTTCCGTAAATTCAACCACTGACACTTGTTCGATACCTAATTTGCTATTAAGCTTTTGCCACAATCTACCACCACAATGGAATCGAAAAGGAAATGTACATATATTGAGAGGAAATTTGCATCAAGGAGACCGAAGATTTGGTGTATATGCAGGCAAGCAGTGCATGTGTATTGCTGTTGCATCACTTGTATGGGCATCAAAACAATTGCCAATTAAATGGACTCCTGAAATTATTGATAAGATTATTGAAGAAGGTAACAAATATTATATATCATGTTGTAAAGCATTATTTTTGAAAGAACCGCGTTATCTTGAAAATTATGAATTAAAAGAAGAAATAGTAATGTACGAAAAACCCACATCAATCAAAACTTCTGAATTTTACGATGTAGATTTTGTTCAAATCCGATCACTTGAAGCCATTCAAGAAGCTCTTGAATTATTGTTTGTTCAAAAACAAAAACGTTTTGCAATATTTTTATTTGCTAGCTATGGTAGAGCAATATTTTATATGAACAATTCTTACTACATTTTCGATTCACATTGTTTAGATGAAGATGGATATTCATCAAATGGAGGTAAAGCTGGAGTAATCGAAGCTAAGTCAATTGCAATTCTGTCTCATAGACTTTTTACATTAACTGAAATGACAGCACCAAAGCATTTCAATTTTGCTGCTCAAAATTCGTTTGAGATTATTCCGATTAATTTGGCCTATGAGAATACAAATGAATTGTCGGAAAATATTAACAATGATAACCTAACAATTGATTCTCAAAATTGTGACTCTAATGAATTTTCGGATGCATCTTCTGAACCAATTCTTATCAAAACAGGATTTCTAACATCAAACCAATTATCTGAAATTTATGAAGATGAAATTCAAACAGCAAATGAAGATAAAAATGTATTGGAAATGAAAAGAAAATTTAATGATATTAAATCAATGCCACTTAAAACTATTCATGGCAATGAATTTGAAGAGTTAGATGGCTATCACTTTAGATACGATCGAAATGACGCGAATTCAATCTATTATAGATGTAAAGAATTTGACTATGGTTGTCCAATGAGAATGATCAAATGCAAGAAAACTGGAAACAAGCGACATGGCCTCAAATGTGATCACCACAATCATGAGATCAACTACACCAAAATTGAACAAAGAAACATCAATCAATTTGCTACAACAATTTCAAAATGTTCTCCATTCAATAAGACCGGCAATACTTTCTCGTTGGTTAGAGCTACATTACCAACTTCAACTTTGACCAACAGAGACAACATTAAGAAGCATATTATTAAAGGGAAATCAATTGCAATGCCACCTTTTCCTAAATGTAGTACACTAATCAATTTAGAAATTCCAGAGTATTATCAGGTACTTATAGAAGGTAGACGTAATTTTAGACTTTATTAATTATTCTTTTTTTTAGAATACACTTAAAGGAGAAAAGTTTTTAATTCATGATTCTGGCAAACATCCAAAATGGCGCGTTCTAATGTTTAGCACTAAATTTTTATTGAGAATATTGGCAAATGAAGAAGAACTCTTTACGGATGGAACCTTTGATAAATGTCCTCAACTTTTCGGACAACTGATTACTTTTCACGGATTAAAAGGGTTTGAAAAAATTCCGCTTGTTTTTTGTCTAGTTACAGACAAATTGAAATCAACATACATTCATATTATGAAAGTGTTGGATAATGAAGTTTTCAAGTTATTTGGTGTGAGAATTAATGCAAAAGTGTTTACTACTGATTTCGAGCTTGGGCTTATGAACGCAATTGTTGGAGTTTTCCCCCAATGCAAACCACATGGATGTTCATTTCACCATGGACAGTGTTTTTACAAACATCTTCAAGATTGTCTTCTTAAATCTTTATACGATCGCAATGAAGAATTTCAACGCAAAATTAAAATTTTACTTGCATTGCAATTTATTGAACCACAAAATGTTAAACAAGCTTTTGTTGATTTGATTCAATCAAATTACTTCTATCAATACAAATCATTTAAATTGACTTCATTTACTACTGCCAACATTAGCAAAGTAAGTATCGTAGAATTTTTTATTTAGCGATTAATAGTTATTAATAATAATTATTTCTTTTGAAATAGTTTCTGGAATACTGGAATTCTACTTGGATTGGGGTCAAAATTGACCAGGACGGAAATTTTGTTAGCGTTAAACCGAAAATCCAAATTGAATATTGGAATCAATACAATCAAGCAAGAAATAGACGAAAATTTGGAAACAATGACATCGAAGCCTACCACAATGCTCTCAGTCTTTATATTGGCCAATCACACCCATCAATGAGAGTATTCTTGTTTTGCCTTAAATATCATCATAGTGACAACCATTCTGAAATTGATGAATTTCGATTTTCCAATAATCGAAGTATTAAAGACCGCAGGTGGAATGACATTTGCAATGCTGTCAACACATATGAAAAACAACCATCACACCTTAAGGATCCTATGTTCTTTCTTACGAATGTTAGCAAATTGATTGAACTACATAGCAGAATTAAGAAGGAAACCAAGATATTTCGAAAATTTGACAAAGTTGAACAAGATGGGAAGAATAGTGAAAAACTTAAAAATGAAGAATTGAAACTTGATGATTTTAAAAGCACTTTTCTTCAGCGTGATAAAACTGCAAACTTGAAAGAATCAGCTAAACCTAAGAGTGATGTTGAAGATGTGAAATCTACCCGAAAACTAAGAGAAAGACCCACCAAAGAAAATACAATCGAAAAGAAATTGAAAACAGGCAATTCCGAAAATTCAAATTTGATTGGTGTGAAAGTTGTTGAATGCAAAATAAACGAAAGTATAATAAATCAACAAAATAAGAAATCAAAATCAAACACGCAGGCTGGTATGATTTATCTCACAAGACAAGTGTATAAGAAGAACTCAATTGGACTCACTCAAGATAACAAAATGAAATCTGGTACAGAAAACCCACCTCAAGTAAAACGTGGTCGTGGGAGACCAAGAAAAGTAGCTAATAAATAATTTTTCTTTGTGTGTTCTTATTCGTTGTGTAATTTTACTGATAACAAATTAATTTTAAATATTAAATTCAACAGCGTTTTCAGTTGGACTTACCGAGTTACCTGATCAAATCGAGTAAGTAATGTAAAAGTATGTGACAATTTCATTTCAATTGTCATAAATCCTTCCGTTAGGAAATTTCCATATTGGTTACCGTAAAGGAGTATGCTCAAATTAACAATTTTCTTACAACAGGATTTGACCTATACCAGAGTGTAGTACTCATCTAAGGATACAAAAAAGTCATTGGGACCTAGGGTCCAGGAGACGTCGTTTCGGTACAAAATGGCGGACAAGTTCCTTAAAAGCACGTGTAGCTATACGTCAAAAATATAATTGAAATTATACATTTTTGAATATTATATCTTTAAACAAATGAATTTTTGTTTGAATAATGTTCCAATAGTCTCCAAATGGCTTAATAAAATTATTTGGATAATAGGGTCCACCAGGTGGCGCTTTAGACAAAAATTGAAAAAATTAAATACTAAATGTGCTTCAAAAGCGCCACCTGGTGGACCCTGCTGTCCAATTGATTTTATTTTGTCACTGGGTGAGTTATGGAATCGTATAACATGGAAATCAAAATTGCTTAAAGCTTTAATAGAAAAATAGAAAATTTTCATTCATATTTTTGACGTATAGCTACACGTGCTTTTAAGGAACTTGTCCGCCATTTTGTACCGAAACGACGTCTCCTGGACCCTAGGTCCCAATGACTTTTTTGTATCCTTAGATGAGTACTACACTCTGGTATAGGTCAAATCCCATTGTAAGAAAATTGTTAATTTGAGCATACTCCTTTGTGACGAATGCAGTCGCACAGGAAATAACTTGAACACAAGGGTAAAGGTGAAGAAGGGAGTTTAATGTGCACTCAGGCTATGAGGTTGTGACAGTGTAAGAGGCTCGCAAATACACTTTGCCCTGGAGGGCAAAGGGCAAGGTGCAAGTGTGTGTGTTTCGCTGACTTTCGCTGACTTTTCCCGAAATTTGGAATTTTGTTTTAAATGCTTTTCGATAAGCCGATTGGGCTGAGTAGTATATAAAAATTCTTATAAAATCCAGTAGAGTATCATAAACAAATTTATAAAATTTTGAAACCATAAATAATCAATCTACAAAGTTGGGATTTAATGAATTGTCTGGAATGTAAAATCGCCTGCTCTGTAATTGGTGTGATTGTTTTGACAAGTAAATTTAGTTATTCAATAAAATGGGTCGCCAAATCAGTAATCCGCCTAAACAACTTTAACTTGTTTTTATATCATCAAATCGGGCTAGTAAACAATACTCTAAAGTACAAGAATCACTAAAATCTATTAAAATATTTATAAAAATGATTTTTGGCACTAAAAAACAAAAAATAACGTCAGTACTGTGAATTTTTATATTCCGTCGTGGAACAAATTATGATAAGATATATCGCTGACTTTCGCTGACTTTTCCTTTCGCTGACTTTTACTTCCGGAATTTCGTCATTCGCTGACTTTTCCATTCGCTGACTTTTCTTTTCGCTGACTTGGTCATTCGCTGACTTTTACCTTATCCTTATTGTTTCCTTAGTAGAACGTGTGCGAATGTCTGAATCGATTGCGAACATACGAACAAACATGACAAACTTGCAAGTCGCATAAGAAGTTTGTGCATAATATTATTAAGAGATACAATAATGCTTTCTTAAAAAAAAGTTATTTTATTTTGAATTGATTTTTGAAATTTGTCACAATTTTTAAACACTGGTTTCTGGTGATTTCGTAAATGGTAAATCGTAGTCATATTTTGCATTATTCAAATAATTCCAATTTTTATATTTCATTATTTGACAGACAAACAAACAAACACTCAAATTGTCAATTACAAAAACAAATAGACAAAACGTCTGGAAAACGATCAGTTTGACAATCATTTTCCCCCATTAGTGTTACGGTTTTCAAAAGGGTTTCTTTCTCTCATTGGCAATGCACTTGTGAATGTACTTTGCCTTATTCTAATTTTTTTACAAAACATTCTCTACTCTTGGTTTATTCCTTGCAACAATGTTTTGAAACTATTATTACATTCGCATATTCTTGTAAATTATACTCTAGTTGCATCATCTCTATTATTATTTCGCATATCACATTCACAATTCTTGGAAATGCAGTCTAGTGGAATTCTGTTATTGAGAACTGTGCTGTGCTTGCCCCGAATGTGTTAATGAACACCTGGAAATCCCAAAGAAGACCAGACTAGATAATCATGAAGAAGTATCTTTATTGGATAAAGTCACAGAGAAGGGAGTAGAGTAGAGTGATCGTTATTTGGCTTAACGTAAGATACTAATACTACACTTCTAAGTAGAGCATTCGAATGTTCGATTGCGAATGCTAAGCGGTTGACGATGCCCCCAACTTTAACATGAAAAACATTTGGACCAAATGCTCATGTTGAATTTTGATAAATATGTAAACAATTTTTATAGATACACTCGAGTACAGATACGGTATATACCCATTTTAACTTATATACTTTATCTTATACTTAATCTATCTCAAACTTATATCAACTACTTTATAAAAGATTAACTACAATTTACTGCGTTCGTACAATGAGACTCCACCATCATATATCAACCAATACTATTAAACAAAAACATAATTTTTTGTAGAATTCTCTGATTTGTTTTATGATTGCACAATTCGTTGGTTTGTAAAATTCAAAAACATTATGTTTATGAGAATGTCATTGACTTTTGGCAAGTAATTTGAGTTGCGTGTTTGAGTTTAAACTGTATTTACTAAAAAACTTTCAATCATCATAAGTTATTAAAAGGTCTAATAAAAAATTTAATGATTTACAAGATATTTGTTGATTTATCAATTCAAATTTTGTACTTTGTCGTTAATATAATAACCTCTTCAAAAGAGCTATTTATTTATAATATTCTTTTGATATCTTTTTATTCCAGTTAAACCAGGACCGTACACTTTTTAAAGGTCTTACTTCTTCATGCAATATTCTTAATTCAATCGAATATCATAAACAAATTTCAACTTAACTACTACTTAACTTCGTTTGTTTATTAACTTTAAAAAAACTGAATTATTTTAAATTATCATCATTCAAAATTGACCAAGAGCAATGTTTTAAAAAAGGTCTTACTTTTTTCACGCTATCTCTTGTTTTACATCGCATTTACAATTCTTAAAAATGCATGTGAAATCGTGTAAAATTTTGCTTTTGTTGTCAAGTCAACTGTTGTTCCTGTTATTCGAATCGTATGAAGTGCATTGTCAAATTCTTTGCGTTGAAGTTGGTGGTAAAAGTAAACAACTTTTTATGGTAAAGTACCGAAAAAACTTTTGAACAAATAATTAAACCTAAACTTTTTGTATATTCTCTCAGTTACGGAACACAAAATTTATGTTTTACATTTAGAACCATGAGTATTTCATTTCAACCATAGTTCGTTCATAAAAGGTTTAAAATTAGTTATTCAAAAAAATTATTAATTTTTAATTTACACCTTTTGATTAAATTTATTTTTACAAAATAAAATTTATTTATTCCTTAGATTGTATAAGTCTTCGCTTTTTAATAAGGTTTATTCAATGTTTTAAAGCTTTAGAAAGCTAATGAATTTTGTTTTGTTTACAATTTTTGATTCATTAATTATATTACAATAAATTATTTGTAGTTTGTAGTCAACAGTACGCTTGTTTCCCAGCAATACTTTTAGCGTACAAAACAATATTACATATAGTGACAGATGCAAATTCCATTGGAAATGACTTTGAAGAATTTTTTGTAATGACCAAATCAACCAGATTTTGTAGGTTTGTCAAATTCGTGTAATTGCAGTTTTGGAAAATAGTAAATCTTTATCATATTTTGCATTATTCAAGATCTATGTTTTTATTAGTTTGTACATAAAGTACTTCTTATCTAAATAGTCTCAATTTTGACCAATAAAACAATTATTATGTTTCTTTTTGTCAATTATATATGTAATGCGATATAATGCATTTGAATCGATAATTGTTTTGTAAAACATATTAAACACATTATTTGGATTCAGCAGGAAAGTGACACAAATTGATAATCAATAAATAGTATGAAATATATCCAGCTCTTTTTGACTTTATCTCCAGGAGGCGACATCTACTTGTTGTTTTCTAAACCGAGGTTTGACCTCATAGTATAAATTTATTTCCAGCACAAACCAATCCAAGTTGACCCTTTTATCAGTATGATCAAACTCTCATTCAATTTAATTGTCAAAACAAAACAAAAACTTTCCCCGAGTTAACTTTGCGTGAATAATAAACGATACATGGAAGATAAATGAAAATTTAAAGTCATGTTTAAATTATGATTATATTTTTATATATGGAAAAGATATATATTCAAGGATAGGTTGGTTATTTTATATGATATTGCATAACTCATAACAGTTGAATCTCATGTTGCTATCACTTTACATTTTGGTGTTATTGCTCAACTTGATATCGAGTTGTGGTTTTGTGTATTGAGTTTAGCGAAATAGTTAATTTAATGGTGATAATTAAAATTTGTGTATTGAAAAATACATATTACAATTGATGGCTATGATAATTCATTGAAATTTAAATGTTAATAACTTTCATTATTTATAACTCAAAGTCAATGAACTTTAATCTTTGGTTTTGATTTTCATAAAAAACATTTTAACAACAAAAACAACTTTAATAACTTTAACTTTAAAAACAATTTAATCGTAGAGTTTCTTTTTTAAAAATATTAGGTTCTTTTGGAAGGTTTGTACTGGCAATTCAAAAAGGTTTATACAAAATATTCAAAAATTGAAACTTAATAAAAATATATTTTAATAAAATAAAATCGAATATACATTTATTAATAATATTCCATTTCATAAGAATGTTCAAAACCAACTCGGTGCTCTTTTTATATGCAAGTTTTGGGGTGAGGTTAGTTAAGAGGTCTAGTGGTCTATTCGGATACTAACAGAAGGGAGGGAAGTGGGACGCGCTGTGCAGTATATACGTGATATATGAGATAAGAAAGAACAAACTGGGGTAGTGGTATAAGATCACAATGAAGAGGGTGAGAGAGTTAGTAAAACCTTTAAAACTGGATTTTCAATCTTTGGATAGGGTCGAGATAAGTTGAGGTCTGATTACTATAATTTGCCCTGGCTCAAATTGGATAGCCCAAGTGAGTTTCACGAATATTCTCAAAACAAAATCACAATTCCAAGTTAAGGTACTATAACAAAAGCACGAGTAGGATTTGTTTTGACAGTTTGGCGTTTTAAGAAAAGGTTTTAAAATAATATTATGAAATTGTCAGATTATCCATTAGTAAATGTTTCTATTTAATTTTAAATTAAAAAGATATTACAAGATTTACATTGTTTTTGAATGAATCTATTATTATCCTCTCAATTGTAATTATTCTAGAAAATCCTACACTCGATTCCTACATCTCTGTTATTATTTCGCATATCACATTTACAATTCTTGTGAAATTAAATATGACATTGAGTGCAATTTTAGTTGTTGTCGACTCTGTTGTGTTTGACCCGATTATATATCGTAAACGATCCCCACGAAAGCATTGTCAATGACCTCTGTTGTTGAATTTCAATGAATAAACAAACAAACATTTTGTGTACGTGTTAAGATACATTCGAGTTGAGAAATTTTGAAGATATGTGTGAATTGAAACTTATTAGTAAAGTATGCTTTTTGATCTGACAGATTGGGTTTAAACTTTGATTAGGATTGGGATATGACTATTTAAAATTTTATTTAGAATACTGAGTTGTCAACTAATTGTCTATAAAAGGTTAACAACTTACTAATTTAAAATATGATTAGCTATTAATTCAATTTAATTGTTGAATTTTTATATCATGTTTTAGTTAAACGATTTTTGGATTTAATATTTAGAGCAAGTGTTCAACACTTTTAATTAGGTTTCTTCATTTATTTTAAACATTAGTAAACATTTTTGTTTGATTGCTAAACTTTTTGAACAATCAACTAACAAACTAAGATACGTTACATCGTTAGATCCAAAACACGCCTTTTTACAGGTTTAATTTTATAATACTATTCAAATACCTAATGGTTTTCAAATTTAATAAAATCAACATATTAGTCATTTTTAATTGTAATCTACAAATACATAGCAGTGCAAGCAGTTTTATTACATAACATTTTCCATGTAACTTATAAACTAGGAATATAATGCCATCAAGATATTCGACATTTTCAATTTTTTAGATGATACTAAAAGATTTGAATTCCATTACGAGGTCTAAATTTTAATAAAAAAAACATTTTATATGTATGTTTACTTAATATTATGTTCATGGGTTTGGATTCTATTACGATCAAGTTCATCATATTTGTTGCTTGACTCCGAGTCTCATGGTCTCATTTCTCAATGGTCGTATTATTAATTTTCTAATAAAAATCACAAATTGGTATCTTTGTTCACTACAATTTGAATTGACGTTTGATAAGCTAACAGTTAAACTGAATTACCTTAAACTACTTTAAATTGGACTTAATAGTCATTTATTGAGTCTATTGAATTTTATTGTGTAAATTTGAATTCCAGTGCAATCATCATTCTTCTTGAGCACTACGAGTTGATTAAAGCTCCATGATGGGCCATGGGGACTGTGTTTGATACGACGGGAATGTCAAAACTAACTTAGAGTAAAAATTCCACACAAGACAAATTGATTAACTTTCTTTATTGTTTCGATTTTTGTGTTAACTTTAAATTATAATATGAGATTACTAGAAATTTGAATTCTTCAAATTTGGGATATTTGTTGTTTTTGCAAAATTTTTTTGTTTTAAACACATTCACAACACAATCAATTTTATCAAGTTGTTATTCCAAAAAGTTATTCGACTTTTTCTTTTTTCCGTAAATGGTTTATTAAATTTTTTTTCTCAATAAAACAAATGTCTACTTTAAATAAAGAACCTAAATTTTTCACATCTTTCTCCTTTTGGTTCAACTAAATTTAATCTTAATTTAAATGTTTACATTTTGTTTTGTTTATGTTATATTAAAATTTGAGGAAGAGGAAGCAGTCTGTGTTCAATTTTTTTAAAGTTAAAAAAAATTAGGATTTGCTTAGGCTTGCTTGTTATTAATGGTTTCTTACTCAAATAAAATACTCTCACGGGTTTATGGATCTCAAATATTAATTCGTCCATTAAGTACTTCCAACGTATGTGAATTATCTCAATTTTGAGGTTTGACAGGTTTGATCTCATAGTATTAATTTATTTCTAACACAAACTAATTCAAATTGACCATTTTATCAGCATGACCCAACTCTCAGTCAACTTAATTGTCCAAACAACGAAACTTCCTACGAGTTAATTTAGCCTGAATAATAAATGCTGTATGGGCCCTAATAGATAAATGTAGTTTTTTAAAATGATGATCATATTTTTGTATATTAAAAAGAGATATATTCAAGGATGGGTTGGTAACAACAACATTTATTGATTAAATTATGGCTATATTTTGTAGGACATTGCATAACTTTACATTCCCAGTTGAATCTCAATATAATTAATATATTATTTCAGGAAATATTTTGTTCTCTTCTGTCAAATTAGATTTTTAATGGTTTATACAAAATTTTCGAAATAACAAAATTTGACGTGTCTTTGTATGCACTGAGTTTGAATGGATGTTTAAGTGTCATGCTACACCGCTCGTTCTAAGGAAAAGAAGAAAAAGGAACGAACAAACTAACTTGACCTTTTACTCAGAAAAGGACTGCTTATTGTCTGTTCTACTTTGCTCTGCTTAAACAAACGGTAAAATCATTTTAATTACAAGTGTCAACATTTCTCAGAACTAGCACCAAGTCCACGATCAAGCTGCATTCTATGTTACATAGAGTGAAAAATTGTAATTACTGTATTCTGTAATCACTCTATTCTAATAGTTACGCATTATAATTTAGAATTATTGATTAATTCTTTTTACCTCAACTAAAGGTTAATAAAGGTCTAAACTAAATTATTTTAAATTTTATTTATTTTTGATTAATTTTTTTTTATTACAGAGTGGTTCTGGTGATATTCTTCAAGCTATTTTCTTCTTGACTGGTTAAACTTAAAAATGTTTTCAAATTTCTCTCATTGAATTTTGTTGCAAAAATAGACAATTATTTTGGCAACGTACCGGACACAGCTTTTTAAATTAAAGGTTAAATCCAAACTTTTGTATATTCTTTCAGTTATGGATCACAGAAATATAATTCAAGAATTTATTGAAAAATATATTTATTGATTAAATTATGATTATTCTGTAGGAGATTTCATAATGTTATTTTCTCAGTAGTATCTTTCATGTGGTTATCACATTACATTTTTTATGACAGTGAGAGTCATAAAGAATTGTGCTTTTACATGATTCTACTTGCCAAGTTTGAAAAAAAAACATTATCGTGATATACCAACAAAATGAAAGGCATTTGTCAGACAATGCTCGAAAAAGTTTTCCTCTAATGTTGCATTCCGGAAATATAATGTTCGTTTGTGTATTGAAATTTATGATTGAAAGGAATCTACAACAGATTTCGCAACAAACAAAACACGAAATCAATAATTTTTTTAGCATTTTATTTGTTGGGGTCCATTCTA
Source organism: Rhizoglyphus robini (assembly GCA_023373905.1). Lineage (NCBI taxonomy): Eukaryota > Metazoa > Arthropoda > Arachnida > Sarcoptiformes > Acaridae > Rhizoglyphus > Rhizoglyphus robini. Next base: position 633,087 of record JAKIJQ010000090.1, on the reverse strand, counting down.
TTGTGTAACTTTCAAGTTATAAATCTAACTTTCTGCCTTCCACTGCGCTAAAAGCCAGATTAAATTGTTTCTTCCTTCTTTAGGTCTCAATAAAATTTATTGTAAAAATTAGAGTTGAACAAAACCAGACGCCCTAGTCTCAAGGTTTTTTGCCTTCTACAGTACTGTGCTATGGCGCGCTGAATAGGCCACGTCCATCTTTTTACCTTCTACTGTATTACTGGACATGTATCCTTACGTCGCTTGAGATACTATTACTATACTATACTAGATACTTTAGATACTATATATTAGTATATAGCGAGTGATTCCACCTTCAGCTTTTCTAGTCCCAACTCGACCCAATAAGAACTCCTATCTCTACGTGCTAAAACTTTCCAAAAATAATCTAATCAGAAAAATTACTTATTTTTTGTTGGAGAATTATTAATACAAAGTTGTACTGAAATTAATTATTTAATATTAAATATTGTATTGGTTTAATTCATCACATCATATAAGGGGCCATACTTTAATGACGTCATCAGCAAAGGGTGTGTGTGTATTTGAGTGTTGATGACGCTTTGATGACGGTGAGGGAGTGTGTGTTTAGCTTTCGATGACGTCATCAAGACATTTTTTATAAGTCAAACAGTAAAACTCAGTAAAATACAAATTTTTGTATTCAGAAAATCGAAAACGTCATGTCAACACAGTTCTAGTCAAACTAGCTAAAGCAACCAATACTGGACGCAAGAAGCATAAGGATTTTCATTTTGCGATTGCAACTGTAAAGTTTCTGAAAGATCTTGCAACCATCATGGGACCTGGATCAGTCTATTACTTGAGTCAGGATGACAAGTGCCGAGTTTCAATTAGATAGAAAGTCCAGGCGAAGTCAAATCCAGAAGAACCGAAACCAACAGTACAGTTGCAAAATGAGAAGTGGAAAGCAAAACACGTCAGAAGTAGTGAATATTTGCTTCAAATCGTTAAATGCAACGACAAGTGTTGTAAGCTATTTTGAAGAAGCATCGATCGAGTGTTAGAACTTGCAAGATCGTTTTTTGCCACCTCTAGTTCTGTTTACTCAAAGAGAAGAAGGACCATTTGCATCTACTGACATCGAATTAGAAACAAGACAATTTTTCTCTCATCAACAAAGAACGTGGTTGTCTTTAAATCTACAGATTTTAATTCTCTACCATTTGATTTATACTGTCCATCGGTTCATCACAAAATCAAATCTCAGGTCTGCAAAAAAGTGTGATGTCAATTTTTGTTCACAGAGTGCAATGAATTTGCATACTCCGAAATATGATCTTGATGAATCAATGTAAGATTCAGATCCAGAAACTGACGAGAATACTGAAATTAACGAGGAATCTGAAATCGAAGATAATACTGACTTTGATGAGACAGATGGTGATTACCTTATTTTTACGATTGGTCAAATTACGATTCCGTTTTATATGAAAAATAATCATACCTCAGCATCCGTTCCTGGACATCAACAGCTAGTTCTTGTTTTAGATGAGGATTCTATCTGAGGTAACTTGTTTGATTCCTATGTATCATCAATGAATTAATTAAATTTAATATGTTTGTCTATGATGACGTCATTTTTAGGGGGTGTGTGTGTGGGTATGTCAGATGATGACGGTTTGATGACAAGGGTGTATGGGTGTATCGAAAAATCCAATTTTGTGATGACGTCATTAAAAGTATGGCCCCTAAAGGGTTTCCATTTCCTTAACAATGCATTTTTGGTTTATATTTTGTGCATTGCTAATTATCTTTACAAAACACAATGTGTTTGGTTTATTCTTCGCAACTATTTCTAAATCTATTGGTACATTCTCAAGCTCCTGTATTTTAGTAAATCTTTTACTTCGTAACACTGATCGTCTTTTGATAAGGTCTTTTCTGTTTTAAACATTCGAAATTTTTTATTTCAAAATTATTACATTTTCAAATTAGTTTTATTATTACAATTTGAAATAATCGTTATTATACTTTATTTTCGATTTTTATTTTTATTTCACTGAAGACATAGCAGTATGTCAACCGTTTTGTTGTAATAAAACATTTATTCTAAACAAACATTTTCTAGAATATATTGACAAATGCAAATTCCAATAGAAACGACATAAATGTAAGAGGTTTGTTTGTAATGAGTAATGAGTTACTAATGACCAACTCGAATGCAAATGACCACCAATGTGAATGTCAATGATGTGGCCATCAGACACAATCAACTTGTCCTTCAACTCAACAAAGAAAACTGTGCAATGTAAGTTATTATTTTATTATTATGACTTTTCTTAACGAAATGACCAATTGCTACTGCTTTTATTGCTGTAATAAATGGTAACTTTTTAATTTAAAATTTTAAAAATAATTAATGAAAAATGATTGACTTTTAAATCGATTATTGATTCACCAGCATGCAACATTACGGCAATGGAGTTTTATTTCTGTTTTAAATTCTTGAGACAATCATCATTCTTCTTGAGCACTACGAGTTGATTAAAGTTGGCCATGATGGACCATTTGAGCGAGTGTTTGGTCACCCTGGCAATGTCGAAGAGATCTCAAACAAAAATTCCACACAAGACAAACTGATTGAATTTAATTTTCTTTATTTGCTTCGATTTAGTGTAAAGTTTAAATTAAAATTTGAATATACTGGGAATTTGAATAAAGGGAGATTTGTTTATTTACTGTTGTTTAGGCCTGTTTTCAACCAAGTTCATATAATATTTATTTTTTATCAAAAAGTTATTTCAAAAGATTTTTAACTTTTTACCTTCTTGCTTAAATGGTTTATTCAAAATTTATTTGTCTTAAAATTATTTTAGAATTCTTCACTTTCCTAAGTTCAACTCTATTTAATCTCTATTTAAATGCATGCCATTTGTTTATTTTATTTTTATTGTTTTATTCCATTTAAAGAAGAGGAAGCAATCTTTGCTCAACTACTTTGCAGTCCAAATAAATTAGGTGTCAGTCCATTTTGTATTCTATTAAAATAGTTCTTAACTTAAATGAATTGCATTCACATTGTAATTTTTGGAAAGCAGTGCAAATACATGAGTGCTAATTGACTCGAGTAACTCGTTAACACACTTTTGATGACTCAACTTAAAGTTCATTCTATTCAAATATTTTCTATTTTCTATTTTCATTGTCATTGCTAGAGTTACTATATACAATTCCCAAATAGATCTTTCTGGTTATTTTGTTTTGGTGATATCACTTAAAGAATCTTTTATTTAGCTTTTTATTTGATTGTTTTCCATTTCCTGGTTAGTTTATTAGCACCAAATGTTTCTCTCGGTTCTTAGAAGGTCCATGTTTTTATTTATTTGTACTTAAGGACAGAGGCGGGTAACGTCCTCTATGAATGGCTCCCTTTAACTCAAATCTATAGATTTGACTAGATGATATTTGAAAGGTTACTTCTCCTTTAATATTTGACCGATTGTGGCATATTATAGCTTAAATTAAAGATAAATTGATTGGCTTTAACGGCATCAGAAAACATTTATGAAAATATTTTTTATTGAGAATATAGATCAAAAAATGTAAAAAAGTAGCATATTTTGAACACTTTAAGATGAACTCACGATCAGATAAGATAAAATTTTTAAAATGTTTTCTGTCCGCCAAATAGAGAATCTTATTACCTTTAATAAAAGCCCTGGTTCAACAAAATCGGACCAGTTTTGTAGGAGAAGAAACAAAAACAAAATGCAAAGGTCTTGATTTACAGGAGAAGGGAAAAACTAAAAGGTATGCATTGGCCGGTAGAGGGCAAATGCGAAAAGTGCATCCTGGAAATGTGGATTTTTTGTGACTTTTCGTCGGAATATTGTTCTAATTTTTTTGTAAGATGATAGATAATGAGATAACCGATAACTTAAGATATTAAAATAATTTGAAATTTTTAACGAAAAATTGAGCCGCGACTTGCCTTAAAGAACTTGATATCTAAATTTCTTCAAGTGCAACTAATAAACAAGATATTATGTTTCAGATATTATAAATTTTAAAATAACTGCTTGATGACTAAATGAGTTTTAAATGGTAAAAAGAAATCAAATTACTTAATCCAATTGTATTGTGACTGAGTTTATAACATCTTGTGAAAAATAAGAATTGTTCTGCGAACGAATATGCTTATTATATTTTGCAATATACTTATATTTAATTGTATTATCTTTGATTAACATATAATTAAATATTTAACCAAATTTGGCAATTCCATGGTCTATAAAGGACATTGGGTGCATTGGTTCATGGCTCCCATTTTATTCGACATTTCAATTTGGTGTACTCGAGAGTGCATATGTGGCAAGTTTGGTAATTCGAGGATCTTTTTCTTTCGGTTCTCTCAGAATATGAAATAAGGTTTACAGACACGATGGCTATAGCATAAGCTTAGAATCTAAAGGATTCTCGCTAAAAGCAAACAAAATTAAATATTAAATATTGAAAATGTATTGCAGTGAAGCAAACTGAAGTTTGCATCGCCTCACTGACGCTCATTTTTGAGTCAGACACGGATGCCTTGTTCGAGTGCAACACTTTTGGCTTACGACTAATGCCTACCATCTATTGGCTTTTCAATGGACAGTAGTTCGACGCCATGATACACGGTGTGGGTTTTTAAATTGTTTATTGATTTCATTTTCTATTTAGCTGAGCGAAGAGAACGAACGAACGAAGGAGCGAGCGATAGCGAGCGACTGAGTGAGTGAGTGAACGTAGCGAAGCACTTCTGCATCAACTTGAGAAAACCGTTTCGACTTTTCAATGGGAGAAAACGGCAGCATTGTAACAGAGGGGGAATATGTCACATTTCTTGTCACGCCTGTTTCTCTAGAAAGAGTTTACTAAATTTTACAAACAAGGCCTCGGGAGATTCAGCTACTAATAAGTGGGCCGAAGATTGTTTTTGTTAGAAAATCCATTATTGTTTAGGTAACTTCCGGCCAGGTATTGTCACTTTTTAATGTATTCTCTATGGGAAATAGAGAAAATCACTTCAAATTTTCAGAAGCTGTAGAGAATTGATTATAGTGAACATTGACATATGCGAGACACCAAATTAAGCTTTAGGATTCATAGATAAATTCCCGCCATTTAATATTGAGACATAACTCTTATTTGTACCAGAAATTAATCATTTACTAAAACTAAACGTCGCAGGTTTTAAGTTTTATGCGGGATGTCCACAGATGTCGTTTTGGTGGCAGGGGCGGTAGTGCACAAAAATATTTGAGAAAAAGTACGCGAGAGTGCTATTATTATTGTTATTATTTTGAGCGGTGTGACCCATCGCCGTTGCCCTCCTTCTCTCTTCTCTCTTTTTGTCAGTGAGCGAGTAAGTCACATACAACAACAACATAGCTATCTGCACTGTGTGTGTGAGCAGTGTCCGACTGCAGTACCACTACGCTGTGTGTGTGCACAGATCAAAACAAACAAGTGGTCATCGTCTCACAAAACTATGTTTTGTGTTCTTGACATTTAATTTCTTTACTTTTGATTTGCTTTGTGTCATTTCTCTCAATTGAATTGTCGTTATCTGATTAATTAATGATCACACTAAATCACAATATCATCACATCAATACATGAGTACACTCAAATTTATGTTACCATCATGAATTATTCTCCTCTTAAATTTCTTCATCTAAATGTAAACAACAAAACTGAAATATGAAAAATATGCAAATATCTTTTAATTATAATAAATAATTATCTGTTCTAATGTTATAACATTATAATATAGCACCAAAAATTAACAGAGCAACAGATGATTTTTACGAAATGTCATTAAATATGATTTGTGTATGTAGTACTCCAAATTGATTTTTACTATTATTTTTTTATTAAAAAGGTGATAATACACATTTATTTCCCATAAAATTCAACTAAATTATTACAATAGGTTTCAGTTCACCTTAACTCAAGTTCACAAGATAATCCATTGATTTGTACTCCTGAGATACCAGTGATATTTTCCAATTCAAACCGCAAAATGAATCTGATGGCGCTGTTCTCTGCACACGTAATTACTCAATTGATGATGATAATAAATTGTCTTGAATAGTAAAGTATACGATTATGAATGTATTTATTCAATCACATACTAAAAGTTTTTTTTATCGATTTTAGTCGAAATATACACAAAATACATAAATCAACCAACAGTACTACCGTAACAATTTTTTCTCATAAAAATGTGTCATGTCAATTATGTTCCAATCAAGATATCTAACCCAAACTAACTAATCATCACTTGCACACTCTTTGACAGGACTGTGCTTAATAATCTTTTACCAAAAAATGCAATCCAGATCTGTTACTCAACTTTATCAAAATTTATTTTATTTGATGAGATCTTTGAATTAATAAACTACATATTTTGTTAAATGTAAATAATTTACTTCATTGTGAACCTATTGCCAATTTACAAGTTTTTCAGATATCCCGCATTTTGTACATTCGGTTAGAGCCTTGAACTTTTTTTCTGACACATTTCACGCATTGTCTCTCGAGCTCACCACAACGAAACTGATAAATTGACAGCAAATTGAGCTGTCTCACATGTGTCGTTCTCGAGATTTTGTGTTTTCAGTGATTACATTGGTTTTCTATGACAACATTTTTTAGCACTGCCAAGGGTACAACAACAAATCGAGCTCTTGCCAAAAGCCTCAACTTGTATTAATAGATTTTGATGTAATTCAATACACTTTTTCCCAAAATTTTACCTGATATATAAAATCTAAATTGACCTAATTGCTATTGATGGCAATGTAATCGATCCAAATGGATCAAATAAGGTCGTTTCATAAGTTTGTCAACACTATTTCCCAAACAACATACAATTAGGTCTTATTGCTATTGATGTCAATGTAAGTGATTCAAATGGATCAAATAAGGTCGTTTCATAAGTTTGTCAACTCTATTTCCCAAACAACACACAATTAGGTCTTATTGCTATTGATGGCAATGTAATCGATCCAAATGGATCAAATAAGGTCGTTTCATAAGTTTGTCAACACTTATCTCAAATCGCTCAGCTATACTGCTAGCAGTAAATTCTAGTTATACTTTAAGTTATCTTTTAATTTCCCGGTGTAAGGTCAAAATGGTACATTAATATTTTCAATGTTTTATAAGCATCTAAATTTTGTATCATTTACAACTATTATTTCACTGCTATCTATAATGATAATCATTAAATTTTAAATGAATTTATGGTTTAACATTAGATCGTACTGTGTTGCACAGTACGAGGTCATGTATAATGTTTGTGTTAAAACTTTTGGTGAGATTTGGTCAGTATCCTATTTGTTTGATTAAAGGTAAATTCAATAATAAACAAAATATTTAACAGTTTAAAAGTTTTTTAAAATTATATTTTATTTTAGATTTTCAAAAAAAAATAATAAACAAATCAGTTTCCATAATGATAAAACTTATAATTTAATTAATTTTTTAACAAAAAGATTTGTAAAATTCAGATAATATCTGGAAACACAATTTATTCTACAAGAATAACACTGTTCAACTTTCTTTTGTTCTTTGATTTTCATTGATTTTAGCTTAATTAATTTCTCAATTCATTTGTTCTTTCTGTCTGTCTGTTCTACACGTAAGTTGATTTGGTTTTGTTGATTATATGGCTTGGTTTTAAAAAGGTTAATTCTGTTAATAAATAAGTTTACACAAAAATATTTGATTTAACTAAACTAATATTTTATAAACTTTCTTTTCGAACTAATAAATATAACCTTTCTCAGTACACCAAAATAACCCTCATATTTTATTTGTCATAAACACATACGAATTCAAATTCTGTTCTGTCTGTTTGGAATTACCAAAAATGCAAATGACCACGAATGTTTGATGGTTATGTGACAAGCAAATGCAGACTTTAACGTGTCTAGAAAGGAACTAAGCAAACAGACAAATATTTCGATACAGAAATGTCAGACTGAACACTGAATTGAAGTTATGAACACAAAAATAGAGCTTCCTTATGACAAACGAGTATGTTGCAATTCCTGCTTTCTAAAAATCGATTCTCGAACATGACAATTTCATATTGCAATATAAAATTCCACAATAGATAGAATGAATGTGAATAGATAATATTTTTATTTCATTAATATAATCAAAATATTTTATTTCGTGGCAAAACAAACAAATATAAGAGACATTTCTATATTTCTATTGCTGATATCAAATCTCGATGGAGTTCAAAACAATCACAATTAGTAATCGAAAAAATCATTTGTCCAAAATAATATTTGCTTTATGTCCAGTCAAGTTATCTGTTTGCTTAGAGCAAACAAAGTTTAACAAACCAATGACCACTGTAGTGGAAAATCACATATTAAATATGAATTATTTATTATTGCATTTACGATATATGAAAAATTAAAGGAAAGTGCTAGTAGGAAGTGAAAATGAATTTAGGTTATTAAAAATTGATTTACTTCAATTTTTTGATCGTTCCAATGAGCGAACTTATTAACGAGCGAATGTGACATGGTGATCTTATCAGTAGAGTAATTTAAAGTAAAACCGAGGTCGAAGAATTTACAATTCCTGGGTCTAAATCTCTTCTAGGGGGTGTAAATAGAATTACAGAATTTTATTTGGGGTAATTGGGTGACACACAAATCCGAACGGGCCATTCGAAATTTCCCATCAAAATGATGGGAGTTTTTGGCACTTTCGGTAATTATTTTTTAAGGGTATTTTATTGAGCCAAATTCACGTAAAAAAGTTACAATCCAGAATCCTTATACCCCCTAGAATATTCTCAAAAATTTACAAGCCATTCTATGTACATTTATGTTAGTTTTGTGGGCTTTAAACGGAGTCAAAATGATGAATTGCTAAAATCGCTATTATGCTTCATGTACTTGTGCACTGGTAAGTACGACGGGAATGCCAAAACTAACTTAGAGTAAAAATTCAACACAAGACAAACTGATTAATTTTATTTATTGCTTCAATTTTTGTGTTAACTTTAAATTATAATTTGAATTTACTAGGAATTTGAATTCGATAAAGTTAGGTTATTTGTTGTTTTGGCCGTTTTTCCGTTTTAAACACATTCACATTTCAAGAGTTAAGGCTTTTTTCGTAAATGGTTAATTAATTATTAAAAAAACATATGTCTACTTTGAATAAAGACCATAAATTCTTCACATCTTTCTCCTTTTTTATTTCAACTCAATTTAATCTTAATTTGAATGTTTACACTTTGTTTTGTTATATTAAATTTGAGGAAGAGGAAACAGTCTGTGTTCAACTTTTTTTTAGAAAGTTCAAACAAATTAAGCTCTTCAGGTTTGCTTGCTATTCAAATGGTTTCTTACTCAAATGAAATACTCTCACTTGTTTATTGATCTCAAATATTAATTCGTCCATTAAGTACTTCCAACGTATTTGAATTATCTCAATTTCCTCAAATAAACAAAATATCTTGTTTCTTTTTTGTCAATTATGCTTATTGAGATATAGTGCAATAAGATCAATATTTCTGTTGGTACAACACAGTTATTACTTTCTCTGGATTTAGTGTGGAATATGGAACAAATTGATAATCGATAAATATAAAATTTATTCAGTTGATTTTTACATTCAGCGACATTTGTTGTTTTTCTAAACCGAGGTATGACCTCATAGTATAAATTTATATCCAACACAAACTAATTCAAATTGACCCAACTCTCAGTCAATTTAATTGCCCAAACAACGAAACTTCATCCGAGGAAATTTAGCGTGAATAATAAATGTTGTATAAGAACTAAAATATAATTTAATGTTATTTTAAAATTATGATCATATTTTGTATATGAAAAAAGCGATATATTCAAGGATGGGTTCGTAACAACAACATTTATTGATTAAATTATGGTTATATTTTATAAGACATTGCATAACTTTACTTTCGCAGTTGAATTGAATGTTGCACTTTACATTTTTTATTGTTCAACTTGAAATCGAGTTGTGGTTTTATGGTAATGATAATTCAATGATTTTTATCGATGTTTAAACAAATGGTCAAATCATTTTAATTACAAGTGTCAACATTTCTCAGAACTAGCTCCAAGTCCTCGTTTCCGATCAAGCTACATTCTATGTTCCATAGAGTGTAGAATTGTAATTACTGTATTCTAATAGTTACGCATTATAATTAAGAAAATTATAATTTATAAATATTATTTCAGTTTTTTCACATCAACTGGTTCATAAAGGTCTAAACTAATTCATTTTACATTTTATTTCTTTTTGATGAATTTTTTTTATTACAGAATGGTTCTGGTGATATTCTTCAATCTATTTTCTTTTTGACTGGTTAATCTTAAGGTTTTTCAATCTCTCTCATTGGCAATGCATTGTCCGAATCTCAGTTTTGAATTTTGTTGCAAAAGTCGACAATTATTTTTGCAACGCATCGAACAAGGCTTTTGAATTAATGGTTAAATCCAAACTTTTGTACATTCTTTCAGTTATGGATCACAGAAATTTATATTTTGTTATTTTTTTCGGATTCATTTTCGTATTTCACCTTCAGCTTTTCTCATCTCAACTCGTCTCACAGAGTATCCCTACATCAACTTAACCCTCTAAAGACAGTCAAATCAAAAAATATTTTCCTTTTTCTTTTTCTTTTAGCAATCTTGCGTTCATTTTTTAGTACAGAGTGGTTCTGATGAAATTCTTAAAACAATTATAATGTTCTTAGTATGTTCTAAAAAAGGTTTCCCTTTCTCATATGCAATGCAATTGTCAATGTTCATTGCATTATTGTCACTTTTTTTTACAAAACATTCTCTATTTGGTTTATTCCTCGCAATAATGTTTTGAATCTATTTAGTTTTATCCGATTTTTGTAAATTCGTATATTAAGTTGCTTCATTTATTGAGTAAATCGAATTTTATTAAGTTTTAAATCTAAATTCCAGCGCAATCATCATTCTACTTGAACACTACGAGATGATTAAAGCTACATGATGGGTCTGTGTTTGCTACGATGGGTATGTCAAAACTATCTAAAAATAAAAATTCCACGCAAAACAAATTAATTAAATTTCTTTATTGCTTCGGTTTTTGTTTTAAATTTAAAATATAATTTGAATTTAATGGGAATCTGTCTATTTGTTGTTTTGGGATATTTTCCTCTTTTAAATCAATTGAAATACACACGTTTATTTTTTTTAAAATCAAACTGTTATTCCAAGAGCTTCCAGTAGTTTTTATAAATGGTTTATTAAAATTTTATTTGTTAAAGAAAATATCTACTTTAAATAAAATACCTAACTTATTTATTTTTTTGGTTCACCTCAATTTAATCCCAATTTGAATGTTTTCGCTTTGCTTTGTTAAGGTTTTATTCATTTAGAGGAAGAGAAAGCAGTCTGTGCTCAACTATAATTTAGCATACTTGACAAATTAAGTTTTCACTTCTCCATCTATTTAAATGGTTTCTTACTAAAAAATACTGAACTCTCACATTATAATGTTTGGAATAAAGCGCAAATGGATGAGTGTGCTAATTGACTCGAGTAACTCGTTAGCACACTTTTTATAACGTAACAAAAAGGACTTTCTACTCACAATTGTCAGATATATTGTTTTTGTTCGAATCACTGTATACGTTTTTCAATAAACAATTTACAAATTAGTTTACTAGCCGTTTTTCAAAGATTAAAGTTACAATTTTTCCTACTCTAAAATGGTTTATTCAAAGTTTATTTGCCTAAAAGTAAATTTCTACTATATTCAAAATAATAATAAAAAACTTTAATTTTACTAATTTTTCAAATTCACTACTTCCATAAGCTTAATTCAATTGAATCTTAAATTTAATATTTGCACTTTGTTAATGTTGTTTTTATTTGAGGAAGAAGAAACATTCAGTTCTCTACTATTACTTAGCAATCCAAATAAATTAAGTACACATTGGTTCTTAGTCGAAAGGTTTCTAACTTAAAATAATTATTCTCACATTATAATGTTTGAGGTGCATTGCAGACGGATAAGGGCTAATTGACTGGTGTAACTCGTTAGCACACTTTTGATGACAAATTAAAAGTGCTTTCTATTTAGATATTATGCTCTTTTCTCAGTCTTTGTTTCAGTCACGTAATGCATTTCACAAATAAATTTTCCTGGTCATGGTATTTATGTTTTTTATTTCAGAATATCTTAGCTTTCAGTGCAATTTTCAGTTCGGTTAAGTTATATTTACAAAATTATTTTTTTTGTCAATAATTTGTCAATTATGTTTATTGAGATACAATGAAATTGAATCAATATTTCTATTGATGGAACACATTTTTGTACATTCTCAGTATTTGGCGTAGAAGATGAAATTAGTACAACTTGATAATCGATATAATATTCTTTCATTTTGCATGCTTAGAGACATCTACTGGTTCTTTCTGAACAGAGGTTTTACATCATACATTTATTTTCAACTCAAACCTACCTAAATTTACCCTTTTATCAGCATAACCCTTCTTCAAGGCAATTTAATTGCACAAACTACTAAAGATGCTTTGATCCACGCCCAGTTTTTGTGTGACTATTCGGTTACATATGATTCCAAGTTTATGTGTGCTAAATTTGGTAATTCTTGGGTCTAAAGTTCTTTCAGAATATGGACAAAGGTTTACTGACAGAAGGACGGACAGACCCGATGGCAATTGCATAAGCTCTGATAAAAAAAGAGTCTCGCTCTTAACTTTTTGAAACTTGTTTTGTATAATAATGAATATGATAATGTAATTAGTGAATTTGACTTGTTTGGGTTACAAAAGGTTAACATCAATATTATAAAATTTCAAATTTTTAAATTTATTACTATGTTATTTATTTTTATGGTAATGCTTCACTCTGTGTATCCCCAATTTTTGAATCGTATGCAACTATTTCACCTTGACCTTTTCTCATCTCAACACGTCTCGAGCGTTATTCCTAGCTCTACTAAATCCTTCAGATACAATCAAAAATTTTGAAATATGTTCTTATTTTAGTCGTAATTTAGGGAATTTATACGTACAGAACGATTCAAAGGATAACTTAAATTAAAAACATTAATAGGCTCGTTTATAAATTCACAAAAGGCTGTCCCATAAAATTGGTAAAATTCAAATGATTACTGCAATATTTTCCCGTTTTTATTCTTTACAAAACGCCCTTTATTTGGTTTATTCCATGTGACAATGTTTTTGAATGAATCTATTAATATACTCTCAATTGTACCTATTCTAGGAAATCCAATGCTCAATTCCATCAGCTTTGTTATTATTTTCCATAACACAATCACTATTCTTAGAAATGTGCATGTGAAATCGAGTGTAATTTTGCCCTTGTTGTCGACTCTTTTGTGCATGAATGTAGGAACCAAATACGATGAAGAGCATCGTCAACGATTTCTGAATTGAATTTCGATGAATAAGCAAATAGAATTTTGGGTTAATATATACATTTGTGAGGAGAAATTTTGCTAATATGTACGAAATGAATATATTTGTTTTATTCTGGACACTTTGTTTAGTTTAGCGAGTAATTCAAAAGTGGTAAATTTGAATGAACTAATTTTATTAAATTCTAATTTCTAGTGACTCTACGATGTGTCGTATATTAGTTAGGTTGCAAAATTTCAGTTTTTAATCTTTTTACATCCCCTTCTTTGTAATGCATTTGGGAATGCTCATTGATTTTTATTCTCAAAATGAATTGCTTAAAACAATTTAAATTTCAATTTGTTTAATAGTTATTTATTATTGCAATGGAATTTTATTGCCGTTTTAAATTCTTGAGACAATCATCATTCTTCTTGAGCACTACGAGTTGATTAAAGTTGGCCATGTGGGCGAGCATTTGGTCACCATAGCAAAGTCAATGTAAACTCAAAAGAAAAATTCCACACAAGACAAATTGATTGAATTGAATTTTCTTTATTTTCTTCGATTTAGTGTAACGTTTAAATTAAAGTTTGAATTTACTGGGAATTTGAATGAAGGGAGATTGGTTTGTTTATTATTGTTTAAGCCTGTTTTTGTGTCTTCAACCAAATTCATATAATATTTATTTTTAATCAAAAAATTATTTTAAAAATTATTTTTTTCTTACCATCTGTACGAGTAGTAGTAAATGGTTTATTCAAAAGTTATTTGTCTAAAAATTATTTTTTAATTCTTTACTTTCCTAAGTTCAACTTTATTTAATCTCTATTTAAATGCATGCCCTTTGTTTATTTTATTTTATTGTTTTATTCCATTTAAGGAAGAGGAAGCAATTTTTGCTCAACCTCGTACTTTGCAGTAAAAACAAATTAGAGTTCTGTCCGTTATGGTTTATATTCAAATGGTTCCTAACTCAAATGAATTACTCTCACATTATAATGCTTTGAGTGCAGTGCAGATGGATGATTGCTAACTGACTCGAGTAATTCATTAATACACTTTTGATAACTCAACTTAATGTGCTTTCTATTTAGATATATTCTGATTTCTATTTTCATGGAGTCATTCTATTTAAAGAACCTTAGTTTAGCTTTCTATTCGATTGTTTTCTAATTTCTGATTTGTTTATTATCACGAAATATTTGTTTCGGATTTTAGAAGAGTCATTTATTTGTACTTTAAGTACTTGATATCCAAATTCCCTCAAATGTCACTAATAAACAAGATATGTTTCTTTAGTCAATTATGTTTATTGAGATATAATGCATTGAAATCAATATTTCTTTTAGGAAAACACATTTTAGGTAAATTAACTGGATTTAGCGTGGAACATGAAATTGGCATAATTTGATAATCGATAAATATGAATTATATTCGTTATTTTACACCTTCAGCGTCATCTACTGGTTGTTTTCTTAACAGAGGATTAACCTCAAATTACAAATTTATTTCCAACATTGAAATTTTTCTGTTGTTTTCATCTTTGTTGATTGTTATATTTTATACTTGTGAATAGTATTGTCAAAGAACTTTTTGTTGAATTTTCTATGAATAAATATACATTTTTTGAACAGATACATTCAAGGGTAGAAATGTTGAAGATTAAATGTAGGAATTGTTCATTAATTTACTATTTTTTGGCTATACATCACAGGAAGTTATTTAAAAATTTTATAAAAAAATACATTTTGAGCAAATTTTTGAGACACAAACGGTTTAAAATGTAATGAGCTAATAATTTGCATTTATAATTAGCTGAGCGAAGTGAACGAACGAACGAACGCACGAGCGATAGCGAGTGCGTGAGTGAGTGAGTGAACGTAGCGAAGCACTTCTGCATCAACTTGAGAAAACCGTTTCGACTTTTCAATGGAGAAGTGCGGAAGCATTGTAACAGAGGGGGAAAATGTCCCTCTATTTTTTGTCACGTTGGTTATCTCTAGAACGAGTTCACTAAATTTTACAAATGAGGCCTCTGGAGATTTAGCTACTAATAAATGGGGCCAAGTTCGTTTTGTGAAAAAAATCCATGATTGTTTAGGTAACTTCCGGCCAGGTAATGTCGGTTTTTAATGTATTCTCTATGGGAAATAGCTATTTTCACCTTGAATTTGCAGAAGCTGTAGAGAATTGATTTTATTGAGCATTGACATGAGCGACACACCAAATTAATCGATAAAATATGTAGATTATTTCCCGCCATTAAAAATTTGAGAATAACCCTTATCTAACTGGCAATCTACAATCAAACACAAACATTCCAAGTGTGACCTAATGTCGGTAATGCAATGTATTTCCTATGGAGACTGTGTCCATAGCAAAAGTGCATGCACACACAAACATTGCATTAAGAATATATTATATTTTCTGTAGGAAATCAATTGAACAGTGTCCAATGAATTGATGCTATTGATGGCAATGTAATCGATCCAAATGGATCAAATAAGGTCGTTTCATAAGTTTGTCAACACTATTTCCCAAACAACATACAATTAGGTCCTATTGCTATTGATGGCAATGTAATCGATCCAAATGGATCAAATAAGGTCGTTTCATAAGTTTCTCAACATTTATCTCAAATCGCTCAGCTATACTGCTAGCAGTAAATTCTAGTTACATTAATGCAGTATGGCTCACAGCATTATCCAATGGGAAACTGCTTACAACAGAATGTTAATTTAATAAGAATATTTTAAACCATTTTAAATTTCGAACTTAATTTTCATGTCAAAATGGGTTTCGAAATGGTGTATTCAATAGATAACGCACTGTTTGTATATCTTGCTCGGATGCTGATGAGCTTGTAAGATGTTTTTGAAGAAATTATATTTTTATAATGTAGTTGTATAAATAAATTAAGAATTAAATCATGTTTGGTGATTAGTTATAGTGACATAAATTTATTAGAACTTCTGACTCATGTTAAAAGGTTATAAAAAATATTTTTCAAATAAAACAATCTTGAAATAGCTAGGTTTTTTAAACTAATTTACATTAGGTTACAATTAGGTTTATATTTTTTTACTTTACTTCCTGATTCATCTAAAATGTTAATAAAATTCAATTTGCTAAATGAGACAGTGTGAAGTTACATTCAAATAAATTCATTTCTCAAATTCACTAGAATTAACTCAAAGTCTCTTTTGAGTGTGTCTGGGGAAGAAAAACAACGACAAAGTTGTATTAACATTAAATTTTAATTTCAACAGACAACAAGAACGGTTGCTTATTTTTTTACTAATAAAAAAAAATTCTACAGACAAACATAGTGAGAGTCTTATTTGTACTTTACTTTATACTATTTGTAAGTTTGGAATGAAGTTTATAATCGTATTAAGGCAACAACACCAGAAAATAAAAGATTTTTTTTGTTGACAATATATACAAAATTCTAATCTTCAATTCGGAAATTGGAATGTCTCTTTTGTGTTTTAAAAATTAAAATAGGACGAATATGCAGACAAAAGGTAAATATGAAATTATTTTCACTCTTTAGCATTGTTTTGTTTGGTTTTTAATCTTAAAACAACTTTTAAGTCACAAATTTAGTTTTACAATTGATAATAGAAATTCAGTGATTTATGATTGTTGTTAATTAATAATAGTTATAATGTATTGCAGTGAAACCAACCGAAATTCTCATCGCAGGGCTGACAGTTATTTTAGATTCGGACATTGTTCAAAAGCAGCTCTATCGACCCAAAATAAGTTATTTTTTTGAATAAATTTAATACTCAGTTCTTCTAAATGCCAATTTAATGGTAACACCTCAGCAATAACAGTGAAGAAATTCGTTTATTCATTGCGCAATTGTCTCAGAATAAGCACAAATGATCAATTTACATTGTCATAACCGATTTTGTATGAATAATGTGGCTAGCATATTCTTTCAATTGGTATAATTTTGGTTAAGCAAATCAAAAATAAGATTGTCTGGCAAGCCAGGCAAAGTGCGAGACTCTTAAAAAAATAAAATAGAAACTTGAACTATCAACTGAGAAACTTTTAAAAACGACTTTATTTGATCCATTTGGATCACTAAAGAGGTGTATTGGGACCAATATTTTTATTTAAATTGTGCAACACATTTATTCATCATTTTCAACATATAGTGACCACAAAAAATCTTTTTTAAAATTTAGCGCTACCAAAATTGGGCGTCATGATCCATGGCGCCCAGTTTTGGTGTGACTAGTCGATTACATATACTCCCTAGTGTATGTATGCCAAATTTTATAATTTTAGGGTGTACGGTTCTCTCAGAATACATTTGTCAACAGAATGGGCGTCATGATTCATGGCGCCCAGTTTTGGTCTGACTAGTCGATTACATATACTCTCTAGTGTATGTATCCCAAATTTGGTAATTTTAGGGTTTACGGTTCTCTCAGGATATGGACAAAGGTTTACAGACGGACAGACGGTCAGACAGACAGACAGACAGACACGATGGCAATAGCATAAGCTTACGACTCTAAAAGAGTCTCGCTAAATAGCAAATCGATTGGAATCGTTGAGGATCAAATCATTTATTCGAACATGAATCAATCAAATCAATTTCCTCAACTCGAATGGGAAAGTTATTTGAGATTTTATGTTTACTATTTGTTTTGTCTATTATTTTATTTACATTCACGGGTTTTCAGGTGTTATAAACAAGTCTTCCAACAGATCTTTTGAGAGTTTCTACCCTCACTCCCTCATCTTATTATTATTAATAATTTCCACTATGCCACAAACCACAAATCACAATTTCATGTCCAGTTTAGTCCAACAATTCAATTGTGTGTGCACAATGATCATTAGGAAAGCGAGAAATCAATTTAGCAAATCATAGCTATTTTTGTGTATTGTTGGAGGTTAGAGACTTGTGACTACAAAACAATAGATTACAAATTGGACGTTTGTTGAATTCGATAATTGAGTAAAAGAAATTAATAATTGATGACTACAATTAAATTCTATCAATTCTTTTGCTAAAGGCACATAAAATTTATTCTATAAGAATAACATTGTTCAACTTTCTTTAATAAACAATCTTTAGTTCTTTGTTTTTCATTGATTTTAGCTTAATTAATTTCTCTATTCATTTGTTCTTTCTGTCTGTCGCACTCCGTACACGTAAGTTTAATTTGGTTCTAGTGATTCAATTGTTTTGGTTATAAAATGGTTAATTCCTTAAATGAATTTGTTTGCCCAAAAAATATTTGATTTAACTAAACTAATATTTTATAAACTTTCTTTTAGAACTAATAAATATAATCTTTCTCAGTACACCAAAATAAACCCTCATATTTTATTTGTTAGACACAGATACGAATTCAAATTCAGTTCTGTCTGTTTTGAATGACCACGAATGTATGTTGGTTATGTGACAAGCAAATGCAGACTTTAACTTGTCTAGAAGTGAATAAAACAAACAAGCAAATATTTCGATACATGAAATGACAAACTGAACACTGAATTGAAGTTATGAACTGAAAATAGAGTTTTCTTATGACAACGTGTATGTTGCAATTCCTTTTACTGAAAATCGATTCTCGAACATGACAATTTCATGCTACATATGAAAATTTAACAATAAATAATATTTTTATTTTATTAATATAATCAAAATATTTTATTTGGTCACAAAACAAACAAATATAAGAAATATCTATATATTTCTATTGTAAATATCAAATCTCGATGGAGTTCAGAACCATCACAATTAGTAATCGAAAAAATTATTAGTCCAGATTAATATTTGCTTTGTGTCCAGTCATGTTAGCTGTTTGCTTAGAGCAAACAAACCAATGACCACAATTGTGGAAAATCATATATTAAAGATTTATTATTTATTATTGCATTTACGATATATGAAAAATGAAAATAAAATGGAAGTAGGAAGTGAAAATGAATTTAGATTATTAAAAATTGACTTACTTCAATTATTTGATCGTTCCAATGAACGAACTTTTTTAACGAGCGAATGTGACATCAGTGAACTACAGGCATGCTTGAGTTAATGTTTTAATCGATTTGAATTCTCAAATTTTTTATTTCGACATTTTCAATTTATTAATTTTCCCCTAGAAAATGAATTAATTTTAGTAAATTTTATAAACCACAAGACTTTGAGCGCAACCTATGAGCTCATTCAAATGCCAACCATGATTGTGGTAAATGGAGACCAAATGAGAGGTGAATTAATACGTGGATTTGCGTATGGGAAATATTCTAGAGATAACGAGTGCCACTTAGTGGGAAAAGAAGAAGCGTTGTCCACTAAGTGGCAATTGGTTGTGTCTCATGTGTGAATGACCATAAATAATGAGTCGAGTGGTGAGAGAGGAAACTGTGACAGATACAGAAGGTTAGTGTTACCAACATGGTTACTAATGACCGTGCACAGGACTATTATTGATGATGCATTGTGTTGGAAGCTATTGGGAAAGAAATAATGACCAAATGGTGACAGATTGTGTTGATTGTTTCATTAAAAAATACAATTCAGCAGAATATTATTTGCTGAAATACAGATTAATAATTTAAACAGAAAAATTTGTACTAATTAAAATTTCTATTTGTGGTTTGCTAATTATGAATATGAATGAACCAAATATATCATAAAATGTGAGGAAACAGACAAAACATTAAATTGCGGATCTCACTAATTAAAGCGTGTGCAATATGAATGACTGGACAGAGCGGAATGGTCTGATTGTCTGTTGTGTTGATAATGAGTCTGAGTGTGACAATTAATTGGTGAGGGATATTGAGAGATAAGGCTTGTAAAGTTATTCGTTTCTTTTAAATTTATTATTAGTCTTAAGTGACGCCGTTGGCGTGAAGTCGGAGCGGCGGTACCGCGAATACTTTCCTTATCAGTTCAGTAATCGATGAGCCATCAGAGTGCAACAGACACAAACGTCAACTTATTCAATACATTTAAAATATCACTAATTATTTTTTATCTTTAGTGACCTTTGACCTTATATGCTCAAAATTTAACCAAGTCGTCTACAGCTACACCAGAATTTTTAGTAAAATTTACAGCGGGATACATTGAACCGTATAGCCCCAATCCTCTACACAGAATCGTCTCTTCAATGGTTCAATGTTTTTGAACAGATACAGTCAACAATATGGAATTTAGTCCAAGGTAGATACAATCACACCCACAATGTGTCACATCACCCTTTTGTTGGTGTGTTTGTCACTGCTCATCTTCTTTGCGCACAGCTGTCGCGATGCTCGGCGTGTGTGCTTATCTGTTTCGCACATCCACTGTTGACACTCAGTCCCTACACATTTCTATTCAAAATTAGATTATTTTTTTGAAAAAATCCCTGCTCCTTTGACCTATAGCTTATGGCACAAAAGGCACATCTTCACCCCAACCAGAACATCGTGTAAAATTTTCAGACCGATCCATTGAACGGGAATAGCCGAAACCCTCTACACAAGCCTTTTCCAATTGAGTCAACGCAGAGTCGTCACGTCACTTACTCGCTCGCTTCGCTCGCGCGACGTTCCGCTCCGACAATTAAATGAAATCTATTTATTTTTATTGCAAACTATTTTTATTTTAGATTTTTTAATTGTATTCGTTTCGATACGAAGCCTGCCAAGTCTTAAAACTGGTAATTTGAACGAAATCGATTTTAATCACAATTAAATAAAAAATTTTCATCAAAAAAGTTAATCAATTGTCGGATCACATTTTCATTTTCATTTTCACGGATGTCTAATCTATACTTAAGTATTGTTGATTACAAAGTTCAAGAGCTAATTCCACATTGTTATTCTTAGGGACTACATCTTAAGACTTAGAAGGAAGAGTCCTGTTTCTGATCGAAATTCATGTTCGAATCTATCGAATCGAAAGTTGTCAAGTCGTAAATTACGTGTTTTGGACCTAGTTTAAGTAGTAGACTAGACAGGAGAAGATCCCGTGTGGGTCCTCTTCACCTATGCAGTTACATAAGCAAGGAAAGTTAAAGCGGTGGCTGCTGTTTGACGAATTTTGAATGATGAATTTTATACGACTTTTGAACAGCGTCCGTTAAAAGTTTTATCTATGAATTATTTTAAACTTGTTTTAAACATTTAATTTAATTTTCCTTGTGCAACAACAAAAGGGAAAATATTAACAATATTGCTTTGTTCAACCATAATCCTCCCCTCCCCTCCCCCTTATATAAAAATTATTGTGTTCGTTCGTTCTTTCTTTCTTTCTTTCTTTCTTTCGTTCGTACGAGATAAGAGAAAAGTACATAAAAACGACGGTTAACCGACTATAACTTTGATACGGTTAGGTGTATGGACTTGGGATTTGGCATGATGATAAAACTATATTAGTTACACGTTGGGTTCGAATCTTGGACCTATAAATGAAGTGGAAGTGGTCCAAAAAGCGGTCCAAACACGTATTTTATATAGTTAATAGTCATCACATCTAACTCTGTCAGTACAAACTTATCAACGATGAGTCAGTTCAACTCGAACACAGAGACTAATGTGTGCCGCTTCGACTAAACAAAACGGTGAGAGAAGGTGGTGGAGTTGTGGCGGTGGAGAGTCGAGTGGTCAGCTGTACTGATAAGGCGAGTGAGTGAGCGAGTGAGGTGGAGTTGTGGCGGTGGAGAGTCGAGTGGTCAGCTGTACTGATAAGGCGAGTGAGCGAGTGTGGTGGTTGCGCACTGCTCCCGTACACACAGAGTGGACCACTCAGAGATTGTAATCAGAATAGCTACACAGAGACGAATCACGTTCGGTTGTAGGAGAGAATCGACACCAACACGTGTGCGTGCAACAAATTCTTCCTTTTCCGTCTTGCGCCTGCAGCTGCCTCTTCGCTGTGCTTTCGCATTTCGCTCTCTCGGTTTTGCTTTTTGCATTTTCCGTGTTTCGTGATTTCTCGACATTGACACCTTTGGTTCTCCAATCCCAGATATTGACTGGTGCGAGTATACCCGTGTCTGTGTCTTCAGTGTGTTCCCTTCAGTGGCACACCTTTCTCATCACCGTGACTTTGCCCACGTGCAAAGCAATCCCACCACCACCTCAAGTTCCAGCAACTGTCTGGGCTCGTGTGTCCGTGCGTGCCATCATCGCCGTGTGTCCCTACAGTGGCACACCGCTTTCATCACCCTCACAGTGACTTTGCCCACGTGCAAAGCAATCCCACCACCACCTCAAGTTCCAGCAACTGTCTGGGCTCGTGTGTCCGTGCGTGCCATCATCGCCGTGTGTCCCTACAGTGGCACACCGCTTTCATCACCCTCACAGTGACTTTGCCCTCGTGCAAAGCAATCCCACCACCGACCTCAAGTTCCAGCAACTGTCTGGGCTCGTGTGTCCGTGCGTGCCATCATCGCCGTGTGTCCCTACAGTGGCACACCGCTTTCATCACCCTCACAGTGACTTTGCCCACGTGCAAAGCAATCACACCACCACCTCAAGTTCCAGCAACTGTCTGGGCTCGTGTGTCCGTGCGTGCCATCATCGCCGTGTGTCCCTACAGTGGCACACCGCTTTCATCACCCTCACAGTGACTTTGCCCACGTGCAAAGCAATCACACCACCACCTCAAGTTCCAGCAACTGTCTGGGCTCGTGTGTCCGTGCGTGCCATCATCGCCGTGTGTCCCTACAGTGGCACACCGCTTTCATCACCCTCACAGTGACTTTGCCCACGTGCAAAGCATTCCCACCACCACCTCAAGTTCCAGCAACTGTCTGGGCTCGTGTGCCATCATCACCAGTGAGTTCATCATCATCGTTGACGTTTCTGGCGTTGGTGATCTTTTGAAGGTCTTCATCATTTCATCCATCATATTACCATTTCATTTTTCACCATTAATTAAATTTAATAAATCGATCATGGATCTCGAGGATTTGTTTTCAATTTGGTATGTAATAGTTTTTATATATTTAATTATTGCGAGCCATGTTGCATTTGCTATGATGCAACCCGAAAATGGCCGTCGCGGTCGCGGTCGTAATGGCGGCCGTGGTCAGCGAAACGGTCGTGGACGTGGTGGTGCACGAGGTGCAGCCCGTGGTGCTCCTAGGGGTCGCGCTCGCGGTGGAGCTAGAGCTGCTGGTCGTGCTGCTGGTCGTGGTCGTGGTGGCCCTAGAGGTGCTGCTCGCGGTGCTGCTGGACGTCATCGTGGACATGCTGGTGTTCCAGGTATCCTCCGTGGCGGTATCCAACGTGTTGGTGGTAATGGACGAGGCCGTGGTGCTATACCTGAAGAAGAACTTCGTTTGCAAGTGGCTTTGGCTATTGATGGGCTTCAGCGAATTGAAGAAGAGGAAAATAATTTTGAAGTGATCGAGAATGCTGGCCACATGGAAATCGATCACATCCCAAATCAAATTGAGATTGAGCAGGCTCAACCTGTCGATCATCGTGAAGCCGAACGTCTTCGTGTGGCAGCATATCGAGCAAATCTCCCACCTGCACAACGAAATCAGCAAAATGCTAGGGCTCGAGATCGTATGGCTGCGCATCGTGCAAACATGTCTCAGGAACAACGCGACCGCGACCGTGAAGCTGCTGCAATTCGAGCACTTAACAACCTTGATGGTTTGAATGCCGACGAGCGCGCTGCCTACAACGATGCTGCCCGGGAGCGAATGCGCGATAATCTTGACGAAATGAATGCCGAGGAGCGCGCTGCCTATAACGATGCTGCCCGGGAGCGAATGCGTGATAATCTTGACGGAATGAATGTCGAAGAGCGCGCTGCCTATAACGATGCTGCCCGGGAGCGAATGCGTGTCAATCTTGACGAAATGAATGCCGAGGAGCGCGCTGCCTATAACGATGCTGCCCGGGAGCGAATGCGTGACAATCTTGACGGAATGAATGCCGAGGAGCGCGCTGCCTACAACGATGCTGCCCGGGAGCGAATGCGTGATAATCTTGACGAGATGGATGAGGAGGAGCGCGATGCCTATAATGATGCTGCCCGGGAACGTATGCGTGACAACCGTGGCGAGATGGATGAGGTTGAGCGCGCTGCCAACAATGATGCTGCCCGGGAGCGAATGCTTGCCAACCGTGGCGAGATGGATCCGTTTGAGCGCGCTGCCTATAATGATGCTGCCCGAGAACGAGTGCGTGGCAATCGTGCCCGGCATGGTCGGTTATTCTTAGCCGCCGTTCTCGATGATAATGGAAATTTTAGGGTTAATCCTGAACAAAACAACCTTGGCCCGAGAGATCGTATCTGTGGTCATTGTGGTGCAATGCACTTTAAGTACGAGACTTCGTACACGGAGACATTCCAACGAGAGGGCGAACAAGTTAGAGTGCGTGTCTACTCTGATTGTTGTGACAAGGGCAAAATTAACAATGATGTTTTTGCTCCACACGCCCAATACCCTCGTGAACTGAGAGATTTGTTTCTCATCAGTTCGGATAATACTCCGGCAGCCAGAGCCCGCAACAAGCGCAACCGACAATTTCGCCGATTCATCCGCGGCTACAATTGTGCGCTAGCGATGGCTTCACTTGGCTACAAAAAGGCAACTTTGCCTAACACTGCTCGCGGGGCTGGTGCTCCGCAAATCTTCAAAGTGCAAGGCATGGTCTACCACTTTACACACGATATCGATGCTCTCGAAGAGGGTGAGCTTGCCCATTATAATCAGTGCTGGCTACTGTCAACCGGTGAAGCTATGGACAATCGCGTCGCCGCGAATAACAATCTTCAACGGGTGACTTTGAATCTCCTGAAAGACTTTCTTCAGGAGCATAATCAATTCTATCGCCAGTACCGTATAATGCACGAAATTGCTGTGAACCGCGAATTGCCGAGTTACTCCATCCGATTCTTCAAGAATCAATCTGATGGACGTACTTATGATCTCCCTGCCACAAACGAGATTGTTGCAGCCCTTTGCGATGGCTCTTCTGATTCTGAAAGAGGAGTCTATGTCTACAAACGCAATGGCCCGCAAGACAACAATCGCAATCAGTCGTTTGTGAAATATATAGATGAATGCGTGGACGCTCTTACTTACCCAGTACTCTTTCCTATCCCGTGCCAGGGCTGGCACCCTGAGCTTAGAAAGGATCCCACCAACCCTGAGAGTCGTAAAATGACAATGATGCAATATGCTGGTTATGTCTGGTCTGAGCGACCTGGGATTTTCAGTCCCTTAACATATGCCGGGCTTTTGTCCCAACAATATGCTGTCGATACCGTCAGCAAAATTGATCAAGGTCGTCTCGACTGGGCAGCCAATAACCAGAGAACCATTCGTGGTGAACGATTCCAGGAGGTGGAGGAATTTCTAGGGGCTCTTGGCGAAGAGAACCCTCAACTTGCTCAGGCAGTTGTCAACAATCGTGCTGGCAATAATGGGGGTGGGAACAACCAAAATGGGGCTAATATTGGTGCCGATATTAATGTTGATGCTAATGATGGCGGCGGTGGTGGCGATGGTGAACGGCCCAATACTGTCGGGACTTTTAAGGTGCTGCCTAGCAGTTTCCGCGGTGGACCTAGGTACCACAAACGAAACTACTTCAACTCGATGTGTTTAGTCGGAGTCTTGGGTAAACCTTGCCTATTTATCACCATGACCTGTAATGTCGATTGGCCCGAAATTGCAGGTATTGTCGAAAATGGTTATATCAGACGCGAAAATCTTGCACTTGCCGCCAAAGTTTTTGAAGGCAAAGTAAAAGAACTGATTAACTATATAGACAAAGAGGAGATATTTGGCAAGTGCGAAGGCTTCACCGGGGTTACGGAGTTCCAGAAGAGAGGCTTGCCTCATTTGCACATGTTGGTCTGGCTCCACTCGGATCACAAACTAGACACGCCCGAGAAAGTAGATAAGGTTGTGTGTGCTGAAATCCCCGACCCCGAACAGAACCCCAGGTTGCATGAGCTGGTTAAAAAGTTCATGCTTCATCACAAATGTGGCCCTGCAAATCCTGGTGCTCCATGTATGCGCGCGCGCCGTTATCGTACTCGAACTCGAGTTCACGATCCTGCACCAAACGGTCAAGATGGTGCTAATCCTGTTAATGCCGAACCCAACGTCAATGTCGCTGGAAACGCTGCAGATCGAGTCGTGTTCAATGACGACCTCAGACCTGAGGAAAGAGACGCGATCGATGATCTGATTAACCAAGCGTTAGGTGATCGGAATCCTGTCATTGTGGAGGAACGAGAAGAAGTGTTGGATGCCAATAATGTTCCTCATTATTATGACATGATTGAACATGGCAACAACCGCAACTATGATCGTTTCGCCCCAGATTCTGACGACGGTGGTGAGGATGATTCGGATTCGGAGGACTCGGATGACGATGATTCTGATGACGATGATTCTGATGACGATGATTCTGATGATCATCATGATGGCGAACAGGGTGATGATGCACAAGATGAAACTGTCAATGAGAATGCACCGAGAGAATCGGCAATTCGCCAATTCGATGACCAGCATTCAGAGGGCGACGATAACGATGAGACGACGTGCGGAAAGGGTTTCCCCAAACCTTTTCTGGAACGCACTGATCTTACGCACAAATACCCACGTTATCGTCGTACAGCAACCGGTCATGACATAGTAATACATAGACACAATCGCACGCCAGATGTCTACACGAACGAATGGGTTGTCCCGTACAATCCGTTCTTGCTATTGACCTTCAACTGTCACATTAATGTGGAAGTTGTCGCGTCCAGTAGTGAAGCGTGTAGATATCTCTTCGCCTATATTCACAAAGGTGATGACATGAGCAACATTGCGTTCCAGAATGATGACCTACGACGTGATGAAATTAAGGCTTACGCTTCAACTAAGTGCATTGGGCCTATGGAGGCAATGTATCACATATTTAGTTTGAAGACGTATGAAGTAAGCCACAACGTCACTATTTTGGATGTTCATCTTCCAAACGGTCAAATGATTTTCTGGGTGGACGGTCAAATGGCCGGTGCCTTACAACGCGGTGCTCACACGTGGACTACCCTCAACGCTTGGTTCCATTTGAACCAGTGGTGTGCCGAAGTGCACGACCCAGAGAACATTGAGCGTTATCGTGAAAACGATTTTGCTTATGTTTTCGAGTATCCTGATGAGACGGGTAATATCCACAGGCGTGCTGTGAATCTTCCATTAGATTCACGTGACTATCTGTATTACGACATACCTAAACACTTCACCTTTCACAAGGAGAAGAGTCCAAGGTACTGGGACATTCGCAAAAACAAACATTTTCGAACGATCGGGCGAATGTTCCATGTCAGACCAAACAGTCAAGATGAAGACGAAAAAGAACGTTATTATCTACGACTGTTGTTGCTGCATGTGAGAGGTGCCACAAGCTTTGAAAGCTTACGAACTCTCGATGATGGAGAAGTAATGCCAACTTTCAGGGAAGCCTGTCTCAGAAGAGGACTACTTGACTCCGATTTGGGTCATGAACAGTGCTTCGACGAGGCAGTGCTTTCATACTCATGCAGGCAATTACGGCACCTTTTCATCATGATCCTCTCGACAGATTCAATGACTGACAGTGAGCGGTTGTACAATCGGTACATGGCCAACATGTACGATGACTATGTCAGATCGGGCCATGACGAAGATGCAGCCAAAGAGAGGTTATACCTCGAAATGGAAAGCATCGGCCTTGATTATGGTGTAGTTTTCAGCCGATTTGTACCTCGACCGGCAGGATATAGGCAAAGCATACAGGAGCTCATTGCTCAGGAAGAAGTGCAGCAGCTGCTTGAAGAGGGAGAACAAAAATTTCGGCAATTGAACGCGGCACAGCAACGTGCATGCCAAAACATTCTTGACAATTTGGCATTGGCAGGCGATGATCCCGAAAAGCGAACAATGTTCTACATTGATGGCCCTGCAGGGACTGGTAAAACGTTCCTGTACAGGACATTGTATTGCTTGGCCAAGGGTAGACTTGGGCTGAACGTACTTTGTGTCGCATGGTCTGGGGTGGCTGCATTTCTTCTTCCCAAAGGTCGAACGTCTCACAATGCCTTCCGTTTCAAGTTCGATATGAACGAGGAGGATTACGGTTCTACTATGAGATACCAAAGTCCTGAAGCGGCTGCGCTACGAGCGTTCGATGTGATCATTTGGGATGAGATTTCAATGGTGCCTAGGTGGGCCCTTACGGCTGCCAATGATTTGCTCAAATTCATTTTGAACGATCTGTATGGAAAGCCATTTGCTGGCGTAACAATGGTCGTTGGTGGAGACTTCCGCCAGATCCTTCCTGTGATCGTTCGAGGAAATCGCCACCAGATATTCGAGGCCTGCATGAAGCGACACAATTTATGGCCCATGTTCGGAATGTTCCAATTAACTGAGAACATCCGAACTACTAACCCGGATTTCCAAAGATTGCAGCTCGCAATCGGCAACGGCAGCATCGGCACTCATCCAGACGGTGTGGTCAGTCCCAAGGGAGAGAAAATGTTTCGAATTCCTCCCCAATTTCGCATTCAAGGTCAAACTCCAATGGACTTGGTGCGTCGTGTCTTCAGTGCCGAGACATTAGCCGATCCAAACCGAATGGCTGCCTCTGTGATCCTTTGTTCGACGATCAAGGGAGCCAAAGAGTATTGCAAATTGGTTTTGAACGAGCTGGTCCGGTCACATGGTCGCGAGCACCCTGAAGCAGTCTATGTGAGTTATGACGAGTTGTTACCAGATTCCGACCTAAACGATAATGTCCTACCGGTGGAGCAATTGAACAACGAAAATCCACCTGGTTTCCCTGAGCATGAATTGCAGCTCGAAAGGGACTGTATTGTGACATTGATTCGGAACATTTCGGTAACAAGGGGACTGACCAACGGCACCCGTCTGATTGTTGAAGGTTTTGGTCGGCATTCGGTTCTTTGTCGAGTGGTCACATCGATAGGTGATGGTCGAGTCAATGAGTCGGTTGCGATACCTCGAATTCCGTTTCATGTTGATGGGGACAAAACACAATCTGGGGTTTCGTTTACACGGAGACAATTCCCACTTGCCTTAGCGTTTGGCCAGACTATTAACAAAAGTCAAGGTCAGACCTTAGAAAATGTTGGGATTGATCTCCGCAAGCCGGTATTTTCACACGGCCAACTTTATGTTGCGATGAGTCGTGTTCGAGATCCGGCTAACTTGCATATTCTCTCCCCATCCCCGGATACAGTTAATGTTGTTTGGCCAGAGGCCTTGATTAATGTTCAAAACCCATTGTAGAGGTTCCACCGATGACTCGACTAAACCTTCGATGTTTTAAATGTTTTTTGAATTATTTTTTAAATTATTATTTTATGAATTATTTTTGAATTATTTTTATGAATTATTTTATGAATTATTTTATGAATTATTTTATGAATTATTTTATGAATTATTTTTTGAATTATTTTTTGAATTATTATTTTATGAATTATTTTATGAATTATTTTTTGAATTATTTTTTTTTATGAAAATTGAATTTATTTATGAATTACCTTTTAATTATTTTTGAACTATTGATGATGGTTTATGAAATGAATTTTTTTAAAGTATTTTTGTACTATTATTTTTGAATTTAAATTATTTATCTAAATTGAGCGAATTGTTGTTTGAAATAATTGATTGAAACATTTAATTTGAATATATTGTATACTTTAATAATTGAATGGTTGAACAAATTAACGTTTAACTTTACATTTTTAAAGAATTTCCTATTTTTAACACAAGAAATATTTGAATTAATGGTAAATTATATTATATGTATGGAGAGTTGAATTTTAATTCGAGGATTTAATTATTGGTTTGAAGTTATTTTGTTATTGTTAATTGTTGAATTTGATCGTATTATGGCATACATTGAATCATATCGTTGATCACAGAAAGTCGATCTTATCAGATGTTGTGAACAATGAGAATTAAATAAGCAACGAAAACTCAGTCTATTGGTGACTCGGTTAGATTCACCTTTTTAGATGAGTTGTTTGAGTAAAGAGAATTATTGAATGCATTGATGAATTAATGAATTCTTTTTGAAATCATAAATTTTACATTTACCGAATTAAATTATGTTAATTGCAAATATAAATTTGAATTGAATTATGTTTAAACATTTCAACTTATTTGATGGTTTTTGATTTTTTTCTAATTAATGGAATTAAGTTCTTGGTTTAGGCTAAATAATGCGTCCTCAACTCAAATAACGCAATGTTATATAATTATTATGAATATATATTTTATATTTAAAATTTTGTTTTGCAATGGAAATGTGAAGTTTCAATTTTATTTAATTGATGCAAAAGGGATATTAAAAATTGAAATGATTTTTATTCGCTATGTTGCTGTTTTATTTTTATTTGCTTTACAATTGAATTATAAATGAATTTTAATAACTAAATTTAACGTGATTTAAACATAATGTATTTATGAACTTTAATAATTTATGCAATTCAGGTATTGTAATTTCAACGGCAAACTCTGTAAAAAATTGAATAAGCTTTAATGTCAAATGCTTAAAAAAATTGACGCTTAATTACTTTATTTTTTTAATAATAATTATATTATTTATGTTTGACACAAGAAATAACTGAATTTAATGGTTCATTTTGTTATATGAATTGAGAATTGAATTTTAATTCGGTATTTTAAATAATTGCTTGAAATTTATTTTTTAATATTTGAATTTGATCGTTTTACGGCATTCATTGAATGATATCGTTGATCATAGAAAGTCGATCTTATCCACTGTTATGAACAATGCAGATGAAACAAGTAATAAAAACTCAGTCTTATTGATTACTCAGATTCACATTTCTTGGATAATTTGGTTGAGTAAAGAGAATGGTTGTATGTTTTGATAAATTAATAAATATCTTTGGGTTCGTCAATTTTAAATCAACCGAATTAAATTGTTGTATTTGCTTATGTAGATATCATTTGAATTATTTTTTTAACATTTTATCATATTTGATGATTTTTTCTAATTAGTGAAATAATGTTGTTGGCTTATGCTTTAACATTCCGTAATCGTGTCCTGTATTAATTATGAATATATATCTTATATTTGAAATTTTGTTTTGCATTGGAAATGTCAAGTGTTTTTTTATTTAGTTGAAACAAAGAGGTTAATAAATTAAAAGTGATGTACATATTCGCTATATTTTTATTGGGTTTACCTATACTTTTAAATAAATTTTAAATACTCAATCTAATATGATTAAAATAAACTACATATTAATATTATAAAGAATTTTGATAGTGTACGTATTTTAATAATTGAAATTCGTGTATTGTAATTTCAACGGCAAACTCTGTAAAAAAATAGAGCTGCGCCAGCTTCAGCTGGCGCAGCTTTTTTACAAGTTTGCCAAAGCAAACTTGTAAAAATCATATTTTAAAATTATTCCATCAGTCTTT
Organism: Rhizoglyphus robini; assembly: GCA_023373905.1. Lineage (NCBI taxonomy): Eukaryota > Metazoa > Arthropoda > Arachnida > Sarcoptiformes > Acaridae > Rhizoglyphus > Rhizoglyphus robini. The sequence goes on along the minus strand of JAKIJQ010000090.1, from coordinate 601,200 downwards.
TATAACCGGTACCGACATAAAATTACTCATTCGTTTTTGAAAGACGTTTCTATTGATTCAATTTTGTGATCTATGTAAATGATTCTAACAGAAAAGTACATTTTAAGTTCATTTGTGAGTTTTTATGCCGTTACAAAAGATTCTAGCGTGTTTTTCGTTTTATAATTTAGCGAACCATATGGGTGAAAATATTGTTACCCAATATGTTTTCGAATACCCGTGCACAGACATTGTTGATTATGCTCATCATGAAGGGCGAGGGAGAGTTAAGGGGACATAATGACCCAATAACACACTAAGACTTATCCTCTAATGAAAACTAATTACGTTTTCAGTTTGTTTTTTATTCATACGGTTCCTTAGTCAATTGCATTACTCTCACATTAGTGATTGGAGTGTTGTGAATATATATGAGTGCTAGTTGCATTGTATAAAGTTGTATAACAGATGGTAAACTATCTTTTTGTGCATTTTAAGCAAGAAATTCAATTAATTCGCTTTTATAATGTTTAATTTATTTTTTCAAATAATCGTACGGTTCATGGAAGCCCTGATATCAAAATGGTAACGTCCTTCTTATATAAACTGACCAATATCTTCTTTCATTATTCTTTTATATTAATTTTACATCAATTTTAATTTAAAATATATCAGTTAATGTTACCATCAAGATAAGAGTCATTCAAAAGGTTAAAATTATGTTGATGCATTTTATTATGTATCATTATTTCACTAAAAAAATTTACAATATTAGTACATTTTTTGTGTAAAACTATTAACTTTCAATGTGCTTATTAAGGAAATTATGTTTATATTCTTAACCTTTGAATTTTGTACTATCTAGTGGACAAGAGAGAAGGAAACGAAGAAATGTAACAGTGATCAATACTTCTAATTTGTTTGTACTTGTGGTAAGCATGTGATTCATGTTTATCTTTTTGTAAATTCTAGAAAGTTTCGCAAAAAGTAGCGTTTACAGCAAATTGTTATCTTTTGTTTGTTCAAATTCGAGAATTCCTATTTTTTTATTTCTGTAAAGAGCACATATTTACTCTTTGTGAACATTGACAAGTTGACATTAGTTAGTTTTAAAGGTCTATCATTTATTTTTCACCAAGGCTACATTTTTTATTATCTTAGACAACTTTAATGTCTCATTTCAACAGAGTGAACTCAAATAGCTCAAGTTTAGTGCATTCA